>OY992876.1:352353500-352882780 GCA_963921405.1 Cepaea hortensis | reverse complement strand
TGTTTGTCTCTCACTCTGTATGTTTATTTCTCACTCTATCTGTTTGTCTCTCACCTCTTCCTTTCTGTCTGTCACTCTCCCGTTCTGTCTCTCACTCTGTGTGTGTGTCTCTTTCTCTCTCTGTATGTCTGTCTCTCACTGTGTCTTTCACTCTATGTTTATCTCTCACTCTGTCTGTTTGTCTCTCACTCTCCCTTGCTGTTTGTGTGTGTGTGTGTCTATGCATGTCTCTCACTGTCTCTGTTTATCTCACTCTGTATGTCTCTCCCTCTACCTTTCTGTCTTTCACTGTGTGTCTGTCTTGCTCTCTGTATGTCTCAGTATCTGTCTCTCTCTCTGTTTATCTCTCACTCTCTCTGTATGCCTCTATCTGTCACTCTGTCTGTCTGTCACCCTGATTGTCTCTTATTCTATAATTGTTTCTAACACTCTCTCTAACTCTGTTTCTCACATTCTCTCTATCTCTTAATTTGTCTCTGACAGGTTGTCTATCTCTTACTCTGTCTCTCACAGTTTGTCTGTCTCACACACTCTCTTTCTGTTTCTCACACACTCTCTCTCTCTCTCTCTGTTTCTCACACACACTCTCTCTCTGTCTTTAACACTCTCCCAGTCTTGTCTCTCACTCTGTTTCTCAGATTCTCTCTATCTCTTACTCTGTCTCTCATACTTTAATTGTCACTCATACTCTGATTGTCTCTAACACTCTGTCTCTCATTCTGTTTCACTGTATCTATATCTCTTACTCTGTTTATCTTTTATGCTGTCTGTCTCTCACACTCTCTCTGTGTCTGTCTCTCACTCTTTCTTTCTGTCTCTAACACACTCTCTGTCTCTTATTCTTTTTGTCTCAATCTCTCTGTCTCTCTCATGCTCTCTCTATCACTCTCTTTATCTCTTACTCTGTCTCTCACTCTCTCTGTCTCTCACTCTCTCTGTCTCTCACTCTCTCTGTCTCTCACTCTCTCTGTCTCTCACACTCTCTGTCTCTGTTTCTCACATTCTGTCTCTTTCTCTGTCTCTCATACTCTGTCTCCCTCTCACACTCTCTATCTCTCACACTCTGTCTTTCTTTCATACTAGCTGTCTCTTAATCTGTCTCTTACTCTGTCTCTCCCACTCTCTGTCTCTCACACTCTTTCCCTCTCTCACTCTCTATTTCTCACACTCTTGTCTCTCATTCTATCTCTCTTTCTATCTCTGTCTCTTACTCTTTGTGCTCTCCAACTCTCTGTCTCTCACACTGTCTCTTGTCTTTCACTCTGTCTGTCTCTCACACTCTGTCTCCCTTTCTCACTCTCTGTCTCTGACTCTATGTCTCTCACACTGTCTCCTGTCTTTTACTCTATTTGTCTCTCACTCTCTATCTCTCACTCACTCTGTCTCTCACAGTCTCCTGTCTTTTACTTGTCTCTCACACTGTCTCCTCTTTTACTCTATTTGTCTCTCACTCTCTATCTCTCACTTACTCTGTCTGTCTCTCACAGTCTCCTGTCTTTTATGTCTCTCACACTGTCTCCTGTCTTTTACTCTGCTTGTCCCTTACTCTCTATCTCTCACTCACTATGTCTCTCACAGTCTCCTGTCTTTTACTCTGTCTCTCACACTGTCTCCTCTTTTACTCTATTTGTCTCTCACTCTCTATCTCTCACTCACTCTGTCTGTCTCTCACAGTCTCCTGTCTTTTACTCTGTCTCTATACACTGTCTCCTGTCTTTTACTCTGTTTGTCTCTCACTCTCTGTATGTCTCTCACTCTCTCTGTCTCTCACACTGTCTCCTGTCTTTTACTCTGTCTCTCTCTCTCACTTTTTGTCTCTCACACTCTCTTTGTCTGTCACACTTTATGTCTGTCTCTCATATTATCTCTGTCTGTTATTCTTTGTGTCTCTCATACTCTGTCTCTCACACTGTCTCTTGTCTTTTACTCTGTCTCACACTCCCTCTATCTGTCTCTCACACTCTATCTCCCTTTCACATTCTCTATCTGTCTCTCTCACTCTCTCTCTATATCTCACACTCACTCTCTATCTCTCACACTCACTCTCTCTATCTCTCACACTCACTCTCTGTCTCTCACACTGTCTCCGGTATTTTACTCTGTCTCACACTCTCTCTATCTGTCTCTCACACTCTCCTTGTCTGTCTCACACTCTCCTTGTCTCTCTTACACTCACTCTTTGTCTCTCACACTGTCCCCTGTCTTTTACTCTGCCTGTCTCTCACTCTCACTCTTTGTCTCTCACTGTCCCCTGTCTTTTACTCTGCCTGTCTCTCACTCTCTGTCTATCTCTCACACTGTCTCCAGTCTTTTACTCTGTCTCTCACTCTCTTTGTTTCTCACAATTTCTGTCTCTCACACTCTCTTTGTCACTCTCACTTTCTCTATCTGTCTCTCACTCTCTCACCCTGTCTCTCACACTGTCTCCTGTTCTTTTTTTCTGTCTCTTATAAATGATGGAAGCTTGGTTCAGTTGTAGAGTTATAAATTATGCTGCATTGTTTGAGTTGCTTAATTATAAATGATGGAAGCTTAGTTGAGTTGTATAAATTATAAATGATGGAAGCTTAGTTCTGTTGTATAATTATAAATGATGGAAGCTTAGTTGAGTTGTATAATTATAAATGATGGAATTTTATTTGAGCTGTATAATGTTGATTATGAAACTGAAAACAATAGCCTGGAATATGATGTATTCTTGATCTGTTTGATAGTGACACTGCAATTCTTATACAAACTGAAAACTGCCAAAGTTTTTGAGAAGCCAAAAAGACCATCAGAAGACAAAGATGATGATCCATTTGCTATACAAAGCATATTCTTGTGCCTAGAGAGCCGCATCATGTGTGTGGCAGGGCCAACACACTGTCTACTGTTTAAGTTCTCCAAGCAAGAGACAGTTGCAGACATTGTTGTAAGTTGTCAACTGTCTTATCATTGTCAACACTGTCTAAGTTCTTTGTATGAGCAACAACCATCATCATTGTTGTGAGTTGTCATTTGTCTTGTCATTGTCAACACTGTCTAAGTTCTCTGTGGGAAAAACAGCCATCGTCATTGTTGTAAGTTGTCATTTGCCTTGTTATTGTCAACACTAAGTTCTCTGTATGAGCAACAACCATCATCATTGTTGTGAGTTGTCATTTGTCTTGTCATTTTCAACACTATTTAAGTTTTCTGTGGGAGCAACAACCATCATCATTGTTGTGAGTTGTCATCTGTTTTGTATTTATATAGTCGGTTGTATTTTGTTTCTTGTCTTGTTTTTTCATCCTTTCTCTGCTTGTTGTATAGTTAGCTGCTTGAATGTATGTAAATGATCATTTGAATATTTGTAGATGTTCAATTGAATGTATGTACTTAATCATTTGAATGTATGTACTTAATCATTTGAATGTATGTAGATGATCATTTGAATATGTGTATTTGTTTATTTTAATGTTTGTAATTAATAATTTGAATGTATGTAGATTATCATTTCAATGTATGTAGACAATCATTTGAACATATGTAGATAATCATTTGAATGTGAATAATTGTTTGAATATATGTAGATAATCATTTTAATTATGTAGGTGATCATTTGTAGATAATCATGTGTATGTATGTAGAAAATCATTCGAATGTATGTAGTTAGTTGCATATCCTTTACAGGATGTAGCAGTCAACCCCAGCATTTTTTGACTGTTCGTGATTCCTGGAAAAGTTTACATCTAGTAGTTTGCCATTGCTTTCTGAACAACCGGCACCCATACCATTTCATAAAAATCCAACAGAAGGCGGTCTGCTACCAAATCATCAATGTTAATAATCTCCGGTACTGTTCAACGCCTACACAGTGAGAATCACCAGTGAGCAGATCACTGGACCTGGCAGGACATTGTCATATGCCGATGATGTTTTAGTGTATCGTCAGGGTAAGGATAGAGAGCAGGTTGCTGTGGAACTACAAACCGAACTCAAACGCATAAGTACTTGGTGTGTTGAAGCTGGGGCAATGGTCAACCCAACAAAGGCAACAGTGACTTGGTTCTCGTTGAATAATCATATTGTCAACACTCCAACACCAACTGTAATGCTGTGTTCAGAGACAGTAGAAAGAACGCAGGCAATGAATTGCCTGGGGATACGGTTTGATCGAAGCCTTGCTTATAATGAGCACATAGACCAGGTGATAACAAAGGCCAAGCGGGGTTTGGCTGCGATGCGGGTGATGGCGGCAGCAAACTGTGAGCAGCGCCATCTATGTCTTCTGTACGAGGGGCTGGTCATGTCTGTTTTGGAGTATGCAATGGTAATCCTGACTCTCAGCCGTAAGCAGATAGAAAGGATGGAAAGGATACAGAATGAAGCTATGCGCATTATTCTTGGATGTACAAGAGATACAGCATGCAGGGCGATGCGCTACCTTCTTGATTTTCCAACCATTGAAGAAAGAATACAAGTCTGCAGGGCACTCGCCTACCTCAGAGTTAACACAAACACACAACATCCACTGCATAGTGAAATTATGAAGGTGAATGGCAGCAGGTTAAAAAGAGGATGGTCGTGGATGGGTCAAGCCGAAGACATTCTTCAACAGGTGTGTTCACTTGAGGACTTAGAACCTGGCGAGGAGTGGGTGCAAGTGCCAACAGATTTCTGCACATCCTTTTCAGTTTGCATCCAACTAGATAGAAAATGTAGACAAGAAAAGCCGGCTGCTGTGGAGGCTGAAGTACAAGCATTGATTTTCAAGAATTCGCTAGATGGTGATGCGGTCATCTACACAGATGGGTCGGTCGTCCGACATGTGAGAAGCTCATGGGCCTTTACAGCTCGGGCCGGAGGGAGAATTGTGAGGGAAGACTCTGGTGCTTTCACTGAAACCACAAGTAGCCTGACTATGGAAGTCATGGCAGTAAGTAAAGCAATAACATGGCTCAAGACACAGACATTCACTAGGGCATGTTTCCTTAGCGACTCAATGAACATGATCAAGAGGATAGAGGAGGGGTCGATCCGAAGAGAATGGTTGCTGCCTCTGGAGCGGTCTCGGCTGACAAAGATTAGTTTCATCTTTGTGCCAGGGCATGCGGGAGTACAAGGAAATGAGCGGGCTGACAAGCTCGCAGGTGAGGCTACTGTGGAGGGCGGACACGCCATGGACCAGGCTGACATTCTGAATGCTCTACGAGAAGTAAGACTCTTGCGTGAACCAAGTGATGACTGTGAATCTACAACTATGGCCAGACTGCGAGAACAGCAAATTAAAAGAGGGGTGGCCAAACAAGAACACTACGCAGGAAGCCAAAGAAGATTGATAAACCAACACAGAACTGGCGTCGTTAGCCGCTACACGCTGCGGGAATTGCTGAGGAGGGGATCCGAGCACTTATGGACTGAATGGTTCAATGTGCAATGAGCATGATCTGTCGACTAACTAACTAACTAATGGTTTGAATGTATGTAGACAATGGTTCTAATGTATGTAGATAATTTTTTTAATGTAGATAATGGTTTTAATGTATATAGATAATCATACTGACAACTTGCCTGCACTGTCTCCTCTAGGCTCTAGAGTTCCCTATTGTGTATGAAATCTTTGATGAGCTGGACTCTCCAGAGTTTGACTTTTCCAAGCCGAGCTTAACTGTTGTGGGTCAACACAGTGGCAGTATGGGATCCTACTCATCTTCTGCTTCAGATAATGCCAGGGTGAGACTGTTAGTTCTGTATGTAGTTTATCAGATAATGCCACGGTGTCTGTTAGTTCTGTATGTAGTTTGATATCAGATAATGCCAGGGTGAGTCTGTTAGTTCTGTATGTAGTTTGATATCAGATAATGCCAGGGTGAGACTGTTAGTTCTGTATGTAGTTTGATATCAGATAATGCCATGGTGAGACTGTTAGTTCTGTGTGTAGTTTGATATCAGATAATGCCAGGGTGAGACTGTTAGTTCTGTATGTAGTTTGATATCAGATAATGCCATGGTGAGACTGTTAGTTCTGTGTGTAGTCTGATATCAGATAATGCCAGGGTGAGACTGTTAGTTCTGTATGTAGTTTGATATCAGATAATGCCAGGGTGAGTCTGTTAGTTCTGTATGTAGCATTAATATCAGATAATGCCAGGTGAGTCTCTTAGTTCTATATGTAGATTGATATCACATAATGCCAGGTGATTCTGTTAGTTCTGTATGTAGTTTTATATAAGATAATGTCAGGGTGAGTCTGTTAATGCTGTATGTTGTTTATCAGATAATGCCAGGGTGAGTCTGTTAGTTCTGTATGTAGTTTGATATCAGATAATGCCAGGGTGAGTCTTAGTTCTGTATGTAGTTTGATATCAGATAATGCCAGGGTGAGTCTGTTAGTTCTGTATGTAGTTTGATATCAGATAATGCCAGGGTGAGTCTGTTAGTTCTGTATGTAGTTTGATATCAGATAATGCCAGGGTGAGTCTGTTAGTTCTGTATGTAGTTTGATATCAGATAATGCCAGGGTGAGTCTGTTAGTTCTGTATGTAGTTTGATATCAGATAATGCCAGGGTGAGACTGTTAGTTCTGTATGTAGTTTGATATCAGATATTGCCAGAGTGAGACTGTTAGTTCTGTGTGTAGTCTGATATCAGATAATGCCAGAGTGAGACTATTAGTTCTGTATGTAGCATTAGTATCGGATAATGCCAGGGTGAGACTGTTAGTTCTGTATATAGTTTGATATCAGATATTGCCAGAGTGAGACTGTTAGTTCTGTGTGTAGTCTGATATCAGATAATGCCAGGGTGAGACATGGTATTGTCTAGTACTGCCATTTTATAGTGTAGTACTGACATGGTATAGTGTAATACAGACATGGTATAGTGTAGTACTGCCATGGTGTAGTGTACCTACTATCATTGTATAGTGGTCGTACAGACATGGTATAGTGTAGTACTAGCATGGTATATTGTATCTACTATCATTTTATAGTGGTAGTACAGACATGGTATAGTGGTAGTACTGCCATGGCATAGTGTAGTACTGCCATGCCATAGTGTAGTACTGCCATGCCATAGTGTAGTTCTGACATGGTATAGTAGTAGTGTTGACATGGCATAGTGTCTACAGACATGGTATAGTGTAGTACTGCCATGGTGTAGTGTACCTACTATCATTGTATAGTGGTAGTATAGACATGGTATAGTGTAGTACTAGCATGGTATATTGTATCTACTATCATTTTATAGTGGTAGTACAGACATGGTATAGTGGTAGTACTGCCATGGCATAGTGTAGTACTGCCATGCCATAGTGTAGTACTGCCATGCCATAGTGTAGTTCTGACATGGTATAGTAGTAGTGTTGACATGGCATAGTGTACCTGCTGACATAGTATAGTGTTAGTACTTACATGGTAATAGTTTACCTACTGACATGGTATAGTGGTAGTACTGACATGGTTTAGTGGTAGTATTGACATGTTATAGTAGTAAAATTGAGATGGTATAGTTGTAGTACTGCAATGGTATAGTTGTAATACTGAGATAGTATAGTGTAGTACTCAAGTTGTGTAGGTATGGTCTGAGATGGTATAGTTGTAGCACTGAGACAGCATAGTTGTTGTACTGAGACAGCATAGTTATTGTACTGAGACAGCATAGTTGTTGTACTGAGACAGCATAGTTGTTGTACTGAGACAGCTTAGTTGTTGTACTGAGACAGCATAGTTGTTTTACTGAGACAGTATAATTATTGTACTGAGGCTGTCTAGTTCAGTTAATTTGATGAGACTGAAGCCTTCATATTGCCACCAACAATGTGTACCACTACATAACCTGCAGAGAATGTGATGCTTATATGGTTACACTTGTAGTAGTAGTAGTAGTAGTAATCTTCCATGCATGCATCCCCTGACAGTCGGAAACTATGACCTCTGTGAAGGCACGAGGAGGCACTCATCGCTGGGGTCCTGGATTTCTACCTGACCTGGTCTGTGTTTTGTGCTGGGTTGATGGTGAACCGCCAGGCAACATCACTGTCATGTCTGTCAACTCCTCTTATGGCCTGTGAGTAGTTTATAGCTGTCATCCATCATCATATTTGTCATCATATTGTTTGTTGATGCTTCATGACTGACCATGTCCAGTGTTTTCTGTCATCTGGTCTGTTCTTTGTCTCTACTGTCACCTGGTCTGCTCAACATTATTTCTCACATGAAATACATGTCTGTGAACAATGTGGCTACTCATTTCTCACTTTGATATATCAGGGCAGTCCAAACAGAAAGATTCTCTGTGAGATAACATGCATGTCTCCTACCAGATTCTAAATTATATAGATAACATACATGTGTCCTACCAGATTTTCCATGACATAACATGCATGTCTCCTACCACATTTTCCATGAGATAACATGCATGGCTCCTACCAGATTCTCCATGATTTCTTTTATGGTTAGAAATTGGAAATCTCTAATAGTGGATTTAAACTTTGGAAACAAGAAAATATCTGCAAAGACTAAATCTTGAGATCTAGGGTGGCTGTGGGACAAAGTTGTCTTGTGCTTTACCACAAAATCGCAAAAAAATTGATGTCTGTGCAGGTGCATAGTTTGAGGTGCAGCATCCAGGTTTTGCTTGTCCGTGCTTCATGTCTTCATTTTATGGTACTGCCTCGTTACGCCTCATGCCATTCAAGCAGAACTGGTTGACTCATGATAAATGCTACTTTTGATTTTTCAGAAAATGGTTGTCACCATTCAGTTGATTAAACCATTTCTAACTGTGAATCGCATAGCTTTTTGTTTCATCTGTTAACAGATACGGCAAACATTTTATGACAACACTCATAATTTGCCATATGCACAAAACACGTGTCTTCACTTTACCGGAAGTATGCTAACTTGAAATGAGACCAGTGGGAAATGCAATCATGCTATAGTGTTATGTAATGAGACCAGTGGGAAATGTAATCATGTTAGTGAGTTATGTAATGAGATGAGTGGGAAATGCAATCATGCTAGTGAATTATGTAATGAGACTAGTGGGAAATGTAATCATGCCAGTGAGCTTTACCGGAAGTATGCTAACTTGAAATGAGACCAGTGGGAAATGCAATCATGCCATAGTGTTATATAATGAGACCAGTGGGAAATGTAATCATGTAAGTGAGTTCTGTAATGAGACCAGTGGGAAATGTAATCATGCCAGTGAGCTATGAGATGAGTGAGTGATGTAGAGACCAATGAGTTGTGTAATAAGACCAGTGAGTTATGTAATGAAATCAGTGAGTTGTGTAATGAGACCAGTGAGTTGTGTAATGAGGCCAGTGGGTTATGTAATGAGATCAGTGAGTGATGTAATGAGATCGGTGAGTGATGTAATGAGACCAATGGGTTATGCAGTGAAATCAGTGAGTAATGTAATGAGACTAGTGAGTTATATAGTAAGACCAGTGAGTTATGAATTGAGATCAGTGAGCGATGTAATGAGACCGGTGAGTGATGTAATGCGGCCAGTGAGTGATGTAATGAGATCTGTGTGTGATTTAATGAGATCAATGAGTGATGTAATGAGACTAGTAAGTTATGTAGTTAGACCAGTGAGTTATATAATGAGACCATTGAGTTATGTGATGAGACCATTGAGTTACATCATGAGACCAGAGAGTTAAATAATAAGACCAGTGAGTGATGTAATGAGACCAGTGAGTGATTTAATGAGACCAGTGAGTGATTTAATGAGACCAGTGAGTTATGCAATGAGACCAGTGAGTGATGTAATGAGACCAGTGAGTGATATAATGAGACTAGTGAGTGATGTAATGAGATCATTGAGTGATGTAATGAGATCATTGAGTTATGTAATGAAATGATTGAGCAATGTAATGAGAGCAGTGAGTGTTGTAATGAGACCAGAGAGTTATATGATAAGACCAGTGAGTGATGTAATGAGACCAGTGAGTGATTTAATGAGACCAGTGAGTGATTTAATGAAACCAGTGAGTTATGCAATGAGACCAGTGAGTGATGTAATGAGACCAGTGAGTGATATAATGAGACTAGTGAGTGATGTAATAAGATCATTGAGTGATGTAATGAGACCATTGAGTTATGTAATGAAACCATTGAGCAATGTAATGAGAGCAGTGAGTGATGTAATGAGATAGTGAGTTATGTAATGAGACCAGTGAGTTGTGTAATGAGACCAGTGAGTTGTGTAATGAGACCAGTGGCAAATGTAGTCCTACCATTGGATATGTAATGAGACCAGTGGGAAATGTAATCCTGCCATAGGGATATGTAATAAGACAAGTGGAGAATGAAATGAGGTTATAGGGGATATGATTATAGAGTACAGTTGCTTGTGTTAGATCTAGTATTGACACCAACACACATCTTCGTTGACTATTATAACGTGTAATGTTTGCTTCTGAACATGTTAACCAATGCCGGTCTGTCCTCATCTCAGCCTGGCTTTTGGCAATGAGTCCGGACTTGCCATTGTGGACTACTTGCAGAAGGCTTGTTTGCTGAACCTGGGCACACCAGATTTATATGGTAAATATGCAGCAGCTGTCTAGTGATTGAACCACTACGTATATGTGTAACACTCCTGTCTGTGTGTCATACACCAGCCATATGTGTCATACACCAGCCATATGTGTCACACTAGCCATGTGTGTCATACACCAGCCATATGTGTCATACACCAGCCATATGTGTCATACACCAGCCATATGTGTCATACACCAGCCATATGTGTCATACACCAGCCATATGTGTCATACACCAGCTATATGTGTCACACTAGCCATGTGTGTCATACGCCAGCTATATGTGTCATAACACTAGCCATATATGTCACACTAGCCATATGTGTCATACACCAGCCATGTATGTCATACACCAGCCATACATGTCATAACACTAGCCATATATATCACACTAGCCATATGTGTCATACACTAGCCATATGTGTCATACACTAGCCATATGTGTCATACACCAGCCACATGTGTCATACACCAGCCATATGTGTCATACACCAGCCATATGTGTCATACACCAGCCATATGTGTCATACACTAGCCACATGTGTCATACACCAGCCACATGTGTCATACACCAGCCATATGTGTCATACACCAGCCATATGTGTCATACACCAGCCATATGTGTCATACACCAGCCATATGTGTCATACAGTTATATATATCACACTCACCATATGTGTCTTACACTAGCCATATGTGTCATACACCATCCATATGTGTCATAAAAGCTATATGTATATCACACTAGCCATATGTGTCATACACCATCCATATGTGTCATACAGCTATATATATATATCACACTAGCCATATGTGTCATACACTAGCCATATGTGTCAAATACTAGCCATGTGTGTCATACCAGCTATATATATCACACTAGCCATATGTGTCATACCATCTATATATGTATATATATATATATATATACTAGCTGACCCGGCCCGGCTTCGCCCAGACCCTGGTGGGGAGCATCTCATTTAATTCATATAATTCATATAAGTAGTCATATAAGCTCCCGTTCCCGTTCCCAACTATCTATCTGTCTGTCTATCTGTCTGTCTGTCTGTCTGTCTGACCCGACCGGGCTTCGCCCAGACCCTGATGGGGAGCATCTCATTTAATTCATATAAGTAGTCATATAAGTTCCTGTTACCGAATATCTGTCTGTCTGTCTGTCTGACCCGGCCCGGCTTCGCCCAGCCCCTGGTGGGGAGTATCTCATTTAATTCATATGATTGATTGATTGATTGATTGATTGATTTAATAACCGACATCACAGCATTCGGGACATTCCCATAAGCGCTCCGTCCCCATCCTCAGCAGCCAGCGAAGAGTTCCAACACTAATAGTTCCAGTAGCAATCTGATTATATGTCCGCCTCGCCTTTCCTCTGAGCGTCGAGCGTCGGCCAGATCCCCTCGTCACTCCTCGCTGTCTCATTCTTAACAGACTATGGTGATCCATTTGCTCCTCTGAGGTGTACATGTGCTCCCACAAGGCCGCAATCACGTCTGCCTTGTCATGCATCAATACTCCACCAAGTTCTGCCGAGCCAGCCAATCTGTCCGCCTGTTCATACCCCAGCACACCAGCATGCCCAGGAGAAAAGATCCAGGTGATGCTTGCTACCCGTGACCTCCGAATAATATTCTAGGTCAGAAGATCTGGAGGACACTGTTTTCTCTCAAACTAAGAGATGCGACAGACAGTGTACGAGCGGCCAAACTGAAGAGACCATACCCTGGAGGGATGTCCTGCATATGCAGCAGGAATGTTGCTTTTTTTTTTCTTTTTGCGCTCGCTCGCTTTGAACTCAAGCGTAGTCCATATACACTACTTCTACTAGTGCTGGATTGAATTTTGCATGTAGATTAGCTTTCCCTATTAACAATGTCCCTCACCATCAGGCGAACCCACTCTGACTTCAGAGGTACTTGTAATTGATGCTCCCAAGTCGGGGATAATAGATCAACATTTTAGTCCAACTGTCCGGTGTAGGGGTTGGACCCCTTACCTTAGCATTATACACTAAATGTTGAAGAACATGTGTTCTTATCCATTCTGCCATGCTGACCTACAGACTTCTAATTGTCATGTACTGTTAGAGAGCTTTATTAGTATTTTTTTTAAACGTGAAAATAATTTTTTTTTCCGTTTTCTCATTTTACCAGTTTTATTTTACTTTGGTACATTGTTACTCAAAAGCTGTTTGTCAGATTATATTGAAACTTTTTATACTGATTCTTCATTGTATTACTTACATTATGTACAGAGCATTTGTGAAACTAAGATTTCCGGGAAGGTAAACCTGGTCAACAAATGCCCGCAGAAGTCGGATGTGTCGGCCTGATGGCGCAAGAATGCAGCTCTGCTGTAAACAGGCACAACGCAGTCACATCCGGAAAAAAAAATCCGGATGAACGCAGAAGAAGAAGAAGAAGAAGAAACTAAGATTTAGATTTTTGTGCAGCAGTCAAACTAAAATTGTCAAGGAAAATATTTTTAAATTTTTTTAAATTATAAAGAAAACAATATGCCAAGTGATATTATTAAAATTGTCTGTCACTATGTAAAGGGTGCATTTGTGCACATGTATACCAAACATGGAGCCTGTGCATTTAAAACATTACTGTTTTAGATCATACGTAAGAAATCTAATATGGCTGCTGTTTATCTTGGTTTCCATAGCAACCATTACATGCAGTCAATTTGACAGTATTTTATCAATCAGCTGTTTTCAGTATCAAACCCTACACCAAATCAGAACAGAGAAATTAAATATTTTAGAATTAAATTTTTTTCTGCCTCGCATCGCCTTAATTTGATGTCTACTGAAATATAGAATATAAATATTATGTCTAGTTCAGTATTAGATTGTAAATCTGATGTCTACTGAAATATAGAATATAAATATGGTGTCTAGTACAGTATTAGAATGTTAATCTAATGTCTACTCAAATCTGACTTGTCAGGTTCTATGGATCCATACCAGAGAGCTCCCAGGTCACCACGGTCAAAGAAAGCCCCAGGAGAAGTTGTGATTGCAGGCTCTGACGACTGTAAGTCTCCCACAGTTGAGCAGGTGAGACCTACAGGCATGCTTGATGGTTGGCTGAGGTAGATCTCTGTAAATGGTGAACATGGACACATATGGATATCTGTGTTCATGGATATGTCTCGATATCTGTTTACATGTTGGTGAACATTGACAGGCATGGATATCTGTTTACATGTTGATGGACATGCCTGGATATCTGTTTACATGTTGATGGACATGCCTGGATATATGTTTACATGTTGATGGACATGCCTGGATATCTGTTTACATGTTGATGGACATGCCTGGATATATGTTTACATGTTGGTGAACATGGACATAAACATACCTGGATATCTGTTTACATGTTGATGGACATGCCTGGATATCTGTTTACATGTTGGTGGACCTGAACATAGAGATATATGGAAATTGGAAAATAAGTTGATGGACATAGTCAGATGTGGATGTCTATTACATGTTGATGGACATAGTCATATGTGGATATCTGTTATATGTTGATGGACATAGACAGATGTCGAAATCTGTTATATGTTGATGGACATAGACAGATGTGGATATCTTATATATTAATGGACATAGACAGATGTGGGTATCTGTTACATGTTGATGGACATAGGCAGACATGGATATCTGTTTACATGTTGGTGAACATGGACATAAACATACCTGGATATCTGTTTACATGTTGGTGAACATGGACATAAACATACCTGGATATCTGTTTACATGCTGATGGACATAGACAGATTTGGATATCTGTTTACATGTTGATGGACATAGACAGACATGGATATCTGTTTACATGTTGATGGACATAGACAGGCATGGATATCTGTTTACATGTTGATGGACATAGACAGACGTGGATATCTGTTTACATGTTGATGGACATAGACAGATGTGGATATCTGTTTATGTGCTGATGAATATAGACGGACATGGGCATAGAGACATATGGGTATTTGAATATATGTCGATGGATATAAACATACCTGGATATCTGTTTATGTGTTGGTGAACATGGACTCCTCTAACACCTACTTAGGCAGCAATGTAGACGAGGGGGCGTGGAACTGATGAAGATATCAGATAAAGAATACAGAAAGCTGGAGAAGCTTTTATAGCATAGAAAATGTGTAGAAGTCAACAGAAACAAAACTTAGAATACACAGTTCGAACGTTAAATCAGTACTGCTGCATCGATCAGAAACATGGAGAACAATGCAAACGATTACAGTTAAACTACAAACATTCACTTATTGGTGCCTGTGCAAAATGGAAGGGATAAGATGGTATGACAAAATGACCAATGTGGAGCTCATAGAGATAACTAGACAAACACCAGTGAATCCAGAGAGGAAGAAAAGACAGGTGCTGGATATGCCATACATTGAGAACAGAAAGACTAGAAAAGCCTTAGTCTGGAGCCAAGAGGGCAAAAGAAATAGAGGAAGATAGAGAAGAGAAGTAGAAACAGACGTGAACAATATGGGGAGGACATGGACGGAGCTGCATGGGTTAGCTAAGGATAGGAGGGCTTGGGGTGAGTGAGTTGAGGACTTATGCCCCACTGGGGGACAGAGGGCAAACAGTAGAGAAGAAGAACATGGACATAGACAGATGTGGATATCTGATATTTGTGGATGGACATAGACAGATGTGGATATCTGATATTTGTTGATGGACATAGACAGATGTGGATATCTGATATTTGTTGATGGACATAGACAGATGTGGATATCTGTTATATGTTGATGGACATAGACAGATGTGGATATCTGTTATTATACTGGTGAACTGTTAATATATTGGTAAACATTGACATAGACATGTAGATATCTGAATACATGTTGGTGAACATTGACATAGATGTGGATATCTGTATATATGTTGGTGAACATTGACATAGATAGATGTGGATAACTGTTAATATATTGGTGAACATTGATATAGACAGATGTAGATATCTGCTTACATGTTGGTGAACATTGACATAGACAGGTGTGGATATCTGTTTACATGTTGGTGAACATTGATATAGACAGATGTGGATATCTGCTTACATGTTGGTGAACATTGACATAGACAGGTGTGGATATCTGTTTACATGTTGGTGAACATTGATATAGACAGATGTGGATATCTGCTTACATGTTGGTGAACATTGACATAGACAGGTGTGGATATCTGTTTACATGTTGGTGAACATTGATATAGACAGATGTGGATATCTGCTTACATGTTGGTGAACATTGACATAGACAGGTGTGGATATCTGTTTACATGTTGGTGAACATTGACATAGACAGATATAGATATCTGTTTACATGTTGGTGAACATTGACATAGACAGGTGTGGATATCTGTTTATATGTTGGTGAACATTAAAATATACAGGTGTGGATATCTATTTACATGTTGGTGAACATTGACATAGATAGATGTGGATATCTGCTTACATGTTGGTGAACATTGACATAGACAGATGTGGAGAACTGTTAATATGTTGGTCAACATTGACATAGATAGATGTGGATATCTGCTTACATGTTGGTGAACATTGACATAGATAGATGTGGATAACTGTTAATATATTGGTCAACATTGACATAGATAGATGTGGATATCTGCTTACATGTTGGTGAACATTGACATAAACAGATGTGGATAACTGTTAATATATTGGTCAACATTGACATAGACAGATGTGGATATCTGCTTACGTGTTGGTGAACATTGACATAGACAGATATAGATATCTGTTTACATGTTGGTGAACATTGACATAGACAGGTGTGGATATCTGTTTATATGTTGGTGAACATTAAAATAGACAGGTGTGGATATCTATTTACATGTTGGTGAAAATGACATAGGCAAGTGTTGATATCTGTTTACATGTGGTGAACATTGACATAGACAAATGTGGATATATGTTTACAGGTTGGTGAACATTGACAGATGTAAATATCTGTTTACATGTCGGTGAACATTGAAATAGACAGATATTGGCATCTGAACATATGTTTATAGATATAGACAGGTGTGGATATCTGTTATTATATTGATAAATATTGACATAGACAGATGTGAATATCTGTTTACATGTTGGTGAACATTGATATAGACAGATGTGGATATCTGCTTACATGTTGGTGAACATTGATATAGACAGATGTGGATATCTGTTTACATGTTGGTGAACATTGATATAGACAGATGTGGATATCTGCTTACATGTTGGTGAACATTGACATAGATGTGGATATCTGTATATATGTTGGTGAACATTGACATAGACAGATGTGGATATCTGCTTACATGTTGGTGAACATTGACATAGACAGGTGTGGATATCTGTTTACATGTTGGTGAACATTGATATAGACAGATGTGGATATCTGCTTACATGTTGGTGAACATTGACATAGACAGGTGTGGATATCTGTTTACATGTTGGTGAACATTGATATAGACAGATGTGGATATCTGCTTACATGTTGGTGAACATTGACATAGACAGGTGTGGATATCTGTTTACATGTTGGTGAACATTGATATAGACAGACGTGGATATCTGTTTACATGTTGATGGACATAGACAGATGTGGATATCTGTTTTCATGTTGATGGACATAGACAGATGTGGATATCTGTTTATGTGCTGATGAATATAGACGGACATGGGCATAGAGACATATGGGTATTTGAATATATGTCGATGGATATAAACATACCTGGATATCTGTTTATGTGTTGGTGAACATGGACTCCTCTGACACCTACTTAGGCAGCAATGTAGACGAGGGGGCGTGGAACTGATGAAGATATCAGATAAAGAATACAGAAAGCTGGAGAAGCTTTTATAGCATAGAAAATGTGTAGAAGTCAACAGAAACAAAACTTAGAATACACAGTTCGAACGTTAAATCAGTACTGCTGCATCGATCAGAAACATGGAGAACAATGCAAACGATTACAGTTAAACTACAAACATTCACTTATTGGTGCCTGTGCAAAATGGAAGGGATAAGATGGTATGACAAAATGACCAATGTGGAGCTCATAGAGTTAACTAGACAAACACCAGTGAATCCAGAGAGGAAGAAAAGACAGGTGCTGGATATGCCATACATTGAGAACAGAAAGACTAGAAAAGCCTTAGTCTGGAGCCAAGAGGGCAAAAGAAATAGAGGAAGATAGAGAAGAGAAGTAGAAACAGACATGAACAATATGGGGAGGACATGGACGGAGCTGCATGGGTTAGCTAAGGATAGGAGGGCTTGGGGTGAGTGAGTTGAGGACTTATGCCCCACTGGGGGACAGAGGGCAAACAGTAGAGAAGAAGAACATGGACATAGACAGATGTGGATATCTGATATTTGTGGATGGACATAGACAGATGTGGATATCTGATATTTGTTGATGGACATAGACAGATGTGGATATCTGATATTTGTTGATGGACATAGACAGATGTGGATATCTGTTATATGTTGATGGACATAGACAGATGTGGATATCTGTTATTATACTGGTGAACTGTTAATATATTGGTAAACATTGACATAGACATGTAGATATCTGAATACATGTTGGTGAACATTGACATAGATGTGGATATCTGTATATATGTTGGTGAACATTGACATAGATAGATGTGGATAACTGTTAATATATTGGTGAACATTGATATAGACAGATGTAGATATCTGCTTACATGTTGGTGAACATTGACATAGACAGGTGTGGATATCTGTTTACATGTTGGTGAACATTGATATAGACAGATGTGGATATCTGCTTACATGTTGGTGAACATTGACATAGACAGGTGTGGATATCTGTTTACATGTTGGTGAACATTGATATAGACAGATGTGGATATCTGCTTACATGTTGGTGAACATTGACATAGACAGGTGTGGATATCTGTTTACATGTTGGTGAACATTGATATAGACAGATGTGGATATCTGCTTACATGTTGGTGAACATTGACATAGACAGGTGTGGATATCTGTTTACATGTTGGTGAACATTGACATAGACAGATATAGATATCTGTTTACATGTTGGTGAACATTGACATAGACAGGTGTGGATATCTGTTTATATGTTGGTGAACATTAAAATATACAGGTGTGGATATCTATTTACATGTTGGTGAACATTGACATAGATAGATGTGGATATCTGCTTACATGTTGGTGAACATTGACATAGACAGATGTGGAGAACTGTTAATATGTTGGTCAACATTGACATAGATAGATGTGGATATCTGCTTACATGTTGGTGAACATTGACATAGATAGATGTGGATAACTGTTAATATGTTGGTCAACATTGACATAGATAGATGTGGATATCTGCTTACATGTTGGTGAACATTGACATAGACAGATGTGGATAACTGTTAATATATTGGTCAACATTGACATAGACAGATGTGGATATCTGCTTACATGTTGGTGAACATTGACATAGACAGATATAGATATCTGTTTACATGTTGGTGAACATTGACATAGACAGGTGTGGATATCTGTTTATATGTTGGTGAACATTAAAATAGACAGGTGTGGATATCTATTTACATGTTGGTGAAAATGACATAGGCAGGTGTTGATATCTGTTTACATGTGGTGAACATTGACATAGACAAATGTGGATATATGTTTACAGGTTGGTGAACATTGACAGATGTAAATATCTGTTTACATGTCGGTGAACATTGAAATAGACAGATATTGGCATCTGAACATATGTTTATAGATATAGACAGGTGTGGATATCTGTTATTATATTGATAAATATTGACATAGACAGATGTGAATATCTGTTTACATGTTGGTGAACATTGATATAGACAGATGTGGATATCTGCTTACATGTTGGTGAACATTGATATAGACAGATGTGGATATCTGTTTACATGTTGGTGAACATTGATATAGACAGATGTGGATATCTGCTTACATGTTGGTGAACATTGACATAGATGTGGATATCTGTATATATGTTGGTGAACATTGACATAGACAGATGTGGATATCTGCTTACATGTTGGTGAACATTGACATAGACAGGTGTGGATATCTGCTTACATGTTGGTGAACATTGACATAGACAGGTGTGGATATCTGTTTACATGTTGGTGAACATTGATATAGACAGATGTGGATGTCTGCTTACATGTTGGTGAACATTGACATAGACAGATGTGGATATCTGTTTACATGTTGGTGAACATTGATATAGACAGATGTGGATATCTGCTTACATGTTGGTGAACATTGACATAGACAGGTGTGGATATCTGCTTACATGTTGGTGAACATTGACATAGACAGGTGTGGATATCTGTTTACATGTTGGTGAACATTGATATAGACAGATGTGGATATCTGCTTACATGTTGGTGAACATTGACATAGACAGATGTGGATATCTGTATATATGTTGGTGAACATTGACATAGATAGATGTGGATATCTGCTTACATGTTGGTGAACATTGACATAGACAGATATAGATATCTGTTTACATGTTGGTGAACATTGATATAGACAGATGTGGATATCTGCTTACATGTTGGTGAACATTGACATAGACAGGTGTGGATATCTGTTTATATGTTGGTGAACATTAAAATATACAGGTGTGGATATCTATTTACATGTTGGTGAACATTGACATAGATAGATGTGGATATCTGCTTACATGTTGGTGAACATTGACATAGACAGATGTGGATAACTGTTAATATGTTGGTCAACATTGACATAGATAGATGTGGATATCTGCTTACATGTTGGTGAACATTGACATAGATAGATGTGGATAACTGTTAATATATTGGTCAACATTGACATAGATAGATGTGGATATCTGCTTACATGTTGGTGAACATTGACATAGACAGATGTGGATAACTGTTAATATATTGGTCAACATTGATATAGACAGATGTGGATATCTGCTTACATGTTGGTGAACATTGACATAGACAGATATAGATATCTGTTTACATGTTGGTGAACATTGACATAGACAGGTGTGGATATCTGTTTATATGTTGGTGAACATTAAAATAGACAGGTGTGGATATCTATTTACATGTTGGTGAAAACGACATAGGCAGGTGTTGATATCTGTTTACATGTGGTGAACATTGACATAGACAAATGTGGATATATGTTTACAGGTTGGTGAACATTGACAGATGTAAATATCTATTTACATGTCGGTGAACATTGAAATAGACAGATATTGGCATCTGAACATATGTTTATAGATATAGACAGGTGTGGATATCTGTTATTATATTGATAAATATTGACATAGACAGATGTGAATATCTGTTTACATGTTGGTGAACATTAATATAGACATATGTGGATATCTGTTATTATATTGATGAACATTGAAATAGACAGATGTGGATATATGTTTACATGCTGGTGAACATTGACATAGACAGATGTGGACACAAAATACATGGATAAATGCTATCTCCTCCATGTACTCACTTGTTCCACAATGTTGTCTGGCAAGGGAACTCTTATCCATCATCTGACTAACTGGCTGTATAAAACATGTCCTATCTGTAACTGGCTGTATAAAGCATGTCCTTCTGTAACTGGCTATGTAAATCATGTCCTGGCTGTATAAAACATGTCCTGTCTGTAACTGGCTGTATAAAACTGCCTATGGTATACAGTTTATCATAAAATGGACTCTGTACATATGGTATACAGTTTGACTGAACTTGTCATAAAATGGACTATTTGTTGCTAGTATGAACATAACTATTGCATGTGAAATGTGTTGATCAGTGCTAAAATTACTATTAAGATAAAGTAGATATTAATTGTTGTCTTATATGATCTTGTGTATATACTTCAGACTTACAGCAGCAGTTATCAATGATTTGCTGATTCTTGGTTTCAGTCAGCCTCTAACCTTACCCATACCTTTGGAAGTGAGACAGGCCCATCTGATCTTTCCATCCCTAACAGTATCTTATATCCAGAAACACCATTGCCTGGTATGGGAGGGGTAATGGCACCAGCACCACGTGCCCAGCAGGCTCTATTCAAATCTGTATCATTGTCACAAGTTGCAGCAGCTAGAACTGCTCCAATAATCAGCTGTGAACACACCACAGTAGGTAGCGCTGTTCATGGTTCATTGGGCAAGTCCTTGTCAGACAGCATTCCAGCTACTCATCCACCCCCTGAAGGTCTACATCACAGTCCTGGAATGTCCCGGACCACTCACAGAACATCATCTGAATCCCTAGGACCAGTTGATGAAGATTACTTCAAGGCAGAAGCTAGAGTAGAAGCAAATGATCGTCAGAGTTTATTTGATGTTCCAAAAGCTCCCCCAAGGAATAGACACAAACATAAGCAACACTTGACTGTGCTGAAGCAACCATTGCCTGGTCTGGATCAAGAGTACAACACCACACCTGCCACAGATGCTGAACCTTGTACCACAGAAGAGCCCTTGTCTGTTCTCGTGAAAGCCAAAAGTCTCTTGCCACGATCTGTTAGTGAAATGGGCCAGACCAGCACGAAGCTGACCGTGGACAATTGTGACCTATACAATACTGAAGCTGTGCTATATCCTTCCTCCAGCATCAAGTTCAAATGTGCCAGCGCAGGTGATATTGCAGCAGACAAGTGCAGGCAAACTGACTGTCTCATGTCAGAGGCTCGAAAGGAAGAACATGCTCGAAAAACATTCTCCGATCCAGAAAATATTGGAGACAGTGACACTGAGGCAGGACTCAGGGAGTTACTCCGAAAGTCATCCTCAGAGAGTCGCATACCTCTGTCAGACAACATTCCTGTTTCGGAAGTGAATCAGCATTCAGAGGCACCTAACAAACACTGGCTCATCAAAACTATACAGAAAACATCCAAGAAAAAGAAGAAGGAAGCAGGAGAAGTCACAAAATGGAGTGAAGAAAACACAAAGCAGCACCTGGAGGGTGGTGATCTTACATATCTTCCTGTGAAAATTAGTGACCCTGATCAAGGGGGAAGTGCAGCCAAGCTTAGCTCAGGATTACACGATGTTTGCCCTACAAAACAGGAAGATAGAGAAGGCTGCGATCAGGGTGGGTGTGGGGATGTTAGAAACCCAGCAAACAATGCTAGCTTATTTACAAGAGTCAGTTTGAAGATCAAGTCTTTTGGAAGTAAAAAGTATACCAGTGAAGATGAGGACAGGGACATTGCTGCTACACACAAGAGCCAGCACAAGACACTAGATAGACAGCCCAAATTTAAAATTGATGTCCTTGACCTGACGGATGATGCAGTAACCTGCAGACATATTGTTCGCAAACTCTACCTATCAGATGTGGTACAGATGAGGAGAGCTTTGGGTAGGTAACTACGGTCTAAGCTCACTAACCAGAATAGCTTGGCTAACACTAGCATGTCATTTCTGCTGCCAGCAACTCTCTCAGGCTTGATCTAACATTGCTAGCTGCCAGCCAGCAACCTTGGCCAGCTTTCTCTAACATGGCTGGTTCCATATTATTCCAGGAATCTGCAGGTGTTCAACAAACAAGTCCCAGGACCAACAACTAATATGCACATGTAATCCTATTTTCCTTCACAGCCTAACCCGGCCAGCTTGTTTGCTAAACCTTAATGCTTGTTACTCTCAGTCCTCCTTTGTAGATGCCCATCATTACTATATTAAATTGTGCAATGATTTATTGACTAGATTATATGCTTGTGCATCTTTTTCAGGGTGAGACACACTTGTTGTTGTGTGAGGTTCCCTTGTGGCCGCAGACACATGAATGCTGATTTGACATTCTCTAGGAAAACATAATCATCTGTTGCTAGTTGTTTCACTTTGCCATATGACTGTGTTGTCATCACTGTTCTCTATTGTAGTGACACCATCCCTTTCATTTCATGATTACCTCCAGCTGTTAGTTGTGTCCCCACTTGTAGCAAATTGTTGACATCTGGGCAGCCTCACTGCTTGTATTTCTTGTTCCACATGTGTGAAAGGGGGCTTCTAGTCATAGAACCACATGTGTGATGGTGAGAGTCTAGTGATAGTACCACATGTGTGATAATCAAAGTCTAGTGACAGTACCATATGTGTGATGGTGAGAGTCTAGTGATAGTACCACATGCGTGATAGTGAGAGTCTAATGATAATACCACATGTGTGAGAGTCTAGTGATAGTACCACATGTGTGAGAGTCTAGTGATAGTACCATATATGTGATAGTGAGAGTCTAGTGATAGTACCACATGTGTGAGAGTCTAGTGATAATACCATATGTGTGATTGTGAGAGTCTAGTGATAATACCACATGTGTGAGAGTCTAGTGATAGTACCGTATGTGTGATGGTGAGAGTCTAGTGGTAGTACCATGTGTGATAGTGAGAGTCTAGTGATAGTACCACATGTGTGATGGTGAGAGTCTAGTGATAGTACTATATGTGTGATGGTGAGAGTCTAGTGATAGTACCAAATGTGTGATAGTCAGTTAGTCAATTAGTCGCAGTTCCACCTTCACAGCAACGGGTCATCCCCATTATATTCCATTCCTGTGCCAGTGAATATTACACAAAACGCTCCCCACAGCCCAATGTGAACAGTTGAAAAGACAGGAGTCTCGGCAAACAACATCCCGCACAGATACACTGCATAATGCCGCCGCCAGATGTCAACACAAAAGTTCCCCCACGAAACACACCTAGTGATAGTACCACATGTGTGATAGTGAGAGTCTAGTGATAGTACCACATGTGTTATGGTGAGAGTCTAGTGATAGTACCACATGTGTGATGGTGAGAGTCAAGTAATAGTACGACATGTGTGATGGTGAGAGTCTAGTGATAGTACCACATGTGTGATGGTGAGAGTCTAGTGATAGTACCACATGTGTGATGGCATAAGTCAAGTGATAGCACCACATGTGTGATGGCGTGAGTCAAGTGATAGTACCACATGTGTGATGGCATAAGTCAAGTGATAGCACCACATGTGTGATGGCATGAGTCAAGTGATAGTACCACATGTGTGATGGCATAAGTCAAGTGATAGCACCACATGTGTGATGGTGAGAGTCAAGTGATAGTACCACATGTGTGATGGTGAGAGTCTAGTGATAGTACCACATGTGTGATGGCGTGAGTCAAGTGATAGCACCACATGTGTGATGGTGAGAGTCTAGGGATAGCACCACATGTGTGATGGTGAGAGTCTAGTGATAGTACCACATGTGTGATGGTGAGAATCTAGTGATAGCACCACATGTGTGATGGTGAGAGTCTAGTGATAGCACCACATGTGTGATGGTGAGAGTCTAGTGATAGCACCACATGTGTGATGGTGAGAGTCTAGTGATAGCACCACATGTGTGATGGTGAGAGTCTAGTGATAGTACCACATGTGTGATTTAGAGTCTAGTGATAGTACCACAAGTGTGATGGCGTGAGTCAAGTGATAGCACCACATGTGTGATGGTAAGTGTCAGAAGTTGCTAAACTAAGGAGTATGTGTGAACTCCAATTGGTTAGCTAATTGAGTTATCACTCAAACTGGCTTTGTAGTAGTGCGGGTTCAACTCCCCGACGCTCCCAATCCAACCAAGCAAACTCGGGACGAATGTCTCTTTTAGGCTGAATAAAGACAAAGTCCATGGATACACAAGCACACAGCTGGAAGTTGCTTGTAAAAAAAGTAAAAGTAGCTGGTATTGGTATACCCCAAGGAGTGGGAGGGTGGAGGTTAGATGCCTAGATTTAAATCTCTTAATTAATTACTAGGCAGGGCAAGTTTCCTCCCTGACAATCTCCCCTCCCTGGTTAATATAACGAGTCCCCAACCAAGTACTGTCAGTAACAGGTACACATACACAATTACATACGCTTGGAAAATATTAAGATAGAACTATGAGTAAAACAAACTACCACTGTGTGTTTTTTCTATCAAGGTCAATCATTCAGAACATGATGGTTTACAGTATAATGGTGAACTGATGGTATTGAGACATAAGACATTCACATATACTATGTAGTGTTGTGAAATGATAGTGGTATGAAATAATGTAAACAATAATATGATTTTACAACAGCAGTACGATAAAATACTTAACATGCTACTTGTGTCAGGAGTTGGGTCTCAGAATGAGATTCCGCCTTGGCTCAGCTGAGACAGTGTTTATTTGCAAATGCAAGTCTTTTCTCCCCCAGGTTTCTCCTCGTTGTCACTAAGCAGATTGTGTAACCTGGAGCTCTGGTTAAGAGTTTGAAACAGATGATCAAGAATGTGTAGTTTCTAAGATCTACACACATAAATTCCTATCTATACATATGCCAACATACACATATAAAAACATAGTGATAATGTCTGGCAATGTCTCTCATCCAGGTTTACTACTTTTACTCTCTCTCTCTCTCTCTCTCTCTCTCTCTCTCTCTCTCTCTCTCTCTCTCTCTCTCTCTCTCCTCCCTCCCTCCCTCCCTCCCTCCCTCCCTTCCCCCTGCCACCTCTGTTGAGTCGTAAGAACTTTTCCATAGTCAAACAGGTCCCATCATTACAATTTCCCCCTTCACTTTATCGGTCACGTCATGAGGAATGGAGTGTCCTAAGTCCACGTCTCTCATTCAGATACAAGGTTTCTTTGCAGCTGTTCCTTCGCCAAAGTTGGTTCAGCAGATTCAGTGTTCAGTGGTGTTATTACAAGGGTGCCTGACCTTTGCGCTTATATGCCAGTGATCAGTCTCTGTGTCAGTCTCATGTGAGTTGCGATGAATCAGCCTCATGATAGCACCACATGTGTGATGGTGAGTGTCAGAAGTTGCTAAACTAAGGACTATTTGTGAGCTCCAGTTGGTTAGCTAATTGAGTTATCGCTCACACTGGCATTGTAGTGGGCATCATAGTATTATTAGGGACGTTCATTTGAAACCCATTCCAATGGCTTTATTACAAAAGCATGAAAGAAACATTAACAGGTGTGGTAGAATTAAACAAAGCATTCATTTTGAATGAATTATGCACCATGGGTTGGTCAGAAGAAGTCGCCGTAGGCATTCAGGCAAGCATCCCATTGCTTAGGTAGGCGGCGAATGCGTCCGCAAAAAAGGATTGTGGTTGCTCACTGAACCAAGTGTTTACCGCGTTCATTACGTCTGCATCTGTGTGAAATCGTTGCCCCTTTAGAGCTGTTTTTAGAGGTCCGAACAAATGAAAATCACATGGTGACAAATCAGGACTATAGGCTGGATGTTGCAGAATTTCCCACCTCTTCCTTGCTAATGCTTCCTGCACAATCTTTGCGACATGTGGACGAGCATTATCATGCAACAAGAGAAAGCATGCCAGGTCATTTATTCTTGATGGCTTTTTGCAGCTTGTCTAGTGTTTGCAAGTAGTGGGTAGAGTTAATGTTGACACCAGGTTCTTTAAAGTCGGCCAACAATAGCCCTTCATGGTCAAAAAATGCGCTCAGCATAACCTTACCAGCGAAAACCTGTAACTTGAATTTTTTTGCTTTTGGTGATCCAGCATGCTTCCATTGCATGCTCTCTCTCTTTTGCTGCTTGGCTCAAAGTGGTGACACCATGATTCATCGCCTGCCACTATGCGGAAGAGAAATGCATCCCCCTCCACTCTGCAACGCAGCAAATGGTTCAAACACCATCCCATGCGTTCCTCTTTTTGGTGGTCGGTCAACATCCGTGTTACCCACTGTGAACACACCTTCCGATATTGCAGTTTCTTACGAATGACCTTTTGAATTGTCCCAATTGACACATCAAATTCTTTCGCTAGCGAATGTATGCTTCGGCAACGGTTCATCTGTACTGCTGCATCAATTTTGGCGATGGTATTTTCTGTTGCAACAATATTCAGTTGATCCGGCCGTCGAAGATCTGTCGTGAACTGACGTCCTTTCCGAAACATTTGTGCCCAGTCTGTCACTGTTGTCTTCGCTGCCTGCATTCTTCGATGAATGTCCACTGGTCGACATCCTTCAAATGAAAGAAGCTGAATCACCGCTTTTTGAATTTCTTTGGACGGATTTTGGATCAACCCGGTCATTCTCTCAATGATCAGAAACAGCCAATGAATCATTTGACGATAAGCACGTGCTCTTTTATTCATTGGTTAGTACTTATGACATGATCATGTTCAACGTACGCAATTACGCGGCACGAACAGATTTCACATGAACGCTCCTTATATTTAATGTAGGTGAAGTTTATGGCTATAGTATCACGCCTATGATAGTTTCTGGTGATAGTATCACACATGTGATTAGTGTCTGAAGATAGCATCACACGTGTGATAGTTTTTGTTATAATGTCTGGAGATGGCATCCACATTTTTTTTTAATCGTTCTCTCACTTTGAAGTCAAGCATAGTCCTTATACATGCTGCTACTTCTAACACTACTGGATTGATTTTTGCGGGTGCATTAGCTTTCCCTATTGCTAGTGTCCGTCGCCATCAGGTGAACCCACTCTGACTTCAGAGCAACTTGTAATTTACATCTACAAGTCAAGGATGAGTCCAACTGACATGTGTAGGAGTTGAATCCGTTACCTCGGCATCAGCACACTGGATGTTTTAAGAACTAGCGCTCATCCAGTCGGCCATGCTGACCTGTGCATCACACACATGATAGTTTTTCTGATAATAGTATCACACCTGTGATAGTTTCTGAAGATAGCATCACACTTGTGATAGTTTCTGGTGATAGCATTACACCTGTGATAGTTTCTGAAGATAGCATCATACATGATTAGTTTCTGAAGATAGCATCACACATGTGATTATTTTCTGGTGATAGTATCACACTTGTGATAATTTTCTGAAGATAGCATCACACATATGATTAGTTTCTGAAGATAGCATCACACATGTGATTAGTTTCTGAAGATAGCATCACACATGTGATAGTTTCTAGTGATAGTGTTACATATTTGTATATGTGATGAGTTGCTTATGATAGGTTCTTGCATGTTTGTGTGTGTGATAATATCACATGTATGTTTGTGAGGATCTTCTAGTGATAGTATCACATGTGTGTTTGTGATGAACTAGTGATAGTATTACATGTGTGTTTGTGATGAATGAATGACAGTACAACATGTGTGTTTGTGGTAAATTAGTGATAGTATCACATGTGCGTTTGTGAAGATCTTATAGTGATATTATCACATGTGTGTTTGTGATGTATTAGTGATAGTATCACATGTGTGTTTGTGATGTATTAGTGATAGTATCACATGTGTGTTTGTGATGAGCCAGTGATAATATCACTTTAGCTGTGAGTGTATGATGAGTTTGTATGCCCCCCATAGCAAACCATACTAGTCATGTTCTCTAGGACAGTTGCTTTACTCCTTCTGTGGTCTCCAGCATTGTGGGCATACTGACCATGTGTTGTGGTGGGATCAGCTTCATAGGCTTAGCTGGGCTGGTGCTCCTGGCTGTGATTGAATATTGGCTGGTGTATGCTGTCAGCTGGCTTGCTGCAGCTCTGCTAGTGCTGGTTCTTTGCTGGTGTATCTGTGGTGGTGGTAGTGGTGGTAGTAGTAGTAGATTTCTGGCATGGGAATGCATTTTGTGGCTTACCTTGTTATTTTTGCATGTGCATAGTAGAAAGACATGTAGGGTTGACTATTGTTAGATTTGTAAACTGTTAGATATAAAGGCTTGACTATTAGATATGCAATGGTAACTGCCAAACATGTCATGTTCACTGTTAGATTTGTAAATGTAACTGTTAGATATGTAGGGTTGACTGCTAGATATGTAAAGTTTACCGTAACTTTTGTAAATGTAACTGTTAGATGTGTAGGGTTGACTGTTAGACATTTAGAGTTGAGTGTTAGATATGTAAAGTTGACTTTTAGACTTGTAAATTTGACTACTAGATATGTAGGGTTGACTGTTAGATATTTAAATTTGACTATTAGTTATGTAAAGTTAACTGTTAGAATTAGAGGATTAACTGTTATATATTTTGGATTGACTATTAAACATGTAAGTTAACTGTTAGACATAGAGGATTAACTATTAGTTGCATAGTTGATTGTTAAATATGTAGAGATGACTGCTAGATGTCTAAAGTTAACTGTTAGATATGTGAAGTGTAAAATTGACATGTAGACATGACTATTATATTGACATGTAGATATGATTGTTATATAGACACATAGACATGATTGTTATGTAGACATGATTGTTGTATAGACATACAGACTTGACTGTTATATAGACATTTAGACATTACTGTTATATAGACATGTAGACATGATTGTTATATATACATATAGACTTGACTGTTATATAGACAGGACTGTTATAAAGACATGTAGACATGATTGTTATATATACATATAGACTTGACTGTTATATAGACATGACAGTTATATAGACATGTAGACATGATTGTTATATATACATATAGACTTGACTGTTATATAGACAGGACTGTTATAAAGACACGTAGACATAGTTATATAGACATGACTGTTATAGTGACATGTAAATATGATTGTTATATAGACATGTAGTGTTGACTATTCGATGGACATGTAAACTTGACTATGTAAGTACCAGAAGCAGAATCAGCACAAGCCTGGTGAAGGTATTTAGTTATGTTTGCTGACACACTCCAATTGTTTCACTGTGTGGTGACTGTGTTCTTTTGTATAATAGTCAGGTTTACCTGCCCATCTAACAATCAGGCTGCAACACACTCCAGTTGTTTCCCTGTGTGGTGGCTGTGTTTGTTTCCTCTAGTGACAGTCTGATCCAACCCAGTCTTAGTGTCAGCTGTAAAAGATTCAAAGGCTGTGGCACAAGTTTCCAGCTTATATGAAATGGCTTTACTGTTCTTGACATGCAGGGGCTCATGCTGATGTGGGAGATGATGTTTGATGTGCCCTGGTTTCCCCTAGTGCTGATATGGGAGATGGTTTATGATGTGCCCAGGTTTCCCCTAATGCTGATGTGGGAGATGGTGTTTGATATCCCCAGGTTTCCCCTAGTGCTGATATGGGAGGTGGTGTATTACATGTCCCCAGGTTTCCCCTAGTGCTGATGTGGGAGGTGGTGTATGATGTGCCCAGGTTTCCCCTAGTCTGATGTGGGAGGTGGTGTATTACATGTCACCAGGTTTCCCCTAGTGCTAATGTGGGAGGTGGTGTATTACATGTCCCCAGGTTTCCCCTAGTGCTGATGGGGGAGATGGTGTATGATGTGCCCAGGTTTCCCCTAATGCTGATTTGGGAGGTGGTGTATTACATGTCCCCAGGTTTGCCCTAGTGCTGATGTGGGAGGTGGTGTATTCCATGTCCCCAGGTTTCCCCTAGTGCTGATGTGGGAGATGGTGTATGATGTCCCCAGGTTTCCCCTAGTGCTGATGTGGGAGGTGGTGTATTCCATGTCCCCAGGTTTGCCCTAGTGCTGATGTGGGAGGTGGTGTATTCCATGTCCCCAGGTTTCCCCTAGTGCTGATGTGGGAGATGGTGTATGATGTGCCCAGGTTTCCCCTAGTGCTGATGTGGGAGATGGTGTATGATGTGCTCAGGTTTCCCCTAGTGCTGATATGGGAGATGGTGTTTGATGTCCCCAGGTTTCCCCCAGTGCTGATGTGGGAGGTGATGTATTACATGTCCCCAGGTTTCTCATGTCCTAATGTGGGAGATGGTGTTTGATGTCCCCAAATTTCCCCTAGATCTGATGTGCCAGATCATATTTGATGTTGATGCATCATTTTGCTCATCTGAACTAGTTTCTTGTCCCCATCGTTGAGTGTTCTCATACTAGTGATGTTTTGTGATATCATCATCATGTCGTCTGATAGTTGCCACCATCATCATCTCATGAGCTGGAACAGGTGGACTGTAGTAATCACCAGTTGACCAACACAAAGATCGACACCATCATTAGCTTCATGTCTTGTGTTGCAGCCGATGTCTACAATTGGATAATTGTATCTCGGTCATATTCTTGTATGTCTCATCCATGTCTCAAGTAATAATTTATCTCTTGTTTCTGTCTCATCTGTGTTTCTGTCTCAAATATTGTCTTGTCTCTGTCATTGTCTTTTGTGGCATGTCTGTCTCAAACATTCTTCTCTCAGTCTCCAATATTGATATAGGTGTCTCATCTCTGTCTCAAACACATTTGATGTTGTGTCTGTCTCAAACATTGTCTTCTTTGTCATGTCAGTCTCATTGTCTTCTGTATCCTGTCAGTCTCAAACATTATCTTCTGTGCCATATCAGTCTCAAACATTGTCCTGTTGCATTCTCAAACATTAGCTTGTCTCTGTATCAAACACCTTTGGTGTCTTGTCTGTCTCAAACATTGTCAGGTCTTGTTTACTATCTCAGCATTTTGTCTCTTCTGTCTTAACTCACATAGACCCTGTGCTTCTTGAATGTAGATTGTATTTTGTTAAGAGAGTGCCAGTGTATTCATGTTTCATTGGTAGATAGCCAGTGTTCTCTTATGTTAACTTGACATTGGTTTTCTTTCCCACAGGCTGGCCTTGCATTTGCTTTTATTTATGTAACTATATTGTTTGCAGCAGGCACAGAGTGAGCATGCATGTTTCAGACAGCTGTTAGTCTCCACTTCAGGGCAGCTGACATGACCTCACTCAGACATTGCTTGTGTTTGTTCTATTGAATCTCATGTGCCCTAGCCAGGCTTGACCTCTTGTTGTTGCCCTGGGTGTAGGTAGATGTGGATTTCCTGAGTCCTACAAGTTCAGGTGTCAAAACCGCCAGGAAGCAGCTGTCTGCTGACACTGGTCGGCCCAAGCTGGCAGCTGGCCGCAGGCTGCAGCGGGTGCACAGTGTGGCATCCATTGATGAGTCATACATCACTGGAGGTGCATTGTCTCTTCTCCTGTCTGTTTATCCAGTTTTGTTCTTCTCTTCTTTCTATTATTTTACCTTCCTTTGGTTTGCAGTTTTAAAATGTAATCACGCCCACTCATTTCAGCACAGCTTCAGCTCATTTCTTTCTTGTGTTCTTGTTCGCCATTTTTATTGTATTCAGTTTATTCTGAATTGATTACAGGCGGAGGTCGCCACATTTTCTTGTGAATATCATATGTGTGTGCAGCATTTTTTCTGTTTGTTATTTTTCTGTTTGCTTTATTTGCAAGTGCTTGGATGTTCTTCCATCGTCAACTTTTCATATGATCTATTTGTGCGCTTTCATTGTCATTGATTGCAGATTTCTTCCACACAACAATCTGATTCACTGTGATTGTCTGGCTTTGTGTGTGAATAAATGTGTGTGTGTGTGTGTTGTTTACACTGATCAGCTGGACTGCTGGAGTCGCCAGCTCAACTCCCCTGACAGTTGATGGAAAATGTTCATAAACAGGCAGTCAAGAAATACTCTCACATAGTTGGAATATACCCAACAACAGGATGTACTCATTCACAGTCCAGATGTGCCCACACAGGTCTGCACATGACATGTCCTCTCAAATGTACAGCTTACATCTAATTTCTGACGAATACAAACTCAGTTCATCGTATGTGTGCTCTTGTACTTGAGGTGGACAGACTATGGACCATTGTGAGATCTTGTACTTGAGGTGCGTACACAGACTATGGATGATTGTGAGATCTTGTACTTGAGGTGGACACACAGACTATGGATGATTGTGAGATCTTGTACTTGAGGTGGACACACAGACTATGGATGATTGTGAGATCTTGTACTTGAGATGGACACACAGACTATGGATGATTGTGAGATCTTGTACTTGAGGTGGACACACAGACTATGGATGATTGTGAGATCTTTTACTTGAGGTGGACACAGACTATAGATGATTGTGAGATCTTGTACTTGAGGTGGACACACAGACTATGGATCATTGTGAGATCTTGTACTTGAGGTGGGCACACAGACTGTGGATGATTGTGAGATCTTGTACTTGAGGTGGGCACACAGACTATGGACCATTGTGAGATCTTGTACTTGAGGTGGGCACACAGACTATGGACGATTGTGAGATCTTGTACTTGAGGTGGACACACAGACTATGGATCATTGTGAGATCTTGTCCTTGAGGTGGACACAGACTATAGATGATTGTGAGATCTTGTACTTGAGGTGGACACAGACTATAGATGATTGTGAGATCTTGTACTTGAGGTGGACACACAGACTATGGATGATTGTGAGATTTTGTACTTGAGGTGGACACACAGACTATGGATGATTGTGAGATCTTGTACTTGAGGTGGACACAGACTATAGATGATTGTGAGATCTTGTACTTGAGGTGGACACAGACTATAGATGATTGTGAGATCTTGTACTTGAGGTGGACACAGACTATAGATGATTGTGAGATCTTGTACTTGAGGTGGACACAGACTATAGATGATTGTGAGATCTTGTACTTGAGGTGGACACACAGACTATGGATGATTGTGAGATCTTGTACTTGAGGTGGACACACAGAATATGGATGATTGTGAGATCTTGTACTTGAGGTGGGCACACAGACTATGGATCATTGTGAGATCTTGTACTTGAGGTGGGCACACAGACTGTGGATGATTGTGAGATCTTGTACTTGAGATGGGCACACAGACTGTGGATGATTGTGAGATCTTGTACTTGAGGTGGACACACAGACTATGGATCATTGTGAGATCTTGTACTTGAGGTGGGCACACAGACTGCGGATGATTGTGAGATCTTGTACTTGAGGTGGACACACAGACTATAGATGATTGTGAGATCTTGTACGTGAGGTGGACTTACAGAATATGGATGATTGTGAGATCTTGTACTTGAGGTGGACACACAGACTATGGACGATTGTGAGATCTTGTACTTGAGATGGGCACACAGACTATGGATGATTGTGAGTTCTTGTACTTGAGGTGGACACACAGACTATGGATGATTGTGAGTTCTTGTACTTGAGGTGGACACACAGACTATGGATGATTGTGAGATCTTGTACTTGAGATGGACACACAGACTATGGATGATTGTGAGTTCTTGTACTTGAGGTGGACACACAGACTATGGATGATTGTGAGATCTTGTACTTGAGGTGGACACACAGACTATTGATGATTGTGAGATCATGTACTTGAGGTGGGCACACAGACTATGGACCATTGTGAGATCTTGTACTTGAGGTGGGCACACATACTATGGATGATTGTGAGTTCTTGTACTTGAGGTGGACACACAGACTATGGATGATTGTGAGATCTTGTACTTGAGGTGGACACACAGACTATGGATGATTGTGAGATCATGTACTTGAGGTGGGCACACAGACTATGGACCATTGTGAGATCTTGTACTTGAGGTGGGCACACATACTATGGACCATTGTGAGATCTTGTACTTGAGGTGGGCACACATACTATGGATGATTGTGAGATCATGTACTTGAGGTGGGCACACAGACTATGGACCATTGTGAGATCTTGTACTTGTGAGGTGGGCACACAGACTATGGACGATTGTCAGATCTTGTACTTGAGGTGGACACACAGACTATGGATGATTGTGAGATCTTTTACTTGAGGTGGACACACAGACTATGGATGATTGTAAGATCTTGTACTTGAGGTGGACACACAGACTATGGATGATTGTGAGATCTTGTACTTGAGGTGGACACACAGACTATAGATGATTGTGAGATCTTTGTACTTGAGGTGGACACACAGACTATGGATGATTGTGAGATCTTGTACTTGAGGTGGACACACAGACTATGGATGATTGTGAGATCTTGTACTTGAGGTGGACACACAGACTATGGATGATTGTGAGTTCTTGTACTTGAGGTGGGCACACAGACTATGGATCATTGAGTTCTTGTACTTGTGGTAATGACTAACCATAAGTGAGAGTTTTTTATCTGGACACTGTCAGTGCATCTGTGTGATCTGACATCCTCCTGCAAACTCTGTCAGCGTGTGTGTATAATCTAACATTCTCATCCATCCTGTTGTGTGTCAACAATATGTCTGATTATAAGTCTGGATAAGGATGCTTGAAGATCTACATATATTGGAAACAACAAGCTGCCATAAGAGTTGATAATGAAGTAGGCCAATATCAGCCTATTAAGAGAGGTGTGAGACAGGGATATGTAATGTCTCCAGATCTGTTTTCCCTGTACAGTGAAAATATTTTCAGAAATATTGAAGATATGGAAGGAATCAACATTGGGGGGTGATGCATCAATAACATTAGATATGCAGATGATACGGTCTTGATTGCAGACAATGAACAGGACCTGCAACATTTAGTAGATGCAGTTGTTACACACAGTGAACAACGAGGGTTAGAATTAAATTGTAAAAAGACACAGATTATGGTCGTCACTAGGAAGAACGAAATACCACAATGTAATATACAAGTAAATGGGAATATTCTTCAACAAGTGAATAGGTACAATTATCTTGGAATAGTAATAACATCTGATGGGAGATGCCTTGAAGAGATTAGAACAAGAATCGCCATGTCTAAGGTAGACTTTAGCAAGATAAACAACATACTGACCAATAAAAAGATGTCAATTGAAACGAGAAAAAGAGTGTTGAGGTGCTACATAGAACCTGTACTTTTATATGGATGTGAAGCTTGGACAATGAGCAGTCAAACTGAAAAACATCTGATGGCTGTAGAAATGTGGTTTCTGAGGAAAATGCAAAGAATACCATGGACAGCCAGAAAGACCAATGAACATGTCCTTCAAGAAACAAATGAATATCGTAAACTGATTAGAGACATTAGACGCAGACAGTCAAAATTTTTTGGGCATGTTATGAGAAGAAATGAATTAGAGAACTTGGTGACGACTGGTAAGATCGAAGGGAACAGACCAAGAGGAAGACCTAGAAGCAAATACCTGGATAGCTTGGCCTCATGGTATGGTCGAGACAGAAACACGGAGCTGATCCACGACTCTGGTGATCGAGTGAGATGGCAAAACATGACCGCCCATGCTTACTGGCATGGCACATGATGGATTGATAAGTTTGGTGTTGTTTGTATCATAAGTTTAGTCTTTGTTTCTGTCTATATATAATTTTGTGTTGAAGTATTTGTGTCATCACATTGACTGTCTCACAAATGATCACAGATTAATAAACCTCAGTGTATTCAGTGTTCATATTTCCAACACAACCATCTCATAAATAATTCTCTCTGTTCTTCTCGTAAATTACTTTCTTCTACCTTTTTGTTGAAACACATTCTCCACTTCATAAATGAAATGTTCTTATAAATTACACTGTCTCCATCCTGTTTATAATTCATCCTGTAGTCACAATCCCATAAATCACACTGCCTCCAACCTGTTTATAATTCATCCTGTAGTCAAAATCCCATAAATTACACTTGACCTTTTTATAAATCACACTTTCTCAGACCTGATTTATTATACATTCTCTCAAATTTTCTCATCATTTATACCCCGTGCAAGCACACACACACACACACACACACACACACACCTCTCCCCCCCCCCTCTTATTGTTTTAGCTTCTCATAAATCACACTTTCTCCCATCTTCTGATATGTTCTACACTTTCTCAATACCTTCTCATAAATCATACTTTGTCCAGTCTTCTCACAGTTTACTCTCTTCACTCTCTTTTCTTTGTTTGCTGCTTGTAAATCAGACTTTCTCCAGCCTTCTAGTACATTATTCATTTCCCCAATAGTATCATGAATCATGTTTTCTCCGGCCTTCTCATATGTTTTCTCCGGCCTTCTCATATGTTATTCATTCGCACAAAAGTCTCATAAATCATACTTTCTCCAGTCTTCTAATACGTTATTTATTTATTTCAAAAGTCTCATAAATCTTACTTCTCCAAAAATGTGATGGGTTATAGACATTCTCCAGTCTTCTCATAGTTGACACTCCCCTTCCCTCAGACCATGTTTTGTTTTGCTGCTGATGAATTACACTTTAACCAGCCTTGTTACACACTTCCCCATCAGTCTCTTCAACGATTCTTCCTCAACAATCACACATTAGCCAGCCTTGTTACACACTTCCCCATCAGTCTCTTCAACGATTCTTCCTCAACAATCACACTTTAACCAGCCTTGTTACACACTTCCCCATCAGTCTCATCAACAATTCTTCCTCAACAATCACACTTTAACCAGCCTTCTCTTGTTACACACTTCCCTATCAGTCTCATCAACCATTCTTCCTCAACAATCACACTTTAACCAGCTTTCTCTTATTACACACTTCCCCATCAGTCTCATCAACCATTCTTCCTCAACAATCACACTTTAACCAGCTTTCTCTTATTACACACTTCCCCATCAGTCTCATCAACCATTCTTCCTCAACAATCACACTTTAACCAGCCTTCTCTTGTTACACATTTCCCCATCAGTCTCATCAACCATTCTTCCTCAACAATCACACTTTAACCAGCCTTCTCTTGTTACACACTTCCCCATCAGTCTCATCAACCATTCTTCCTCAACAATCACACTTTAACCAGCCTTCTCTTGTTACATACTTCCCCGTCAGTCTCATCAACCATTCTTCCTCAACAATCACACTTTCCTCAACTGTATTTTAAATTACATGTTTCTTGGCCCACTTATAAATGACATTTACTCCAATTTACTCATAAATCATATGTTCTTCAGCCATTAATCTTAAATCACACTTTCCCCCAGCCTTATAAAGCATACATTTCCCCAGTGTTCTCATGCTTTCTGCAACCTTCAACATTTCCAGTAACACATTTCTTCAACCTTTTTATAAATCACACAAATTTCTCCAACCTTCTTATAAATCACACACATATCTTCAATCTTCTTATGTATCACATTTCTCCAGTCTTATAAATCACACGCATTCCTGCAATCTTAAAAATCAAACAGTATTTCCGAGCCATCTCATAAGCCAACACACTTTCCTCAACCTTCTTATAAATCAATCACATTTCTCCAATCTTCTGATAAATCACACATTTTTTACACCTTCTGTTATATCACAGACATTTCTCCAACCTTCTTATAAATCACATGCATTTATTGAATCTTCAGATAAATCACACATTTTCCCAAGGCATGATGACATAGAATCTACTCATATATTTCACCACACAGAAACTATTGCTAATGTTTGACCAGTAAACAACTATTGAAATGTTTGACCAGTAGACAACTATTGAAATGTTTGACCAGCAAACTATTGCTAATTTTTCACCAGTAGACAACTATTGCTAATGTTTGACCAGTAGACAACTATTGAAAATTTTGACCAGTAGACAACCATTGCTAATGTTTGACCAGTAGACAACTATTAAAATATTTGACCAGTAAACAACTATTGCTAATGTTTGACCAGTAGACAACTATTGCTATTGTTTGACCAGTAAACAACTATTGAAATGTTTGACCATTAGACAACTATTGAAATGTTTGACCAGTAGACAACTATTGCTAATGTTTGACCAGTAGACAAGTATTGAAATGTTTGACCAGTAGACAACTATTGAAATTTTTGACCAGTAGACAACCATTGAAATGTTTGACCAGTAGACAACTATTGCTAATGTTTGACCAGTAAACAGCTCTTGCTAATGTTTGACCAACTTTGAGCATTTCTAACAATTAACCAATGATGATCATCATGAGGCAAGTCAGTGAAAAACTCTTGTTACAATCATCTGATCAAGTCAGTCTACTGTCCTGTAATCTCATGTTGAAGTCATCTGATCAAGCCAGTCTGCTGTCCTGTAATCTCATGTTGAAGTCATCTGATCAATTCAGTCTACTGTCCTGTAATCTCATGTTGAAGTCATCTGATCAAGTCAGTCTGCTGTCCTTTAATCTCATGTTGAAGTCATCTGATCAAGTCAGTCTGCTGTCCTGTAAATCTTATGTTGAAGTCATCTGATCAAGTCAGTCTGCTGTCCTGTGATCTCATGTTGAAGTCATCTGATCAAGTCAGTCTGCTGTCCTGTAATCTCATGTTGAAGTCATCTGATCAAGTCAGTCTGCTGTTCTTTAATCTCATGTTGAAGTCATCTGATCAAGTCAGTCTGCTGTCCTTTAATCTCATGTTGAGGTCATCTGATCAAGTCAGTCTGCTGTCCTGTAATCTCATGTTGAGGTCATCTGATCAAGTCAGTCTGCTGTCCTTTAATCTCATGTTGAAGTCATATGATCAAGTCAGTCTGCTGTCCTGTCATCTCACTAAGTCACTTCAGCTCTGCATCAATCTGCGGTGTCCTTACCTGCTTCTATCCTCTGGATGCTGCCCTGCACAACTCTCAGTAATAAGCCCCTTTGTCTCATACTATTGCCTAGACCAGTGGTTCTCAACCTTTTTTGACCCTGAACTCTTTCACCATATGTCCAGAATGTCATTTCCCCCACCCCCCTTTTGTTTGTTTTCCTAGGTCTATTTTAGCTTAATGTGCAACCGCTAATTACTTGGTCCATATAGGAATTGTTTGCACTTGTTCGCCTCAGTGTTAATATCCATGCTGTGAGTTTGTTTGACAGTTACTATCACTGTTGTCTTACTACTTATGTCGGCAGTGGTACACTGTATGACATATCATGTGTATGTAAGCAGTGGTGACCAAAAGACAATTAGTTTATGATAGCACAAACCAAGAGACATAATTAGTTTATGATAGCACAAACTGAGAGACATAATTAGTTTATGATAGCACAAATCAAGAGACATAATTAGTTTATGATAGCACAAACTGAGAGACATAATTAGTTTATGATAGCACAAATCAAGAGACATAATTAGTTTATGATAGCACAAATCAAGAGACATAATTAGTTTATGATAGCACAAACCAAGAGACATACATACTTAGTTAATGAGAGCACAAACCAAGCGACATAATTAGTTTATGACACACTAACCAAAAGACATCATTAGTTTATGATAGCATAAACCAAGAGACATAATTAGTTTATGATAGCACTAACCAAGAGATATCATTAGTTTATGATAGCACTAACCAAGAGACATGATCAGTTTATTATAGCACAAATCAAGAGACATAATTAGTTTATGATAGCACAAATCAAGAGACATAATTAGTTTATGATAGCACAAACCAAGAGACATAATTAGTTTATGATAGCACAAACCAAGCGACATAATTAGTTTATGACACACTAACCAAAAGACATCATTAGTTTATGATAGCATAAACCAAAAGACATAATTAGTTTATGATAGCACTAACCAAGAGATATAATTAGTTTATGATAGCATTAACCAGGGACATCATTAGTTTATGATATCACTAACCAGGGTCACCATTAGTTTATGATAGCACTAACCAGGGACATCATTAGTTTATGATAGTACTAACCAAGAGACATAATTAGTGTATGATAGCACTAACCAAGAGACATCATTAGTTTATGATAGCACTAACCAGGGACATCATTAGTTTATGATAGCACTAACCAGGGACATCATTAGTTTATGATAGCACTAACCAGGGACATCATTAGTTTATGATAGCACTAACCAGGGACATCATTAGTTTATGATAGTACTAACCAAGAGACAATTAGTGTATGATAGCATTAACCAGGGACTTCATTAGTTTATGGATAGCACTGACCAGGGACTTCATTAGTTTATGATAGCACTAACCAGGAACTTCATTGGTTTATGATAGTACTAACCAAGAGACATAATTAGTGTATGATAGCACTAACCAGAGACATCATTAGTTTATGATAGCACTAACCAGAGACTTCATTAGTTTATGGATAGCACTAACCAGGGATATAATTAGCTTAGGATAGCACTAACCAGGGACTTCATTAGTTTATGGATAGCACTGACCAGGGACTTCATTAGTTTATGGATAGCACTGACCAGGGACTTCATTAGTTTATGGATAGCACTAACCAGGGATATAATTAGTTTATGATAGCACTAACCAGGGACTTCATTAGTTTATGGATAGCACTGACCAGGGACTTCATTAGTTTATGATAGCACTAACTAGGGACTTCATTAGTTTATGATAGCACTAACCAGGGACTTCATTATTTTATGATAGCACTAACCAGGGATATAATTAGTTTATGATAGCACTAACCAGGGACTTCATTAGTTTATGGATAGCACTAACCAGGGATATAATTAGTTTATGATAGCACTAACCAGGGACTTCATTGGTTTATGATAACACTAATCAGGGACAGCCGGTCGCCCTGGCATAGGGGTTAACGTCTTTCTCCATAATTCCATATATTCTCGTGAGTAACGCAGCTGCGCGAGATTCGGTAGTGGATCGCGCCACATTGGTTACTTACAGAGTATATGAGCCAGTTGCTCAGAAAGCAGTGGCAAACTACTGAGCGTAATCTTGCCTAGTACATCAACAGCAGCTGAAAAATGCTGGTGTTGACTGCAACGTCCTGTAAGGGATATGCAACATTTAAAAAAAAAAAAACCAGAGACATCATTAGTTTATGATATCACTAACCAGGGACATCATTAGTTTATGATATCACTAACCAGGGACATCATTAGTTTATGATAGCACTAACCCGGGACATATTTAGTTTATGATAGCACTAACCAAGAGACATAATTAGTTTATGATAGTCATTGTTCACAGTTGATGCTGTGTGTCTAGATTGATGTGAAAATGTACATGTGAATGCTTTGTGAAGCACTGTGCTGAAGCTGTTGCACGGTTGTCAAAATGTGTCTACTTCATTTGCTTGTAATTGTGTTTCCTAGACCATGCAATAGTACACAATTACATCAGCCCAACATCACTGCTATGAAGGCTTCTATCTGCATGCACTTATTTCAGTGTATAGTTTTTTTTTAATGATCTATCTGCTTTTGTTCACCATACATGTGTGTTCACGTGATGCATGTGCTTGTCTTCACTATATGTGCATGCTTGCATGATCAGTCTATTGGATGTTTGTCAAGATATAACATTTGCATGTTTTGCGCTATTTTCTGTAATGGCTGTAAATAATCTCAGAGACTACATTGTTAAATGGTAGACAGATCTAACACTAGAATAAACTGTTGACTGACAGATCTAACATTAGAATAAACTGTTGACTGACATATCTAACATTAGAATAAACTGTTGACTAACATATCGAACATTAGAATAAACTGTTGACTGACAGATCTAACACTAGAATAGACTTGACTGACAGATCTAACACTAGAATAGATTAATAGGCTGTTGACTGACAGATCTAACACAAGAATAGACTTGACTGACAGATCTAACACTAGAATAGACTGTTGACTGATAGATCTAACACTAGAATAGACTGTTGACTGACAGATCTAACACTGGAATAGACTGTTGACTGATAGATCTAACACTAGAATAGACTGTTGATTGACAGATCTAACACAAGAATAGACTTGACTGACAGATCTAACACTAGAATAGACTGTTGACTGATAGATCTAACACTAGAATAGACTGTTGACTGACAGATCTAACACTGGAATAGACTGTTGACTGACAGATCTAATACTAGAATAGACTGTTGATTGACAGATCTAACACTAGAATAGACTGTTGATTGACAGATCTAACACAAGAATAGACTTGACTGATAGATCTAACACTGGAATAGACTGTTGACTGACAGATCTAATACTAGAATAGACTGTTGATTGACAGATCTAACACAAGAATAGACTTGACTGATAGATCTTGCACTGGAATAATTCATTGACTGGCATGAACAACACAGGAGTAGACATTTGATTGACAGATCTAGTTAGAGATGCATCCAATAGAAATGTGTACCCAGTGTGTGTGCCACATTATGTTCCTAGAGGGAAGGCTTGATACCGACCACAGACCAGTCAAGCATGACTGGACAACTTGCAGTATATACCCTATATACAAGTTGGCACAGACATAGGGCCTTGTAACAACAACAGTCGGAGTGTTGTAACAGTTCAGTTGAAATAGCATTGAAATATACATTTGCTTTAGTTACACTAGGCTGACACCTGCCAAAAGATGACCCTTGTTTGACACCATGTTGTTGGTAGTGCTGTGTAGATGCTCACTTGATATACCACGAAAGTCCAGAGAATATTATGGAATTTCTGCCCATGGCATGAGGGTGTGTGAGGAAATGAACAGACTGATAGACTGGCTCTAGCCACTCCCGTGGGCAGCGAGCTAGAGTATGATACGGCTGTGGTGGTGAAGTCATGCGTTCACTTAGACTACCACTGGTACTATTGGCATGGGAACTCTTCATGGGCTACTGAAGCACTGATGGGAATGTCCTGAATGCAGTGATGTTGATTCTTGATTTCAGATCTCACTTGATATGTTGTTGACAATGTTGAGATACTTGATCTCATGTTGGAAGTGGTAGGGAGACACTTGATGTCATGTTGTTGGCTGTGCTTGGGAGACACTTGATCTCATGTTGGCAGTGCTGGGGAAACACTTGATATCATGTTGGTAGTGTTGAGGAGATACTTGATCTCTTGTTGGCAGTGATGAGGAGATACTTGATCTCATGTTGGCAGTGTTGAGGAGATACTTGATCTCATGTTTGCAGTGTTGAGGAGATACTTGATCTCATGTTGGCAGTGCTGGGGAGATACTTGATCTCATGTTGGCAGTGTTGAGGAGATACTTGATATCATGTTGGCAGTGTTGAGGAGATACTTGATCTCATGTTGGCAGTGTTGAGGAGATACTTGATCTCATGTTGGCAGTGCTGGGGAGATACTTGATCTCATGTTGGCAGTGTTGAGGAGATACTTGATATCATGTTGGCAGTGTTGAGGAGATACTTGATCTCATGTTGGCAGTGATGAGGAGATACTTGATCTCATGTTGGCAGTGTTGAGGAGATACTTGATCTCATGTTTGCAGTGTTGAGGAGATACTTGATCTCATGTTGGCAGTGCTGGGGAGATACTTGATCTCATGTTGGCAGTGTTGAGGAGATACTTGATATCATGTTGGCAGTGTTGAGGAGATACTTGATCTCATGTTGGCAGTGTTGAGGAGATACTTGATCTCATGTTGGCAGTGCTGGGGAGATACTTGATATCATGTTGGCAGTGTTGAAGAGATACTTGATCTCATGTTGGCAGTGTTTAGGAGATACTTGATCTCATGTTGGCAGTGTTGAGGAGATACTTGATCTCATGTTGGCAGTGCTGGGGAGATACTTGACATAATGTTGATGGCAGAGGTGGGTAGAAAATGGATGTGTTCTTGGTGGCAGTGGTGGGGAGATACTTGATATCATGTTGTTGGCAGTGCTGGGGAGATACTTGATATCATGTTGTTGGCAGTGCTGGGGAGATACTTGATATCATGTTGTTGGCAGTGCTGGGGAGATACTTGATTTCATGTTGTTGGCCATGTGGGGGAGATACTTGATATCATGTTGTTGGCAGTGCTGGGGAGACACTGGATATCATTTGTTGTTGGCAGTGCTGGTGAGATATATGATATCATATTTTTGGCAGTGTTGGGGAGATACTTGATATCATGTTGTTGGCAGTGGTAGGGAATAATGTTGGCTGTGGTGGGAAATGTTGTTGGCAGTGCTGGGGAGATACTTGATATCATTTTGTTGGCAGTGGTGGGGAGATACTTGATATCATGTTGTTGGCAGTGGTGGGAAGATACTTGATCTCATGTTGTTGGCAGTGCTGGGGACACACGATATCATGTTGTTGGCAGTGCTAGGGATATACGATAAAATGTTCCCAGTGCTAGGGATATACTTGATATCATGTTGTTGGAAGTGGTGGGGAGATACTTGATATGTTGTTGGCAGTGGTGGGGAGATACTTGATATCATGTTGTTGGCAGTGGTGGGGAGATACTTGATATCATGTTGTTGGCAGTGCTAGGGATACACGATATCATGTTGATGGCAGTGCTGGGAAGATACTTGTAATCATGTTGTTAGCAGTGGTGGGGGGATATTTGATATAATGTTGTTGTCAGTGGTGGGGAGTACTTGAAATCATGTTGTTGGCAGTGCTGATGAGATACTTGATATGTTGTTGGCAGTGGTGGGGAGATACTTGATATCATGTTGTTGGCAGTGCTAGTGATACAGAACATCATGTTGGCAGTGCTAGGGATATACGATAAAATGTTGTTGGCAGTACTGGGGAGATACTTGATATCATGATGTTAGCAGTACTGGGGAGATACTTGATATCATTTTGTTGGCAGTGCTAGGGAGACACTTGATATCATGTTGTTGGCAGTGGTGGGGAGATACTTGATATCATGTTGGCAGTGCTGGGGAGATACTTGATATCATGTTGTTGGCAGTGTTGGGGAGATACTTGATATCATGTTGTTGGCAGTTCTAGGGAGACACTGGATATAATGTTGGCAGTGCTGATGAGATACTTGATATCATGTTGTTGGCAGTGGTGGGGAGATACTTGATATCATGTTGTTGGCAGTGGTGGGGAGATACTTGATATCATGTTGTTGGCAGTGCTAGGGAGACACTGGATATAATGTTGTTGGCAGTGCTAGGGATACACGATATCATGTTGTTGGCAGTGTTGGGAAGATAACATATAATTTAGACGTTGTGTAGCAATGACGTAGCTGTAGTGAAGATACATAACTGTAGTGAAGTGATATTTCTATAAGGAAATTACAAGCCCTTATTGAAGACATACAGCTGTAGGTGGGGACATGGCTGTAGTGAGGTGACAGTTCTATATGGAAGGGACATAACTGTAGTGAGGGGACAGTTCTGTATGGAAGGGACATGGCTGTAGTGAGGGGACCGTTCTATATGGAAGGGACATAGTTGTAGTGAGGGGACAGTTCTATATGGAAGGGACATAACTGTAGTGAGGGGACAGTTCTGTATGGAAGGGACATAACTGTAGTGAGGGGACAGTTCTGTATGGAAGGGACATAACTGTAGTGAGGGGACAGTTCTGTATGGAAGGGACATAACTGTAGTGAGGGGACAGTTCTATATGGAAGGGACATAGTTGTAGTGAGGGGACAGTTCTATATGGAAGGGACATAACTGTAGTGAGGGGACAGTTCTGTATGGAAGGGACATGGCTGTAGTGAGGGGACCGTTCTATATGGAAGGGACATAACTGTAGTGAGGGGACAGTTCTGTATGGAAGGGACATAGTTGTAGTGAGGGGACAGTTCTATATGGAAGGGACATAGTTGTAGTGAGGGGACAGTTCTATATGGAAGGGACATAGTTGTAGTGAGGGGACAGTTCTATATGGAAGGGACATAGCTGTAGTGAGGGGACCGTTCTATATGGAAGGGACATAGCTGTAGTGAGGGGACCGTTCTATATGGAAGGGACATAACTGTAGTGAGGGGACAGTTCTGTATGGAAGGGACATAGTTGTAGTGAGGGGACAGTTCTATATGGAAGGGACATAACTGTAGTGAGGGGACAGTTCTATATGGAAGGGACATAACTGTAGTGAGGGGACAGTTCTATATGGAAGGGACATAGTTGTAGTGAGGGGACAGTTCTATATGGAAGGGACATAGTTGTAGTGAGGGGACAGTTCTATATGGAAGGGACATAGTTGTAGTGAGGGGACAGTTCTATATGGAAGGGACATAGTTGTAGTGAGGGGACAGTTCTGTATGGAAGGGACATAGTTGTAGTGAGGGGACAGTTCTACATGGAAGTGACATAACTGTAGTGAGGGGACAGTTCTGTATGGAAGGGACATAGTTGTAGTGAGGGGACAGTTCTATATGGAAGGGACATAACTGTAGTGAGGGGACAGTTCTGTATGGAAGGGACATAGTTGTAGTGAGGGGACAGTTCTGTATGGAAGGGACATAGTTGTAGTGAGGGGACAGTTCTATATGGAAGGGACATAACTGTAGTGAGGGGACAGTTCTATATGGAAGGGACATAGTTGTAGTGAGGGGACAGTTCTGTATGGAAGGGACATAGTTGTAGTGAGGGGACAGTTCTATATGGAAGGGACATAACTGTAGTGAGGGGACAGTTCTGTATGGAAGGGACATAGTTGTAGGGAGGGGACAGTTCTATATGGAAGGGACATAGTTGTAGTGAGGGGACAGTTCTATATGGAAGGGACATAGTTGTAGTGAGGGGACAGTTCTATATGGAAGTGACATAACTGTAGTGAGGGGACAGTTCTATATGGAAGGGACATAGTTGTAGTGAGGGGACAGTTCTATATGGAAGTGACATAACTGTAGTGAGGGGACAGTTCTATATGGAAGGGACATAGTTGTAGTGAGGGGACAGTTCTATATGGAAGGGACATAGTTGTAGTGAGGGGACAGTTCTATATGGAAGTGACATAACTGTAGTGAGGGGACAGTTCTATATGGAAGGGACATAGTTGTAGTGAGGGGACAGTTCTATATGGAAGGGACATAGTTGTAGTGAGGGGACAGTTCTATATGGAAGGGACATAGTTGTAGTGAGGGGACAGTTCTATATGGAAGTGACATAACTGTAGTGAGGGGACAGTTCTATATGGAAGGGACATAGTTGTAGTGAGGGGACAGTTCTATATGGAAGGGACATAGTTGTAGTGAGGGGACAGTTCTATATGGAAGTGACATAACTGTAGTGAGGGGACAGTTCTATATGGAAGGGACATAGTTGTAGTGAGGGGACAGTTCTATATGGAAGGGACATAGTTGTAGTGAGGGGACAGTTCTGTATGGAAGGGACATAGTTGTAGTGAGGGGACAGTTCTATATGGAAGGGACATAGTTGTAGTGAGGGGACAGTTCTATATGGAAGGGACATAGTTGTAGTGAGGGGACAGTTCTATATGGAAGGGACATAGTTGTAGTGAGGGGACAGTTCTATATGGAAGTGACATAACTGTAGTGAGGGGACAGTTCTATATGGAAGGGACATAGTTGTAGTGAGGGGACAGTTCTGTATGGAAGGGACATAGTTGTAGTGAGGGGACAGTTCTATATGGAAGGGACATAGTTGTAGTGAGGGGACAGTTCTATATGGAAGGGACATAGTTGTAGTGAGGGGACAGTTCTATATGGAAGGGACATAGTTGTAGTGAGGGGACAGTTCTATATGGAAGGGACATAGTTGTAGTGAGGGGACAGTTCTATATGGAAGTGACATAACTGTAGTGAGGGGACAGTTCTATATGGAAGGGACATAGTTGTAGTGAGGGGACAGTTCTGTATGGAAGGGACATAGTTGTAGTGAGGGGACAGTTCTATATGGAAGGGACATAGTTGTAGTGAGGGGACAGTTCTATATGGAAGGGACATAGTTGTAGTGAGGGGACAGTTCTATATGGAAGGGACATAGTTGTAGTGAGGGGACAGTTCTATATGGAAGGGACATAGTTGTAGTGAGGGGACAGTTCTATATGGAAGTGACATAACTGTAGTGAGGGGACAGTTCTATATGGAAGGGACATAGTTGTAGTGAGGGGACAGTTCTATATGGAAGGGACATAGTTGTAGTGAGGGGACAGTTCTATATGGAAGGGACATAGTTGTAGTGAGGGGACAGTTCTATATGGAAGGGACATACTTGTAGTGAGGGGACAGTTCTATATGGAAGGGACATAACTGTAGTGAGGGGACAGTTCTATATGGAAGTGACATAACTGTAGTGAGGGGACAGTTCTGTATGGAAGGGACATAGTTGTAGTGAGGGGACAGTTCTGTATGGAAGGGACATAGTTGTAGTGAGGGGACAGTTCTGTATGGAAGGGACATAGTTGTAGTGAGGGGACAGTTCTATATGGAAGTGACATAACTGTAGTGAGGGGACAGTTCTATATGGAAGGGACATGGTTGTAGTGAGGGGACAGTTCTATATGGAAGGGACATAGTTGTAGTGAGGGGACAGTTCTATATGGAAGGGACATAGTTGTAGTGAGGGGACAGTTCTGTATGGAAGGGACATAGTTGTAGTGAGGGGACAGTTCTATATGGAAGGGACATAGTTGTAGTGAGGGGACAGTTCTATATGGAAGGGACATAGTTGTAGTGAGGGGACAGTTCTATATGGAAGGGACATAGTTGTAGTGAGGGGACAGTTCTGTATGGAAGGGACATAGTTGTAGTGAGGGGACCGTTCTATATGGAAGGGACATAGATGTAGTGAGGGGACAGTTCTATATGGAAGGGACATAGTTGTAGTGAGGGGACAGTTCTATATGGAAGTGACATAACTGTAGTGAGGGGACAGTTCTGTGTGGAAGGGACATAGATGTAGTGAGGGGACAGTTCTATATGGAAGGGACATAGTTGTAGTGAGGGGACAGTTCTATATGGAAGTGACATAACTGTAGTGAGGGGACAGTTCTGTATGGAAGGGACATAGTTGTAGTGAGGGGACAGTTCTGTATGGAAGGGACATAGATGTAGTGAGGGGACAGTTCTATATGGAAGTGACATAACTGTAGTGAGGGGACAGTTCTGTATGGAAGGGACATAGTTGTAGTGAGGGGACAGTTCTATATGGAAGGGACATAGTTGTAGTGAGGGGACCGTTCTATATGGAAGGGACATAGTTGTAGTGAGGGGACAGTTCTATATGGAAGGGACATAGTTGTAGTGAGGGGACAGTTCTATATGGAAGGGACATAGTTGTAGTGAGGGGACAGTTCTGTATGGAAGGGACATAGTTGTAGTGAGGGGACAGTTCTGTATGGAAGGGACATAGTTGTAGTGAGGGGACAGTTCTATATGGAAGGGACATAGTTGTAGTGAGGGGACAGTTCTATATGGAAGGGACATAGTTGTAGTGAGGGGACAGTTCTATATGGAAGGGACATAGTTGTAGTGAGGGGACAGTTCTATATGGAAGGGACATAGTTGTAGTGAGGGGACAGTTCTGTATGGAAGGGACATAGTTGTAGTGAGGGGACAGTTCTATATGGAAGGGACATAGTTGTAGTGAGGGGACAGTTCTATATGGAAGTGACATAACTGTAGTGAGGGGACAGTTCTGTATGGAAGGGACATAGTTGTAGTGAGGGGACAGTTCTGTATGGAAGGGACATAGTTGTAGTGAGGGGACAGTTCTATATGGAAGGGACATAGTTGTAGTGAGGGGACAGTTCTATATGGAAGGGACATAGTTTTAGTGAGGGGACAGTTCTATATGGAAGGGACATAGTTGTAGTGAGGGGACAGTTCTGTATGGAAGGGACATAGTTGTAGTGAGGGGATAGTTCTATATGGAAGGGACATAGTTGTAGTGAGGGGACAGTTCTGTATGGAAGGGACATAGCTGTAGTGAAGGGAAATTGTTATAGTGATGTGATTTATCATAATCTGAGTGATATAGCTCTAGTAAAGTGACATAGTTGTTTGTAGTATGTATCTAGAAATACCCCCCAAAAAACTAACTTTTGCTCCTTTCTCACACAAATTGCTCCAGCAGAAAAAGGGGATAGTTCGTCTTTCTCTCGCTCCCGCAGTTCTAGCATGTCTAGCCTGGAAAATGTTACCAAGGAGGCAATCCAGTGTCTTGTCTTTACTGACTCGTACACACGCAAGCAAGGTGAGCCGTGTGCTGCTATCTCTCTCTCACACACACATACATGTAAGCAAGGTGAGTCATGTGCTGCTCTCTCCCACACACACACACATGCAGGTAAGCAAGGGGAGTTGTATGCTGCTTTCTCACACACATACATATATGTAAGCAAGGTGAGTTGTGTGCTGCTCTCTCTCACACACACACATGCAGGTAAGCAAGGTGAGTCGTATGCTGCTTTCTCACACACATGTAAACAAGGTGAGTCATGTGCTGCTCTCTCACACACACACATGCAGGTAAGCAAGGTGAGTCGTGTGCTGCTCTCCTACACACATACACATAAGCAACGTGAGTCGTGTGTTGCTCTCCTACACACATACACGTAAGCAACATGAGTCGTGTGCTGCTCTCCTACACACATACACATAAGCAACGTGAGTCGTGTGCTGCTCTCCTACACACACACACATATACACGTAAGCAACGTGAATCATGTGCTGCTCTCCTACACACACACAGATACACGTAAGCAAGGTGAGTCATGTGCTGTTCTACACACACACACACATACACATAAGCAAGGTGAGTCGTGTGCTGCTCTCCTACACACACAGATACACGTAAGCAAGGTGAGTCATGTGCTGCTCTCCTACACACACACATATACACGTAAGCAACGTGAGTCATGTGCTGCTCTGCTACACACACACAGATACACGTAAGCAAGGTGAGTCGTGTGCTGCTCTCCTACACACACACACACACACACACACACACATATACACGTAAGCAAGGTGAGTCGTGTGCTGCTATCTTACACACACATGCATGTAAGCAAGGTGAGTCGTGTGCTGCTCTCACATACACACACATGCACGTAAGCAAGGTGAGTCATGTGCTGCTGTCTCTCTCTCTCTCTCTCTCTCTCTCTCTCTCTCTCTCTCTCTCTCTCTCTCACACACACACACACACAATGCATGTAAGCAAGGTGAGTCGTGTGCTGCTTTCTCATACAAATACACTCACACATATGCACATAAGCAAGGTGAGTCATGTGTTGCTCTCCTACACTCACACACATGCACATAAGCAAGGTGAATCATGTGCTGCTCTCTCACACACCCACACACATATGGGCAAGCAAGGTGAGTCATTTGCTGCTCTTTCACGTACATGCACATAAGTTGGTGTGAGAATATTAACTATGTGGGTGTTCATTCTGTCCATGTCTATACAGCCCATGTTGACCACTGATCTGGGCACACTAACTATATGTGTTCATTCTGTCCATGTCTATACGGCCCATGCTAACTACTGATGTGGGCACACTAACTATATTTGTCCATTCTGTCCATGTCTATACAGCCCATGCTGACCACTGGTATGGGCATACTAACTATATGTGTCCATTCTGTCCATGTTTATACAGCCCATGCTGACCACTGGTATGGGCACACTAACTATATGTGTCCATTCTGTCCATGTCTATACAGCCCATGCTGACCACTGGTATGGGCACACTAACCATATGTGTCCATTCTGTCCATGTCTATACAGCCCATGCTGACCACTGGTATGGGCACACTAACTATATGTGTCCATTATGTCCATGTCTATACAGCCCATGCTGACCACTGGTGTGGGCACACTAACTATATGTGTCCATTCTGTCCATGTCTATACAGCCCATGCTGACCACTGGTATGGGCACACTAACTATATGTGTTCATTCTGTCCATGTCTATACAGCCCATGCTAACTACTGATGTGGGCACACTAACTATAAGTGTCCATTCTGTCCATGTCTATACAGCCCATGCTGACCACTGGTATGGGCACACTAACTATATGTGTCCATTCTGTCCATGTCTATACAGCCCATGCTGACCACTGGTATGGGCACACTAACTATATGTGTCCATTCTGTCCATGTCTATACAGCCCATGCTGACCACTGGTATGGGCACACTAACTATATGTGTCCATTCTGTCCATGTCTATACAGCCCATGCTGACCACTGGTATGGGCACACTAACTATATGTGTCCATTCTGTCCATGTCTATACAGCCCATGCTGACCACTGGTATGGGCACACTAACTATATGTGTCCATTCTGTCCATGTCTATACAGCCCATGCTAACTACTGATGTGGGCACACTAACTATATGTGTCCATTCTGTCCATGTCTATACAGCCCATGCTGACCACTGGTATGGGCACACTAACTATATGTGTCCATTCTGTCCATGTCTATACAGCCCATGCTGACCACTGGTATGGGCACATTAACTATATGTGTTCATTCTGTCCATGTCTATACAGCCCATGCTGACCGCTGGTGTGGGCACATTAACTTTGTGAGTGTACATGTCTCTACCATCCATCTAGTTCATGTGTGTCGTTGACTCCTGGCATAACTCACAGAGTCTGTCTAGTTCATGCTACACCCTTGACTCCTGGCATCACTCACCAAATCTATCTAGTTCATTCATGTGTGTCGTTGTCTGCTGGCATCACTCACAGAGTCTGTCTAGTTCATGTGTGTCATTGACTCTTGACACCATTCACCGAGTCTTGTTTAGTTCATGTGTACCATTGACTCCTGGCATCACTCACTAAATCTGTCTAGTTCATTCATGTGTGCCCTTGACTCCTGGCATCACTCACCGAGTCTGTCTAGTTTATGTGTGTCGTTGACTCCTGCATCTCTCACCGAGTCTGTCTAGCTCACGCTACACCCTTGACTCCCAGCATCACTCACTGTGATGTCTGCCGCTGAGATGTATGTTGTGTCCTCTTCTGCAATGTTAATCACGTGTATGTTATGTCAAGTTCATGACTTTTTTTTCTATTTGCAGAAGGAATGTATGCAGGAGGGCGTCTCCTTTTGCTTAATCAGTTTGTAGCGGAATATGTTTGGTTACCATAATTTGTGCTTTGATGAAGACCAGAATGTTGTGAAGAGATTGTCATATCCTGTTTCTGTAGAGAATGTCTCCCATGTGGCATGCTTAGGCTCCCTGGCAGTGTGCTTGTAGAGTTTGTGAGTTTCCACACATAACAGAGTCTGGGACACATTCTTTATTTCTCCCATTGTTTGAGGACATATTCTGTATCTGTCCTGGATTTTGCCACTTCAGGTGTCCACCAAGGCGGTCGTTGCACGTCAGCTTTCCTATTGACTTGTGTTCTGCAAATCCTGTCTTGTATTCACCCAGTGACATCCGACTGGTGTACAGTGTGCCCTTACGTGATGCTTGCTTCAGGGACTTTGTAGGAGCAGTTTTCTTAACGTGTATTGCGCAGAAAAGGGAATTTTTCTATGACATCCAAGGATGCCCCAACGGCAAAGTTTACTTATGCTGGGGGAGACCAGAATGAGGTCAGCAGCGCTGTCTTGTGTTGTGCACTCTGACAGTTCCAGCATAATATGAGCAGATGATTTTTCCTTAGGCATTGTGACTGTGACTGCTTTTTATACATCCATCTGCATATCTCTTAAGTCATCTTCTGCCTGGCTTTTGTCTCCTTCTCTAATGTTAGTATTGATGTGTAAGCTTGTGATGTCTGGTAGAAGCCAGCACAACTCAGTGACTTGACATGAGCACATAAGCCCATATGTTTGTCTGCTTGTTTCAGATAATGAGACATCCCCGTGTTTGTGGGTAGGCACCAGTCTGGGATCTGTTATTGTTATAGTCTTGGTGCTGCAGCCAGAACAGCGGTTATCTCAGCCAGTCATTGTGTCTCCCAGCGGTAGGTCCAGTAATATCATGCTTTGCTCATCACTCAAGTGTGTCTTGTCTGTCATCAGCAGATGTCTCCACAGCACTCAGTCACATAATATCTCCATATCAGTCAGTCACATAATATCTCCACATCAGTCACAAATATCTCCACACCACTCAGTCATATAATATCTCCACACTACTCAGTCATAGAATATCTCCACATCACTCAGTCACATAATATCTCCACACCACTCAGTCACATAATATCTCCACACCACTCAGTCACATAATATCTCCACACCACTCAGTCACATAATATCTCCACACCACTCAGTCACATAATATCTCCACACCACTCAGTCACATAATATCTCCACACCACTCAGTCACATAATATCTCCACACCACTCAGTCATAGAATATCTCCACACCACTCAGTCACATAATATCTCCACACCACTCAGTCACATAATATCTCTACACCACTCAGTCACATAATATCTCCACAGCACTCAGTCACAGGATATCTCCACAGCACTCAGTCACATAATATCTCCACACCACTCAGTCACAGGATATGTTCCATATATCAACTGCCTGTTGCATATTTCATCTGATTGTTTTGTGTATCAGCTGTCTGTCCAGTATTGTGATTGCTCATCATTTTGGGCTGCACGAGAGACACCAGCTGTGTAGCAATGAGATACCTCCTTGACTTCCCGACAATGGAACACAGGATCAAGATCTGGAGAGCTCGTGCATACTTAAAAATAAGTGCAGATGAGCAGCACCCTCTGCATGACGCTATATTCAGAGAAAAGGGTGACAGGCTAAAGAGGGGCAAATCATGGATGGGTCGGGCGGAAGATGTCGTCAGACAGGTCTGCAGTCTTACCAGTATCAACCCCGGCAAGGAATGGGTGCCGGTGCCTCCAGCTTTTAAGTGCGCTTTCTCCTGCATTATCACACTCGACAGACGGTGCAGAGAGCAGAACCCTGCCGCTGTCAATGCAGAGGTTAACGCGCTCATCTATGAACACTCAGATAGCCCCGAAGTCCTCATCTATACAAATGGATCTGTTGTAAAGCAGCAGAGAAGTGCGTGGGCATTTACAGCCCGTTCAGCGGGCCGAACCGTTCAAGAATCCAGTGGTGCCCACTCTATGACCACGAGCAGCATGACGATGGAGGTGATGGCAGTTACACAGGCTTTCATATGGCTGGAATCACAGCATTATACCAACGTGTGTGTACTAAGTGATTCAATGAGCATGATTCAGAAGGTCGAAGCTGGATCTGTACGTAGACAGTGGACTGAATCGCTGCGGAAGTCTGTTGTCCGTAAAGTCACCTTCATCTTCGTCCCGGGACATGCGGGAGTCGAGGGAAATGAACGAGCTGACAAACTGGCTGGCTCTGCACCCCCTGTAGATGGCCAGCCCATGGATCGTGCCGATGTTATTAACGTCCTTAAAGATATGGCGAGAACAGAGGACTTTGACATCAGTGATTCCACATCGCTGTCCAGGATGAAAGACCTGGGAGTAAGAATCGGCACAGCCAGACGCGAGAGGTACATCGGGAAAACAAAGCGCCTCGTCAACCAACACAGAACTGGCACTATTAGCCACCGGACGCTGATGCATATGCTGGGGGGAGGATCTGAGCACCTATGGACATGTCCGGAGTGCAATGAAGATACCCCAACTGATAACTGAACTGATAACTGAACAGATTGCTCCTATAATGTGATTGCTCGTACATTGTGATTGCTCCCACATTGTGATTGCTGCTATGTTATTGGTTGTTCCTATAAAGTTATTGTTCCTATAATGTGGCTGTTCCTATAATGTGATTGCTCCTATATTGTGGTTGTTCCTATAATGTGATTACTCCTTTATTGTGGTTGTTCCTATCATGTGATTGCTCCTATGTTGTGGTTGTTCCTGTAATGTGATTGCTCCTATATTGTGGTTGTTCCTATAATGTGATTGCTCCTACATTGTGGTTGTTCCTATACTGTGATTGCTCCTATATTGTGGTTGTTCCTATAATGTGATTTGATTGCTCCTATATTGTGGCTTTTCCTGTAATGTGATTGCTCCTATATTATTGGTTGTTCCTATAAGTGATTGCTCCTATATTATTGGTTGTTCCTATAATGTGATTGCTCCTATATTGTGGTTGTTCATGTAATGTGATTGCTCCTATATTGTTGGTTATTCCTACATTGTGACTGCTCCTACATTGTGATTGTTCCTATAAAGTGATTGCTCCTACATTGTGATTGCTCCTACATTGTGATTGCTCCTACATTGTGATTGCTGCTATATCATTGGTTGTTCCTATAAAGTTATTGTTCCTATAATGTGGCTGTTCCTATAATGTGATTGCTCCAGTGTTGTGGTTGTTCCTATAATGTGATTGCTCCTATGTTGTGGTTGTTCCTATAATGTGATTGCTCCTATGTTGTGGTTGTTCCTATAATGTGATTGCTCCTATATTGTGGTTGTTACTATAATGTGATTGCTCCTATATTGTGGCTTTTCCTATAATGTGATTGCTCCTATATTATTGGTTGTTCCTATAAGTGAATGCTCCTATATTATTGGTTGTTCCTATAATGTGATTGCTCCTATATTGTGGTTGTTCATGTAATGTGATTGCTCCTATATTGTTGGTTATTCCTACATTGTGATTGCTCCTACATTGTGAATGTTCCTATAAAGTGATTGCTCCTACATTGTGATTGCTCCTACATTGTGATTGGTCCTACATTGTGATTGCTGCTATATTATTGGTTGTTCCTATAAAGTTATTGTTCCTATAATGTGGCTGTTCCTATAATGTGATTGCCCCAATGTTGTGGTTGTTCCTATAATGTGATTGCTCCTATGTTGTGGTTGTTCCTATAATGTGATTGCTCCTATGTTGTGGTTGTTCCTATAATGTGATTGCTCCTATGTTGTGGTTGTTCCTATAATGTGATTGCTCCTATGTTGTGGTTGTTCCTATAATGTGATTGCTCCTATGTTGTGGTTGTTCCTATAATATTATTGCTCCTATATTATTGGTTGTTCATACAATGTGATTGCTCCTGCATTGTGAATGTTCGTATATTGTGGTTGTTCCTATAATGTGATTGCTCCTATATTGTGGTTGTTCCTATAATGTGATTGCTCCTATATTATTGGTTGTTCCTATAATGTTATTGCTCCTGTATTGTGGTTGTTCCTATAATGTGATTGCTCCTATATTGTGGTTGTTCTTATAATGTGATTGCTCCTATATTGTGGTTGTTCTTATAATGTGATTGCTCCTATATTGTGGTTGTTCCTATAATGTGATTGCTCCTATATTGTGGTTGTTCCTATAATGTGATTGCTCCTATATTATTGGTTGTTCCTATAATGTGATTGCTCCTATATTATTGGTTGTTCCTATAATGTTATTGCTCCTGTATTGTGGTTGTTCCTATAATGTGATTGCTCCTATATTGTGGTTGTTCTTATAATGTGATTGCTCCTATATTGTGGTTGTTCTTATAATGTGATTGCTCCTATATTGTGGTTGTTCTTATAATGTGATTGCTCCTATATTGTGGTTGTTCCTATAATGTGATTGCCCCTATATTGTGGCTGTTCCTATAATGTGACTGCTCCTATATTATTGGTTGTTCCTATAATGTTATTGCTTCTGTATTGTGGTTGTTCCTATAATGTGATTGCTCCTGTATTGTGGTTGTTCCTATAATGTGATTGCTCCTATATTGTGGTTGTTCTTATAATGTGATTGCTCCTATATTGTGGTTGTTTTTATAATGTGATTGCTCCTATATTGTGGTTGTTCTTATAATGTGATTGCTCCTATATTGTGGCTGTTCCTATAATGTGATTGCGCCTATATTATTGGTTGTTCCTATAATGTGATTGCTCCTATATTATTGGTTGTTCCTATAATGTTATTGCTCCTGTATTGTGGTTGTTCCTATAATGTGATTGCTCCCATATTGTGGTTGTTCTTATCATGTGATTGCTCCTATTTTGTGGTTGTTCCTATAATGTGATTGCTCCTATATTGTGGCTGTTCCTATAATGTGATTGCTCCTATATTGTGGTTGTTCCTATAATGTGATTGCTCCTATATTATTGGTTGTTCCTATGAGGCTAAGTTAATAAGTAAGTCACAAATGGCTGTAGAAAAATAAATAAATGTGATAGCAACTTGAAACCAGTTTATTTTTATAGATACATTGTTCCTTTATTTTTCAACATAATTTCTACCAACATTGATGCGCTTATCCCATCGTTTTATCAGTCCTCCCAAACCGGCTGCATAGAACTGCGTGCTCTGTTTTCTAAACCCCGTTTTCACTTCACATTCAACTTCGGCGTCATTCTTGCTCCTACATTGTGGTTGTTCCTATATTATTGGTTGTCCCTATATTATTGGTTGTTCCTACAATGTGATTACTCCTATATTGTGGTTGTTCTTATAATGTGATTGCTCCTATATTGTGGTTGTTCCTATAATGTGATTGCTCCTATATTGTAGTTGTTCCTATAATGTAGTTGTTCCTATAATGTGATTGCTCCTATATTGTGGTTGTTCCTATAATGTGATTGCTCCTATATTATTGGTTGTTCCTATGAGTGATTGCTCCTCCATTGTGATTGCTCCTACATTATTGGTGGTTCCTATAATGTGATTGTTCCTATATTGTGGTTGTTCCTATAATGTCATTGCTCCTATATTGTAGTTGTTCGTATAATGTGATTGCTCCTATATTGTGGTTGTTCCTATAATGTGATTGCTCCTATATTATTGGTTGTTCCTATAAGTTATTGCTCCTACATTGTGATTGCTCCTATATTATTGATGGTTCCTATAATGTGATTGCTCCTATATTATTGGTGGTTCCTATAATGTGATTGCTCCTATATTGTGGTTGTTCATATAATGTGATTGCTCTTACATTTTGATTGCTCCTATGTTATTGGTTGTTCCTATAATGTGATTGCTCCTATATTGTGGTAGTTCCTATAATGTGATTGCTCCTATATTATTGGTTGTTCCTATAATGTGATTGTTACTACATTGAGTGTTATATTATTGGTTGGTCCTGTAATGTGATTGCTCCTATATTATTGGTGGTTCCTATAATGTGATTGCTCCTATATTGTGGTTGTTCCTATAATGTGATTGCTCTTACATTTTGATTGCTCCTATGTTATTGGTTGTTCCTATAATGTGATTGCTCCTATATTGTGGTAGTTCCTATAATGTGATTGCTCCTATATTATTGGTTGTTCCTATAATGTGATTGTTCCTACATTGTGTGTTATATTATTGGTTGTTCCTGTAATGTGATTGCTCCTATATTATTGGTTTTTCCTATAATGTGATTGCTCCTATATTATTGGTTGTTCCTATATTGTGATTGCTCCTATATTATTGGTTGTTCCTATAATGTGATTGCTCCTACATTGTGCTGGCTTCTGCATTCTGTGTTGTATATGTGCATTAAATTGCCAATAATTATATCTTGTCTACTGCAGTAATGATTGTCACTGAAATATTTGCCAGGCTCACTCTACAGAATGAAAGGTGCTATTGTCTGTATGTCCTTCTTGGACTTCAAAGGTGTCCTCATACCAGCCGTGTGTGAACAGTGGAGGGATAACAGAGACAACCGGGACTGGAGCAGCAAGGCCACTGCCAGTGAGTACTTGTGTGTTTGTGGGCATAGCATGTATTGGAGTCAGAGACATAAACATACTTTCTGGTCAGACTTTAGCACACCACTAAAATACTGCCCCTTTTCTCCATTTATCTATCATAAGTTTACCTCACAATTGACATGTTCTTATTTAGCCCATTAACAGTCAGCAAAAGGTTTGCTCAATACAACTTCACATATATGTATTAATATATGTGTGTGTATATCTATACGAATGTCAATATATCTATATCTATAAAACAAAGTGTATGTGTATATGTATATATGTATGTAAATATGTATGTCCTTTATTTGTTCGCGAACGGCCCATCCGATTGAGATGAAATTTTCTACACGCCTTCCTTTCATTCCAGAGCTGTCAACTGTCATAGTTTTTTTTTCTTCTTCCTCCTCCTCCCTCCTCCCCCTCCCAAAATACGTACGTAAATATATGATGATGATGATGAAAGAATCCCCGAACCAAAACGCTAGGGAAAGGGAAGAAAATGACGTGACTACACAGAATCGTCACACGGCAATCATCATCATCAAGTGCCGTGCCGGCTGGCGTAGGCGTTCATGGCTCTCCGTAGATCTCAGTCTTTGGTTTTTTGGATCAACTCTGCTGCTGATATTCCTCCATGCCACGGCAATATCAATAACAATTCATCTTTTTATGTGTAAGGAAGTTATCTACAGTCGTGTAGAAGGGAAGAACTAGACGAGTATGAATTCGGAATGGCGAACTCTCTCCTCCTCTCTTCTTCCTCCCTCTCATCCCTCTCCCGATTCCCTCCTCCTTCTCCCTCTTTCTTCTCCCTCTTCCTCTCCCCTCCTCCTCCATCCTCCTCCCTCCTACTCCATCCGCCTCCTCCCCCTCCTCCCTCATCTTCTCTTCTCCTCCCTCTCCCTCATTATCCCTCCTCCTCCTCCTGCCTCCCTCCTCCTCCTCCTGCCTCCTTCTCCCTCATCATCCTCACTCCTCCTTCTCCCTTCTTCTCCCTCTTCCCTCTTCCTCCTCCTCCTACCTCCTCCCTCCTCCTCCCTCTACCTCCTCCTCCTCCCTCCACCCTCCTCCTCCTCTTCCTCCTCCCTTTCCTTCCTCCTCCTCCCTCTACCTCCTCCTCCCCCTACCTCTTTCCTCCTCCCTCCTCTTCCTCTTCCACCTCCCTTTCCTTCCTCCCCTCCTCATTCTCCCTCCTTCCTCTCCCTCCTTCCTCCTCCTCCTTCCTTCTTCTCCCTCTGCCTCCTCCCTCCTCCTATCCCCTCCTCCTCCCTCCTCCTCCTTCTCCCTCCTTCTCCCCTCCTCCTCCTACCCTCTTCCTCTTTCCCTCCTCCCTCTCCCTCCTCCATCCTCCTCCTCCCTCTTCCTCCTTCCTCCTCCCTCTCCCTCCTCCATCCTCCTCCTCCCTCTTCCTCCTTCTTCCTCCTCCTTCCTTCTCCTCCCTCCTCCTCCCTCTTCCTCCTCCTCCTACCTCCTCTCTCCTCCTCCCTCCTCCCTTTTCCTCCCTCCTCCTCCCTCTACATCCTCCCTCCTCCTCTCCACTCTTCCTCCTACCCTCTTCCTCTTCCCCTCCTCCCTATCCCTCCTCCTCCCTTCACATTCCTCCTCCTCCCTCTTCCTCCTCCTCCCTCCTCCTCCTCACCCCTCCTTCTCCCTCCTCCTCCTTCTTCCTCCCTCCTCCTCCCTCCTCCCCCTCCTCCTCCCTCTCCTCCTCCTCACTCCTCCTCCTCCTCCTCCCTCTACCTCTTCCCTCCTCCTCCCTCTTCCTCCTCCTCATCCCTCCTCCTCCCTTCTCCTCCTCCCTCCTCCTCCTCCCTCTACCTCCTCCTCCCTTCACATTCCTCCTCCTCCCTTCCTCCTCCTCCCTCCTCATCCTCATCCCTCCTCCTCCTTCTTCCTCCCTCCTCCTCCTCCTCCCCCTCCTCCTCCCTCTCCTCCTCCTCACTCCTCCCTCCTCCTCCCTCTACCTCCTCCCTCCTCCTCCCTTCACATTCCTCCTCCTCCCTCTTCCTCCTCCCTCCTCCTCCTCCCTCCTCCTCCTCTCTCCTCCTCCCTCCTCCTCATCACTCCTCCTCCCTCCTCCTCCTCCTCCCTCCTCCCCCTCCTCCCTCTCCGCCTCCTCCCTCCTCCTCCTCCCTCTACCTCCTCTCCTCCCTCCTCCTCCCTCTACCTCCTCCCTCCTCCTCCCTTCACATTCCTCCTCCTCCCTCTTCCTCCCTCCTCCTCCTCTCTCCGCCTCCCTCCTCATCACTCCTCCTCCCTCCTCCTCCTCCTTCTCCCTCCTCATTCTCCCTCTTCCTCCTCCCTCTTCCTTCTCCCTCCGCCTCCTCCATCCTCCTACTCTCTCCTCCTCCCTCCTCCTCCCTTTTCCTCCCTCTCCTCCTCCTGCTCCCTTCTCCTCCTGCGTTCTCCTCCTCCCTCCTTCTCCCTCCTCCTCCCTCTTCCTCCTCGCCTCCTCCTCCACACTACTCCTCCCTCCTCCTCCTAATCCCTCCTCCTCCCTCCTATTCCTCCCTACTCCTCCTGTCTCCTCCCTCCTCCTCCCTCCTCTTCCCTCCTCCACCTCCCTCTTCCTCCTCCCTCCTCCATTTACCCAAGACAGACAGACAGTCAGACAGATAGTCGGGAACGGGATCTTATATGACTACTTATATAATTTAAATGAGATGCTCTCCACCATGGGATGGGCCGGGTCAGACAGACAGACAGACAGATAGATAGATAGATAGACAGACAGACAGACAGACAGACAGACAGTCGGGAACTTATATGACTACTTATATGAATTAAATGAGATTCTCCCCACCAGGAGTTGGGCGATGCCGGGCCGGGTCAGACAGACAGACAGATAGATAGTCGGAACGGGAACTTATATGATTACTTATATGAATTAAATGAGATTCTCTCCATCAGGGTCTGGGCGAAGACGGGCCGGGTCAGACAGACAGATAGACAGACAGACAGACAGACAGACAGATAGTCGGTAACGGGAACGAGAACTTATATGACTACTTATATGAATTAAATGAGATGCTCCCCACCAGGGTCTGGGCGAAGCCGGGCCGGGTCAGCTAGTATATATATATATAACCGAGAGAGACACGCTGACAGAGAGAGACACTGATAGTGTCTCTCTCTCTGTCAGTGTCTCTCTGTCAGTATTTCTCTCTATCAGTGTTTCTCTCTCTCTCTCTCTCTGTCAGTGTATTTCTCTGTCAGGATCTCCCTCTCTGACAGTATCTCTCTCTATCAGTATCTTTGTCATTATCTCTCTCTCAGTGTCTCTCTCTGTCAGTGTATGTCTCTGTCGGTATCTCTCTGTGCCAGTATCTCCCTCTTCATTTTATCTCTGTCAGTATCTCTCTCTGTCAGAATCCCTCTGTCAGAATCTCTGTCTGTCAGGATCTCTCTCTCTTCTGTATATCTCTCTGTCAGTATCTCTCTCTCTCTTTCAGGTTCTCTCTCTGTCACTATCTCTCTCTATCAGTGTCTCTCTGTCATCTCTCTGTCAGTATCTCTCTCTGTCAGTGTATCTCTGTCAATATCTCTTTCTGTCAGGATCCATTTCTGTCAGGATCTCTCTCTCTCTCTCTCTCTGTTGTCTGTCTGTCTGTCTCTGTCTCTCTCTGTCTCTCTCTCTCTCTCTCTCTCTCTCTCTTCTCTCTCTCTCTCTCTCTCTCTTTCAGAGTCACTCTCTGTCAGGATCTCTCTCTCTCTCTCTTTCAGAGTCACTCTGTTGGTATCTGTCTCTGTCAGTATCTCTCTCTGTCAGGATCTCTCTCTGTCAATTTATCTCTCTGTAAATTTATCTCTGTCAGTATCTCTCTCAGTGTCAGAAGCCAGTCACTGAATCTCAAGTCCTGGTCACCTAGTCAGTGTACTGAACATGTGAAACTACCATGTTTCCCCGAAAATAAGACCTACCCCTATAATAAACCCTTGTACGATTTTTCAGGATGCTACATGGCAAAGGGGTTACGGACGAAGTTCGTAATCCCGCATACCCGCATATTCGAAACACGATTGTGGGCGATTTGGCAGCAGACCGCTTTATGTTGGTTTTTTATGAAATGGTATGGATGCCGGTCGTTCAGAAAGCAATGGCAAACTACTGAATGTAAACTTGCCCAGGAATCACGAATAGCCAAAAAATGCTAGGGTTGACTGCTACGTTCTGTAAAGAACATGCAACTAACTATTTTTTAACTCCTAAAATAAACCCCAGTTAAGCTCATCAGCTAGAATGAGAGACTTGGAGAGAAATCAGCGTGGAAACTTTGTGAAGCTTAGTTTACAGGAGGTCGTGGCTTGGATGAAGAATTGATGGCATAAAATCACTGACAGCTGTGTTACCAATGCATTAAGAGCAGGCTACATGGATAAGAAATGCTCATTTAAGGAAAGCTTTATTGTTGGACATGAGAGACTGGGACCAATGGTTCTTTAGGAAATGGAGTCGCAAGAAATTCAGGCCGGAATTCGGGATTTGGAGAGTTATGACGATGTTCAGAAGAAGATGACATGACTGTATTTGAATAGATGTAGATTTTTGTATGTGATTTTTTTTTTTTAATGCACAGATATGCGCATGCATGCACGCGCACACACACACACACATGTCCCCAAAAAATAAGCCCTAGTGCATTATTTTATGCTAAAATTAATATAAGACCCGGTCTTATTTTCGGGAAAACACGGTAATGGCAGCAATAACCATATAGTGACTCGTGTTAACATTTATTTTTTCCCTGCATGTGTAGGGCAGATGTCTGCGGTCAACTCCAAGCCCAGGATATCCCCCACATTGTCGGCTGAGATCAGTAGCGACCGACAGTTTGCCATCCTGTGTTCAGAGAAGCAAGCAAGGGTTAGTGCTAGACTACTTCTTTCACTCTGTCACATTATCTTAATCTTGTCACTATAACTACTAGCTATCTGTCCCCACCCTATCACATTATGTTACTGTCACTACAACTACCAGCTATCTTACCCAACCCCATTGTATCACATTATCTTACTGTCGCTACAACTGCCAGCTATCTTACTGTCGCTACAAACTACCAGCTATCTTACCTAACCCCTTTGTATCACATTATCTTACTATCACTACAACTACCAGTTATCTTACCCAACCCCACTGTTTCACATTATCTTACTGTCGCTATAACTACCAGCTATCTTACCCAACCCAACTGTCACATTATTTTACTGTCGCTATAACTACCAGCTATCTGACCCCACCCCACAACAACCAGCTATCTTACCCCACCCCACTGTGTCACATTATCTTACTGTCGCTATAACTACCAGCTATCTGACCCCACCCCACAACAACACTATCTTACCCCACCCCACTGTGTCACATTATCTTACTGTCACTACAACTACCAGCTATCTTACCCCACCCCACAACAACCAGTTATCTTACCCAACCCCACTGTTTCACATTATCTTACTGTCGCTATAACTACCAGCTATCTTACCCAACCCAACTGTCACATTATTTTACTGTCGCTATAACTACCAGCTATCCTACCCCACCCCAGAACAACCAGCTATCTTACTCTACGCCACAACAACCAGCTATCTTACCTAACCCCTTTGTATCACATTATCTTACTATCACTACAACTACCAGTTATCTTACCCAACCCCATTGTATCACATTATCTTACTGTCGCTACAACTACCAGCTATCTTACCCAACCCTATTGTATCACATTGTCTTACTGTTGCTACAACTACCAGCTATCTTACCCAACCCCATTGTATCACATTATCTTACTGTCACTACAACTACCAGCTATCTTACCCAACCCCATTGTATCACATTATCTTACTGTCACTACAACTACCAGCTATCTTACCCAACCCCATTGTATCACATTATCTTACTGTCGCTACAACTACCAGCTATCTTACCCAACCCAACTGTCACATTATTTTACTGTCGCTATAACTACCAGCTATCTGACCCCACCCTACAACAACCAGCTATCTTACCCCACCTCACTGTGTCACATTATCTTACTGTCACTACAACTACCAGCTATCTGACCCCACCCCACAACAACCAGCTATCTTACCCCACCCCACTGTGTCACATTATCTTACTGTCACTACAACTACCAGCTATCTGACCCCACCCCACAACAACCAGCTATCTTACCACACCCCACTGTGTCACATTATCTTACTGTCACTACAACTACCAGCTATCTTACCCCACCCCACAACAACCAGCTATCTTACCCAACCCCATTGTGTCACATTATTTTACTGTCGCTATAACTACCAGTTATCTTACCCCACCCCATAATTACATAGTGGACATCACACAGCTAGCATGACATCATCATTACATACTGGATGTTGACATTGTGACATCACACAATTGCCATTACATCATCATTACATACTGGATGTTGACATTGTGACATCACACAGCTGCCATTACATCATCATTACATACTGGATGTTGACATTATGACATCACACAATTGCCACTACATCATCATTACATACTGGATGTTGACATTGTGACATCACACAATTGCCATTACATACTGGATGTTGATGTGACATCACACAGCTGTCATTACATCATCATTACATACTGGATGTTTACATTGTGACATCACACAATTGCCATTACATCATCATTACATACTGGATGTTGACATTGTGACATCACACTGCTTACTATACATCATCATTACATAATGGATGTTGACATTGTGACATCACACAACTGCCATTACATCATCATTACATACTGGATGTTGACATTGTGACATCACACAATTGCCATTACATCATCATTACATACTGGATGTTGACATTGTTACATCACACAGCTGGCATTGCTTCATCATTGCATACTGGCATAATGGATGTTGACATTGTAACATCACACAGGCTGCCATTACACCATTACATACTGGATGGTGACATTTTAATATCACACAGCTTACAATACATCATAATTACATATTGGATGTTGACATTATGACATCACACAGCTGTCATTACATCATCATTACATATTGGATGTTGACATTGTGACATCACACAGTTGGCATTGCACCATCCATCCTTCCAAATGCAGACTGTTACAGTGATCACAGATTGATAAATATATGCAAATGATACAGTATTGATTGCAGACAGTGAGCAGGATCTGCAACATTTAGTAGATGTGATTGTTGCACACATTGAATAACTTGGGTTAGAATTAAATTGTAAGAAGACACAGATTATGGTCATCACTAAGAAGGAAATACCACAATGTAATATACAAGAAAAAGGGAAATATTCTTAAACTAGTGAATCGGTACAATTATCTTGGAACAGTCATAACATCTGATGGGAGATGCCCTGAAGAGATTAGAAGAAGAATCGCCATGGTGAAGGCAGCCTTTTGCAAGATGGAAAACATACTGACCAATAAAAAGATGTCAGTTGCTATGAGAAAAAGAGTGTTGAGGTGCTACATAGAGTCTGTACTTTTGTATGGATGTAAAGCATGGACAATGAGCAGTAAAGCTGAAAAACATCTGATGGCTGTGGAAATTTTATTTCTGAGGAGAATGCAAAGAATATCATGGGCACACAGAAAAACCAATGACCAAGTCCTACACGAAACAAATTAAAACCGTAAATTGATTAGAAAAATTAGATATAGACAGTCAAAAATTTTTCGTCATGTTATGAGAAGAAATAAATTGGAGAACTTGGTGACAACTGGCAAGATTGAGGGGAAGAGAACGAGGGGAGGGCAGAGAAGTAAATATCTGGATGGCTTGACCACATTGTATGGTCAAGATAAGAACACAGAGCTGATCCACAATTCTGGTGATCGAGTGAGATGGCAAAACATGACCGCCCATACTTACCAGCATGGCACATGATGATGATGATGATCCTTCCTTCCTGATGTTGAAATTGTAACATTACATCATAATTACATATTGGATGTTCACATTGTGACATCACCTAGCTGGCATTACATCATCATTACATACTGGATGTTGACATTGTGACATCACGCATCTGACATTACATCATCATTACATATTGGATGTTCACATTGTGACATCATATAATTGGCATTACATTATCATCACGTGCTTGATGACACCGTGCCATCATTACATACTGAATGTTGACATCGTGCCATCATTACATACTGGATGTTGACATTAAGACATCACACAGCTGGCATTACATCATAATTACACACAGGATGTTGACACTATGTCATCATTACATACTGGATGTTGACACTATGTCATCATTACAAACTGGATGTTGACACTATGTCATCATTACATACTGGATGTTGACACTATGTTATCATTACATACTGGATGTTGACACTATGTCATCATTACACACTGGATGTTGACACTATGTCATCATTACATACTAGATGTTGACATCATGCCATCATTACATACTGGATGTTAACACTATGCTATCATTACATACTGGATGTTGACATCATGCCATCATTACATACTGGATGTTGACATTGGGACATCACACAGCTGTGTTAGATCATCATGACATCACAGAATATCCATTTTGCATGTCTGACCTTCATGTATTCTTACACAACATTCAGGTTATCTCACTGCCCTCCCAAACATGTGCTTTCAAGGTCAAGGTGACAGAAACTTCATTTATTGTCAAAGCAGAGATTGTGGCTATGAGAGGTGAGTTATTTATTTAAATGTATGTTGTGTCAATGAGAAATAAGTTCTTTTATAAAACTGTACATTCTGTCTATGTGAAATGTGTTCTTTTAGAAAACCTTACACTGTGCCTATGAGAAGTAAGAACTTATGTATATCTGCAAATTGCGACTATGGGAAGTGAGATCTTATGTACATCTGCACATTGTGTCAATGAAAAGTGAGCTCTTGCTATAACTGTTTATTGTGTCTATGATAGTGAAGATTAAGGATGGTGTTTAGTGCAGGAGAGTCTGGCATATGATACAACATCTAGTCTGATATTGGAGGTGGAGACAGTTGCAGCAGCATTTCACTTCCTGGAGGACAAACGGCACACACCTGTTATGAATCTAATAGACTCGCAAAGTATGCTGAGAAAGGTGAAGACAGGCATGCTTTGTGCAGAGTGGCAGGGTTCAAATAAAGAATCACAGATAAGGAGCATCTGTTGGATTTTTGCCCCAGGACATGCTGGTGTGGTGGGAAGTCAGCAGACGGGCAGATTGTTTGGGTCTCACCGTTGGACGGGATGCTGTTGCATGAAAAGGCAGACATAGTCAAGGCCCTTTGGATCATGTGTATAGACTGGAAGAACAGATAACCCAGCATAACCTAGAGAGACTGGTGTGGCATGAAGTGACCAGAGAATCTGGCTGACACTCAGTATTCTGAGGAAAGGTCACATGGACACATAATAAGACTACAACTGGTACCCTGAGTATTGGGACTCTTCGCTGGCTGTTAAAGATGAGGACAGAGCATGCATGGAAATGTCCTGATTGCTAAAGTGTGGGTTCTTGACTCCACCCAACTCAACAACTCAATTGTGTCTATAAGAAGTCAGTTCTTGTGTATAAGAGCTCACTATGACTATGATAGGTGAGTGTATCAGTCCCCGAAAATCTTATTATTGCTGTTTATACAGTTGTGTGTCAGCATTGGCTCATGTGTGATTGCTTGTTGTGTGTCAGCACTGAGTCATGTATGATTTACTTCTTGTTTATACAGTTGTGTGTCAGCACTGGCTCATGTGTGATTGCTTGTTGATTATACAGTTGTGTGTCAGCACTGGGTGTATACATGTTGTATGCACACATGGTTTATCTAACAGAAAGTGTATGTTGTATGTACATGTAGTTTATCTGACATAAATTGTATGTTGTATGTACATGTGGTTTATCTAATAGAAAGTGTATGTACATATGGTTTACCTAACAGAAAGTGTATATTATATGTACATGTGGTTTATCTGACAGAAAGTGTATGTTGTGTGTAAATGTGATGGATCTGACAGAAAGTGTATGTTGTGTGTACATGTAGTTTATCTGATAGAGAAAATATATGTTGTATATACATGTGGTTTATCTAACAGAAAGTGTATGCCTCATGTGTTACGTTGCCAATGGTCATATTGTGGCCTTCAGTCTACCCAGCTTGAAGCCTTTATTTGATGCAGATTTCTTGCCTTTGACAGATTACAGGTAAGTCTTCCTCAATCACCTCTCAGGTACATAGCACACACATACAACATTTTGCTGGTACAGGTGTGTAGCATACACATACAGCAACTTGTTGGTGCAGTGATAAAAAATCCGCCGCGGAGCAATCATGACAGGGTTTCTGATCATCAGAATATATATATATATATATATATATATATATATATATATATATATATATATATATATATATATATATATATATATATACACACACACACACACACACATATATATATATATATATATATATATATACACACACACAAGGTCTTGCTGGTACATGAATTTAGCACACACAAACAGCAGCTTGCTGGTAAAAGTATATAGCATGCACGTACAGTTTGCTGGTACAGGTACATAGTACACATATAACATTTTCCTGTTACATGTATATAGCACACACAAACAACATCTTCATGGTACACTTATATAGCACACTCATGTAATCTGCAGGTATAACATATACAATCAACATCTTGCTGGTACAAACAAATAGCACAAAATATTTTGCTGGTTCAGGTATATATCACACACAAACATCTTCCCTGATACAAATATAGAGATACACACATACACACACACTATCTCCTTAGTTCAGGTCAATAAACAGAATACTAAACATCCTACAGATACAAAAGAGAGAGAGAGCGTGCGTGCGTGCTGCATGCATGTGTCACTCTCTCTCTCTCTCTCTCTCTCTCTCTCTCTCTCTCTCTCTCTCTCTCTCTCTCTCTCTCTCTCTCTCTCTCTCTCTCTCTCTCTCTCTCTCTCTCAGAGGTCAGTAAACAGTATACTCAACGTCCTACACATTCATAGTATCAACATATCTTGTTGGTAAATTAAGACACTACTTTTCCCACAATATCTCACCAGTACAAATGTACAAATATGAAGTAAATGCATACACCAGTAGAAACAGAGAGACATATATTTGTGCTTCATAGATTATACTAAGGCATTTGATAAAGTAAAACATGATGAACTGATTAAAATGTTGGAAGATATCAACACTGATGGAAAAGATTTAAGAATAATAAAGAATATTTACTGGAACCAAGTAGCAGCAATTAAAATGGGAAATAAAGAGGGTAGTTACGAACAGATAAAGCTAGGAGTACGACAAGGGTGTGTCTTGTCACCAGATCTTTTCTCCCTGTATAGCGAAGTAATAATGAGAGAGATCAAAGAGATGCCAGGAATACTAGTTGGAGGTTATAATATAAATAATATACGCTATGCAGATGACACAGTATTGGTGGCGGATAATTCAACAGACCTACAACAATTATTAGACGTTGTAGTAACAGAGAGTGCAAGGAAAGGACTCTCCTTGAATATCAAGAAAACAGTAACAATGGTAATACCAAAGAAAATGGTGACACCAAAATGTGACATAGAAATAGAAGGGAAAATCCTTAACCAAGTGGATAATTTTAGATACCTAGGGGCATTTATAACATCAGATGGAAGATGTACAACAGAGATTAGGAGCAGAATAGGGCAGGCAAAAGCCGCATTTCAGAAAATGAAGAGTATCTTATGCAATAAGTCACTATCACTGAATGTAAGAAAGAGAGTGCTGAAATGCTATGTAGAACCAGTTTTGCTGTATGGCAGTGAATCTTGGAATGTAAATGAACAAATTAAGAAGAAATTAGAAGCAACAGAGATGTGGTTCCTGAGACGAATGTTGCGAATTCCTTGGACTGCCAGAGTAACTAACGACGACTGCCTGAAACAGGCTAACGAAACTAGAACATTATATACAACAATAAGACAGAGACAAACAGCTTTCCTCGGTCATGTGATGAGAAGAGAGGCATTGGAGAACATCGTAACAACTGGAAAGATCGAGGGGAAGAGAGGCAGAGGTAGACCAAGAGAAGTGATGCTGGATGGATTGAGACGGTGGCATGGAGGAATATCAGCAGCAGAGTTGATCCAGAAAACCAAAGACCGAGATCTATGGAGAGCCATGAACGCCTACGCCAGCCGGCACGGCACTTGATGATGATGATGATCTCACCAGTACAAATATGAAGTAAACACACACAACATCTCACCAGTACGAATATACTAATATGAAGTAAATACATACACCATCACTCCAGTCAAATATGAAGTAAACACATACAACATCTCTCCAGTACAAATATGAAGTAAACACATACACCATCTCACCAGTACAACTATGAAGTAAACACATACAACATCTCACCAGTACAAATATGAAGTAAACACATACACCATCTCACCAGTACAAATATGAAGTAAACACATACAACATCTCAGCAGTACAAATATGAAGTAAACACAACATCTCACCAGTACAAATATGAAGTAAACACATACAACATCTCACCAGTACAAATATGAAGTAAACATATACATCTCCTCACCAGTACAAATATGAAGTAAACACATACAGTATCTCACCAGTACAAATATAAAGTTAACACATACAGTATCTCACCAGTACAAATATAAAGTTAACACATACAGTATCTCACCAGTACAAATATAAAGTTAACACATACAATATCTCACCAGTACAAATATGAAGTTAACACATACAACATCTCACCAGTAAGGTGTCAACATTTGACAGCACAGTCCCTGAACTGGGAACTCTGTTTTCTGATGCGAGTTGTGTGTCTGTGATATTTGCTGGTTATGTTTGACTCTACTATTGCACTGTCCCCAGGGTGGCAAGGACATTCTGCTTCAGCAACAATGGCCACGCGATGTATCTATGCTCACCCACGGAGATACAGAAAATCACCTACTCTGCTGAAATCTCGTATGAATCTGTGTTTGTCATTGACTTTCATGTTCATTTCTCTATGTGCAAGTTTGTTTTTATATTTTATTACTTATCATTTTTAACTACATCTTGATTTCTCCTTGTTTCTAATGTTCTGCCCTGTAATTACAAATAGTGTTTTCTCCTACATCACATATCCCTGTGATGTATAAGTAGTGTTTTCTCCTACATGAAATCTCTTTGTGTTGTATAAGTAGTGTTTTCTCCTACCTCAAATCACCATGTAATGTGAAAGAATTGTGTTACCCTCACTCAAATCTCCCAGATTTTGTTTACCCAGTGTCTGTGTGTCTGTGCAATTTGCTGGTTATTTTTGACTCTACTATTGCACTGTCCCCAGGGTGGCAAGGACATTCTGCTTCAGCAACAATGGCCACCTCTTTGCCCAAATCTCCCTGCAGTTTACAAGTAATGCTTTCACCTCAGTCAAATCTCACTGTATTTTACAAGTAATCAATTCTCTTTGATCAAATCTCCTAGCAAAATTACATGTTTGACGAACGGTCAGAAAATAATGCACCATAATTATTTTTTTTCTAAAGCTATTTGTCCAAAATGAATGATATTTATAAATGACTTACATGTACATTTCCTCAGAACATACTATTTTTCTATATAAGCCCTGACAACTTGTACGCGAGTATGCCAGGTTTTATTATTTACTTTATTTATTTACTGCATTAATCACTCCCTCATCATCATGAAACCTTGCCCCATAGTGTGCATTTTTCAGTGGACCCTGTAATGTACAAATAGTGTGTTCACCTCATTGAAACCTCCCTGTGATGTACAAGTTGTGTTCACTTCATTGAAATCTCCCTGTAATGTACAAGTAGTGTGTTCACCTCATTGAAATCTCCCTGTAATGTACAAGTAGTGTGTTCACCTCATTGATATCTCCCTGTAATGTACAAGTAGTGTGTTCACTTGACTCAAATCTTGATGTAATGTACAAGTAGTCTGTTCACCTGACTCTTATCTCCCTGTAATGTACAAGTAGTGTGTTCACCTCATTGAAATCTCCCTGTAATGTACAAGCAGTGTGTTCACCTCATTGAAATCTCCCTGTAATGTACAAGTAGTGTGTTCACCTCATTGATATCTCCCTGTAATGTACAAGTAGCATGTTCACCTCATTGAATTCTCCCTGTAATGTACAAGTAGTGTGTTTACTTCATTGAAATATCCCTGCATTGTACAAAATAGTGGTTTCACCTCATTGAAATCTGCTTGTATTGTACAGTTAGTGTGTTCACTTCGCTCAAATCTCCCTACAATATGCAAATAGTGTTTTCACCTCCCCTTAATTTGTTTCATGTACCAGGGAAAGTCAGTTGAAGGCTTCTAAACTGATATGAGGAAGCTGAAAATAGTAGTAGGTAGTATTCTAAAGGAGTTACTCAGTGGCAGCATCATCATGCAGCTTAACGATTAGCTTCAGTATTAGACTGCTAGGGACCTATGCGCAGAGCCAATGACAATGGTGACCATGCCCAGAGAGCCTACAAATAAGAGCTGCGTGATTCTGGGCAATCATTTATGTTTCTGTTTGTGTTTTCCTGTGAAGAAACATTATCTTTCTTCAGTAAGAAGTGTTTAAAAAAATGATCTAAAGGATGTTCTCAAATTCCCATCTGTCCATTATGACAAACTCATGTCAGTATTATCTTTCCACATTAGTTAGTATTATTTGATGTCAATCTATGTCAGTATGTATGTGTTCACATTAGTTAGTATTGTTTGATGTGAATGTATGTCAGTATGTATATTTTCACATTAGTTGGTATTGTTTGATGTGAATGTATGTCAGTATGTATATTTTCACATCAGTTGGTATTGTTTGATGTGAATGTATGTCAGTATGTATATTTTCACATTAGTTAGCATTGTTTGATGTGAATGTATGTCAGTATGTATATTTTCAAATTAGTTGGTATTGTTTGATGTGAATGTATGTCAGTATGTATATTTTCACATTAGTTAGTATTGTTTGATGTGAATGTCACATTAGTTAGAATTATTTGATGTGAATGTATGTCAGTATGTATATTTTCACATTAGTTGGTATTGTTTGATGTGAATGTATGTCAGTATGTATATTTTCACATTAGATGGTATTGTTTGATGTGAATGTATGTCAATATGTATATTTTCACATTAAATGGTATTGTTTGATGTGAATGTATGTTTGTTTTTGTTTTTTTGCATATCCTTTACAAGGCGTTGCAGTCAACATCAGCATTTTTCAGCTGATGTTGATGTCTTGGCAAGTTTTACGTTCAGTAGTTTGCCATTGCTTTCCGAACGACGGGCTCACATACCTCTGTAAGTAACCAGCGCAACGCGATCCGCTGCCAAATCTCGTGCAGCTGTGTTTCGTATGTGAGTATACAGGATTACGAACAGCATCCTTAACTCTTTCGCCAGGAAGACCGGCAAATGTATGTTAGTATGTATATTTTCACATTAGATGGTATTGTTTGATGTGTATATATATTTTCACAATAGTTTGTATTATTTGATGTGAACATATGTCATGCATGATCTTATTTAATTAATCAATAATAAATAAACGGCCCGTGTTAGACGCCATGAGGCACATTGGACAGATGGTTCTCATAGACAGTTGACACTCCAGTGTGGTCAGTATCACAACAACTGCCTTTACTTCCTAACACATGTCTCTGTACTCATTTTAGGCCGGGTTGACATGGAAGCCGGAGTTTGTTGTAGAAATCAGCCTGGGTGCAGCTTGCTAGCCACTGCACCACATGGCTCCCTGGGGTTTATGGTTCTAGCCCTATAATGTTACAGACCAATGGACAAATGAAGGGTGTTGTGGTCAGTATCACACGAACTGCCTTTATTTCCCAAAGAATGTTCTGGCACCCACTGTAGACTGAATTGGCCAGGGAGCCCAGGATTGAAAGAGAATCATACACATGACCACCAGAAAGATAGGCATGTCAGGGTCTTAAACCTGGCTCGTTAAACCTAACACATGTGAGACAGTACAAGTACAACGTGATTTGACTTGAGACTCAACGACACGAAGTTTCAATGGATTTATTTACAGATCACATGCAATACGATCTAGAGATGATCATTACAATACATAAGTTATAACAATACACTTACAGGCAACCCACAGCTTACAGTCTATCTCACAAGATGTACAAGCACTCGACTTTCGGGCACAGAACTACACGAAACCTTTCTCTCATCATACGTCCAGTCGAGTCCGAGTCCCAGAGCTGTCTGGCTATTTCTTGCAACGCGCCTCCCCACCTGAAGTGGCTTCACGAGGCCTGCGTGCGTCCTGCTTTGTCCTTGCCTGACCGCTGGCTGTCTCGTCAGCCAGCAACCTCGCAGGCAGGTAACTAATACTCGCCTGGCGGGCGTAACGATGTTACGGCATCCCCACTAGGGACTATTCGCCTGGCGGGCGTAACGATGTCCCTGCATCTCTGCTGGCAATACTTTAGACTCTGACATGCTCCCCCAGGGCTTCTTCATGAAAGATGTCATCTTTCATGTATACTGTATATACATAGCGGGTTAATATTTTAACCTTGTCAGAGTCAACCCTTCTGTTGTATACATTGGTGTAGAAATACATAAGCACACACATCTTGGCATGGAAACACATAAGAAATGGACATTGTATCTAAAGACATGTGGTGTTCAACCTTTAACACTTGTCAAGTTTCATCCTCTCGATGGCTGATTACCTTAATTGCATTATTGACCCAGTCAGATCGGTAGTAACAGCTTCCAAAGCAACTACCTCGCAGCCTTTCAAAAAAAAGTAATAATATGCTTTTTAGACAAAAAACATCTGGCAAGACCGTAATATGGCTTTATATAAGCCGCATTCAACGCTCAAACTCTGACCTCATTTGGCCAGGAGTTCTTGTGTCGGTCTGCAATGTCGGTAACACTCTACCATGCCCAGTAGATGGCTTGTTGGCGTGTTAACAATCTGGCAACAACATGGCTATTTATATACAACACATAATCGTATACATTTCAATTTATCGCCCTTGGTGTAATAATGTAATAACAATTAAATGAAAGGGACATAACTTCAAAAATTATGAAATATAATATCTTACAATAATTCTTCTATTTCTCAGCGTCATAGCTTGATGTTTTTCCATACTAGCGAAAAAATGTCGATAGCATGAATAAATTAATCAAGATATGATTCTAAGATTACACTAAATGAAAAATATTAATACACAATTCGTGTATTCGAAATTATTGAATCGTAAATAGTTTAGAAGTGTTATAACTTTTTAAGCTTTTGTTTGTCGTCTGCTAATTTTGAACTAAATTTCTAAATCATCCGGAAGTACACACGAACAGCTGATGTTGAAATTTGTAGAACACACTTGTTCCGGTCTGATGTAGTAAAACGGAATGTGCAATGTTCTGATCGTTCATGTGTTGTTTGTTTCACTGGAAAAACTTCTGGATTTCGATTGACTGCAGTGGTGTAGATGTCAATGTTCAGTCACACTTTCACACACGGAGTTAAAATATCACTGGATATGTTCCAAATGCAGATACCACGGATAAATTGGACAGTTCGCTTGCGGTAAGTTCAGAGCGAATGTGGCACTGTTCTTGTTTCGTAATATATACAATTAATAAAGTTCACTTTCTACCACACACTACACAATTATTCACGACAATCACTACGTTAATAATAAAATAAGAAAACTATATATATTGGGGATAAACCCTATCACATCATATAATAGACATACACAGCGTTCGTGAAAAAAAACTTCACTGATGCATGGCTGTGTTGGTCCGAGTGTATTTTACACACTGCACTCAGACATTGGTGCTTACTGGGTCGGTCGGACAACGGGACAAAAGATCGGCAATCGTGTTGGTTCTGCCCGCGATATGTCGAACTTCAAAGCTGTAATCTTGAAGCTTAAGAGACCAGCGAGCTATCATTTGGTTGGAAGGTACACCTGAATTGATAAATCTCAATGGACTACTGTCAGACTCCACAATAAAATGACGTCCCAGGGGGAATCTGGACAATTTAGTTATACCCACCACTAGAGCTAGGGCTTCCAACTGTGGTGTTGACCAAGCACGTTCTCTCGGTTTTAATTTTCGGGAGACAAAGTACACAGGATGTAGGATGTTATTGTGCTCCTGTAACAAGACTGCTCCAATCGCCACGGAGCTCGCGTCTGTGCGTAATCTGAAAGGGATTTGTAAATTGGGCAATTTTAGAATGGGATTGTGTAAGCTATTATCAGAAAAATAAGATAATACTTTCTGGAATGCAAATTTTAGGCATTCATTGTTTACAATTTTCTCAGGTTGATCTTTTGTTAGTAGGTTAGTAAATACCTCGGTCAGTTCAGCAAAATCTGGTATGAACTGCCTATAATAATTTATAAGTCCCAACAAACTTCTGACTTGCTTTTTCGTAGTCGGAAGTGAGAGTTTTAGTATCTTGGACACAATGTTATCGTCTGTCGTGACAAAGCCATTAGATATTTTGTACCCCAAGAAGGATATTTCCTGATAGGCTATGTCTACTTTTGCAGGCTTTACCGTCAGTCCGTGCTGTCTAATGCGTTCAAATGTCTGTTCTAATGTCTTTATGTGGTCTGTCATCGTCTTTGTGTGAACACAAATGTCGTCTATGTAACAAATAATATTTGGTATGTCTACTAGTAGAAGTCGTGTCATACATACGAATGTCGCTGGGGCATTGACAAGCCCAAATGGAAGTTTGCACCATTCGTACAGTCCCCAAGGTGTGGCAAATGCTGTCAGATGTCTGCTCTGTTCGTCTACCGTTATTTGCCAGTAACCTTTAGTCATGTCTACCTTCTTAAAGAATCTAGCGTCTGTCAGTTCTGTCAGCAGATCTTCAGAGTTGGCCATTGGCTCTAGATCTAAAAGAGTTATCTTATTTAATTTCCTATAGTCGACACAGAGTCTTATTGTGTTGTCCTTTTTGCGTACTATGACCATTGGAGATGAGAAATTTGATTGGGATCGTCTAATGATGTTGTTTTTTTCTAAGCTAATGATCTCTTGATGTAAGTGTTCTTTGTAATGCAATGGAATGGTGTATGGTCTGCATTTTATGGGTGTATTTGACGTGAGTGTGATGTGATGTTGTACTAATTCTGTTTGTCCTGGGTTGTTGGAGAAAATGGTGTTGTACTGTTGTATGAGATGTTTGCAACTGTCTGTTTCTGCTTGAGTTAACTTTGGGTTGATTTTAATTTCCTTCAAGCAGTTTGTCGTGTCTAATGCAGGTGTTGGAATTTCGTCACTAGCCTCGTCATCTTCATGGTCTATTATCACTGTACAGGCTGTTGTATCGTCTTGTTCGTTGTCTCTATTGTAATATGGTCTTAGCATATTGACGTGGAATATTTTGTGTTTGTCTTTTATTTGAATCTTGTAGTCTACAGGTGAAATCTGTCTCGTCACTTTAAATGGTCCTTGCCAAGAATCAGTCAATAAGTGTCTGTCACTAGGTAGGAGAAGAAGAACGTCCTGTCCAGGTGTCAACGTTATTGTCCTGTTACCTTTGTCAGCATATTGTCTATATGTAGCACCAGATAATTTTAGTGCATCCTTTGCAATTATACAAGATTTGATGATTCTTTCACGCAATGATGTAACATATACGTATGATGATATGGGTTTCAGTAAAGGAGTGGATTCATTTAACATTTTATGATAGATGCTTAATGGGCCACGTGGTTTGGCACCATAGATAAGTTCAAAAGGAGAGAAACCTGTACTAGCATGTGGCACCTCGCGATAAGCAAAGAGAATAGCAGGTAAATATACGTCCCAGTTATTGGGGTGCTCTTGCGTGACTTTAGCAAGCATATGCTTTAAATCACCGTTAAATTTTTCTATAATTCCACTCGAGTGAGGATGGTACGGGGAATTGAAACATTGCTTCACTCCTAACATTTTGGTGAAAGCTTGAGTAGATGCGGCGATGAACTGACTTCCCCTATCTGAATGGATAGTGTCTGGAAATCCTATCCGTGAAAATATATGGAAGAAAACTTCCATTATGTCATTGGCAGTTATGTTCTTTAGCGGAATCGCTTCAGGCCAGCGGCTACATTGATCAATAATGGTTAATATATATTTATTCCCTCTGGTTGTTATCTGATTAAGAGGGCCCACTATGTCGACAGATATTTTCTCAAAAGGTCGACTGGCTAAGTCAGTAATTTGTAACTTTGCTTGTGGGTTTTTTCCTTTCTTTACAAGTTTTTGGCAGATGTCACAACTCCTGCAATATTGCTTAATGTCATTGCAGAATTTGGGCCAATAAAACTGTGATAATAATCTTGATCTGGTCTTAGCGTATGCCATATGCCCTGCAAGCGGTATATCATGGGCAAGATGTAAGGCTTGCTTACGATACTCAATTGGCAAAACAGTTTGCTCTGTTGTGGTGTCACCTCTGGTATAATACCTGGTGAGGATACAATTTTTCACAGCAAAATGCCATCTTGCATTTTTGGTTACCTTTGGCTTTTGGCCGATCAGATTAAAATATTTAGACAATGAAGGATCAGCCTTTTGGGCTGTTACAAAAGTCTCCTTCATGGTTTTAGGAGGTAGTAATACTGGGCTAAGCATTTCTATAGCCTCAGTCTGATTAATTTCATCTTGCATTCTAGCAGTAGATCTGGTTACTGCGTTCACACATTCAATGATATCAGATGGTGATGAAACAGTGTTATCAATGATGTCATGAGATCTTAGTGCTACATTAGCTACCATACATTCATTAGGTGGTACAACATTATCAATGATGACATTTGATGGTGATGTTGTGATCTCATTAATGCAAAGAGATGTTATGTCATGAGGCATATCATTTACCTCTGGTAAATTTCCAATTATAATATCACACACAGGGTTTGTTAATGCTGCGCATTTTACTTTCCAAGTTAGGAAAGGTGTTTGAATATATGCCCATGCTAGTGGGTACTTTTCAATATTGCCAGAGAATGTTCTGCATGTTACGTGCCTGCCTGTATAGTCTGTAGGCATTATGAACGTTCTCTTCAGTCCAATCAGTGAACTTCCCGTGTCCCGAAGGACTGTAGCAGGCTTGCCATTCACATATCCTTGATGGATGTTTATTCTGCCTTTGGAATCTACTACCAAATTAGCTTCTTCATTGGCAATAGGAATGGAGTTGCCGCATGTTAAACTGCCATCTTCATAGAAAGTATTACAAACAGTACATTTATTTGCGTTAAACATATCAAAAGCCTGTGCTGAGTTCACAGGGTGTTTCTCTGATTGTTCTTCATCTGATGACGAACTATCAAATAAGGCAGCATTGGCTTTCTTGGTCATTTGCCTACCTTTACAATCATGGCGATAATGTCCATACGCCTTACAGAGGAAACATTTACGCAAATTTCTAAAGGATTTACGCTCCTTATCTTGTCTGTTTACGATGTTCTGTAAATATGTAAGATATGCGGGGTTCTTGTCGCACATCTCACCTTGATGATGTGAAATTCTACAATATTTACAATGGTTGTACTTCTCAGATGTAGGCTTATAAGGTTTTTGCCTACTATAGGGTTTGTCATAGTTAGCCGATGCTACAAAATTTGTATCAGTAGCTTCACTGGCAAAACAATGTTTGTTGGCTGTGTAATAAGCCGAACCACGCCTCTCAATCTGCTCTACACTCGTACATTCATTCTCTTGCAAAAATTTCGAAAATGCTGATGGAATGGATGAAATGACTTTATCTCTAATGATAAGATCTTCTAACTTTTGATAGTTCTTATCAATTTTAGCTGCTGAAGTCCATTTGGTAAATATGTCTCGGACTAAGCAGAGGTAGTCAGAGAACGTTTGAGTCGGTTTGGGGCTCAACTTGCTGAATTGTTCTCTGTAACCTGCCTCATCTAACATAAAATGTGCCATAATCTTTGATTTTAGATAATGGTAATCTTTTCTGAGGTCTTTGGGGATAGTCTCTATGACTTTCAGAGGCTCCCCTGATAAACTTCTCATATAAATTATATTCCATTCAGACAATGGGACCTGATAATGGTCCATTAAAGTCTCAAAATTTTGGGTGAAGGCTGCAATGCAGTCACCCGAGGTATAATTTCTTACGATACCTTGATATTTCTTGTACTGGTTTTCTTTCTCCAGTCTCTCAGATTTCTTAGACTCTTTGTTTATGGCAGTCTCAGTATCAAGTTGTTTGATTTTTAGTTGCACTTCCAGCTCTTCCCGTTTACTCTGAGCTGTTATTTCTGCCTTCTTTAATTCTGTTTCTCTTTCAATCTCTGCCTTTTTCAGTTCGATATCTAACTCTGCTTGTTTTGCTGCGGTTGCTTGCTTGGCAGCTCTTTCAGCTGCTCTTTCTTCACGCTCGTGGTATTCAGAGTATTTCTTTTCACTCCACTTCGTTAACTCATCACCTGTTAACTTTAACTTTAACCCCATATCGATGAAATCATTTAATGAAGACATGATGGAAAATTTTAATGAAATACCAGACACACAATTTGTTACAATTTGTTAGTAAAGTGAACAATTTACAATTGTGTTCTACTTACAATATGTGCCTAAATTTGCATCCGAAAGTATATAGAAAGAAAAATATACTCAAGTGTCCTGGATGCGGTGAAGAACGGTTGAAATTCTGGCTAGGAACTGTAGGGTCACTACTTCAATACACAAATGACCTCTACGGGCAAGGGTTTCAGATGGCACAGAAAACCTGCTTTGTTTTTGGAGGAAATAAATTAGCGTCTATTTGATGTGGTGTGTATGCTTGTCACTAAGTTTTGATTAGGTTTGTATGGCGTTGAGTGTACTTGTAGGTCGTAATGTTGTCAGTCAACAATTTTTTTCAAAACCACAAGTTACTTTCTTTCCGAAACTTTCTGCTTTCCACAACTCACTTTTCAAAGACAATCTAACTATATCTCAACACTCTACAACATTGATGACACATCACTTACATTAAGATGACATTCAGTAAGGACATAGACATCAAGTTTACAAGATGGCGACAAGGTCACAATGGCGACAACTTCACAATGTCGACAAGGTCAAAACGGTGACAAGTTCCACAATCACAAATGTTTTACACGTTTACAAGATCAAACAATATGTATGTACTTTACGTTCACATTTAGTTTCCATGTTTAAACAATGTAATAATATATATCAAAATGAGCCTTCACAATCACATTTAAATGTACACTAAAGTAGGACAAAAATTTCTAAGTTCACAAATCTAGGTTTTAAATGTTAATTACTTAAACCACGTTCATTTTAAAGCCGGACGAATGCCACCACGTCCACACATGTCAGGGTCTTAAACCTGGCTCGTTAAACCTAACACATGTGAGACAGTACAAGTACAACGTGATTTGACTTAAGACTCAACGACACGAAGTTTCAATGGATTTATTTACAGATCACATGCAATACGATCTAGAGATGATCATTACAATACATAAGTTATAACAATACACTTACAGGCAACCCACAGCTTACAGTCTATCTCACAAGATGTACAAGCACTCGACTTTCGGGCACAGAACTACACGAAACCTTTCTCTCATCATACGTCCAGTCGAGTCCGAGTCCCAGAGCTGTCTGGCTATTTCTCGCAACGCGCCTCCCCACCTGAAGTGGCTTCACGAGGCCTGCGTGCGTCCTGCTTTGTCCTTGCCTGACCGCTGGCTGTCTCGTCAGCCAGCAACCTCGCAAGCAGGTAACTAATACTCGCCTGGCGGGCGTAACGATGTTACGGCATCCCCACTAGGGACTATTCGCCTGGCGGGCGTAACGATGTCCCTGCATCTCTGCTGGCAATACTTTAGACTCTGACAGGCAAGCATATGTTTTCAGGTTCATTAGTGTTATTTGATGTCATTGAATGTCAGTTTGCAAGATGTCACATGTGGCAGTATGATTTGAAAGTGAAGATACTGTCAGTAGGTACATTTGTGACATTTCAGTGAGAACTTGAATGAAATGCTTGGAGAGTTATTTCTTCCTAAAGACACACCTGAGGCTCCTAAACAAGGATTTCTCAAGACTCTGTTTGGTGGAGGTTCTGCCACTGTAGACCGTGAGGAACTTTGTAAGTGACACTTGTATCAGAAATGTTGCTGTTTATGGTCAGATCTATTTCAATTAGCTGGGCACATGGTAATGTCTAACATACTTAAACAAAACACTGGGAACACGTGGTTATATCATACATGCACAGATACTGGCAATATGTAGTTATATCACACATGCACAGACACTGACAATATGTGGTTATATCAGACATGCACAGACACTGACAATATGTGGTTATATCACACATGCACAGACACTGACAATATGTGGTTATGTCACACATGCACAGATACTGACAATATGTGGTTATATCACACATGCACAGACACTGACAATATGTGGTTATATCACACATGCACAGACACTGACAATATGTGGTTATATCACACATGCACAGACACTGACAATATGTGGTTATATCAGACATGCACAGACACTGACAATATGTGGTTATATCACACATGCACAGACACTGACAATATGTGGTTATATCACACATGCACAGATACAGACAATATGTGGTTATATCATACATGCACAGATACTGGCAATATGTGGTTATGTCACACATGCACAGATACAGACAATATGTGGTTATATCAGACATGCACAGACACTGACAATATGTGGTTATATCACACATGCACAGACACTGACAATATGTGGTTATGTCACACATGCACAGATACAGACAATATGTGGTTATATCATACATGCACAGATACTGGCAATATGTGGTTATATCACACATGCACAGATACAGACAATATGTGGTTATATCACACATGCACAGACACTGGCAATATGTGGTTATATCACACATGCACAGACACTGACAATATGTGGTTATGTCACACATGCACAGATACTGACAATATGTGGTTATATCACACATGCACATATACTGGCAATATGTGGTTATATCACACATGCACAGATACAGACAATATGTGGTTATATCACACATGCACAGATACTGACAATATGTAGTTATATCACACATGCACAGACACTGGCAATATGTGGTTATATCACACATGCACAGACACTGACAATATGTGGTTATGTCACACATGCACAGATACTGACAATATGTGGTTATATCACACATGCACAGATACTGGCAATATGTGGTTATATCACACATGCACAGACACTGACAATATGTGGTTATGTCACACATGCACAGATACAGACAATATGTGGTTATATCATATATGCACAGACACTGACAATATGTGGTTATGTCATACATGCACAGATACTGACAATATGTGGTTATATCAGACATGCACAGACACTGGCAATATGTGGTTATATCACACATGCACAGACACTGGCAATATGTGGTTATATCACACATGCACAGACACTGACAATGTGGTTATATCAGACATGCACAGATACTGGCAATATGTGGTTATATCACACATGCACAGATACTGACAATATGTGGTTATATCACACATGCACAGACACTGGCAATATGTGGTTATATCACACATGCACAGACACTCACAATATATGGTTATATCAGACATGCACAGACACTGACAATATGTGGTTATGTCACACATGCACAGACACTGACAATATGTGGTTATATCACACATGCACAGATACTGGCAATATGTGGTTATATCACACATGCACAGACACTGACAATATGTGGTTATATCACACATGCACAGATACTGGCAATATGTGGTTATATCAGACATACACAGACTAGTGATATTTTGATGCAGTCATTCAATGACAAGACACCTAAAGTGTTTATGCAATCAGTACACTAACAGGACACCTACACTAATGAAAGGGTGATGCAGTCAGTCACTAATGTAACACTTACTATTGATATGTTGATGCAATCATTCACTGAGATAACACTAAGACTATTGATATGTTGATGCAATCAGTCACTGACATAACACTTACTATTGATATGTTGATGCAATCATTCTCTGACATAACACTTACTATTGATATGTTGATGCAATCATTCAATCACAAGATACCCAGACTATTGATATGTTGATGCAATCATTCACTGACATTACACTTAGACTATTGATATGTTGATGCAATCATTCAATCACAAGATACCCAGACTATTGATATGTTGATGCAATCATTCACTGACATAACACTTAGACTATTGATATGTTGATGCAATCATTCACTGACATAACACTTAGACTATTGATATGTTGATGCAATCATTCACTGACATAACACTTACTATTGAAATGTTGATGCAATCATTCTCTGACATAACACTTACTATTGATATGTTGATGCAATCATTCAATCACAAGATACCCAGACTATTGATATGTTGATGCAATCATTCACTGACATAACACTTAGACTATTGATATGTTGATGCAATCATTCACTGACATAACACTTAGACTATTGATATGTTGATGCAATTATTCACTGTCATAACACTTAGATTATTGATATGTTGAAGCAATCATTCACTGACATAACACTTAGACTATTGATATGTTGATGCAATTATTCACTGACATAACACTTAGACTATTGATATGTTGATGCAATCATTCACTGACATAACACTTAGACTATTGATATGTTGATGCAATCATTCAATCACAAGATACCCAGACTATTGATATGTTGATGCAATCATTCACTGACATAACACTTAGACTATTGATATGTTGATGCAATCATTCACTGACATAACACTTAGACTATTGATATGTTAATGCAATTATTCACTGACATAACACTTACTATTGATATGTTGATGCAATCATTCACTGACATAACACTTAGACTATTGATATGTTGATGCAATCATTCAATCACAAGATACCCAGACTATTGATATGTTGATGCAATCATTCACTGACATAACACTTAGACTATTGATATGTTGGTGCAATCATTCTCTGACATAACACTTACTATTGATATGTTGATGCAATCATTCAATCACAAGATACCCAGACTATTGATATGTTGATGCAATCATTCACTGACATAACACTTAGACTATTGATATGTTGATGCAATTATTCACTGACATAACACTTAGACTATTGATATGTTGATGCAATCATTCACTGACATAACACTTAGACTATTGATATGTTGATGCAATTATTCACTGACATAACACTTAGACTATTGATATGTTGATGCAATCATTCACTGACATAACACTTAGACTATTGATATGTTGATGCAATTATTCACTGACATAACACTTACTATTGATATGTTGATGCAATCATTCACTGACATAACACTTAGACTATTGATATGTTGATGCAATCATTCAATCACAAGATACCCAGACTATTGATATGTTGATGCAATCATTCACTGACATAACACTTAGACTATTGATATGTTGGTGCAATCATTCTCTGACATAACACTTACTATTGATATGTTGATGCAATCATTCAATCACAAGATACCCAGACTATTGATATGTTGATGCAATCATTCACTGACATAACACTTAGACTATTGATATGTTGATGCAATTATTCACTGACATAACACTTAGACTATTGATATGTTGATGCAATCATTCACTGACATAACACTTAGACTATTGATATGTTGATGCAATTATTCACTGACATAACACTTAGACTATTGATATGTTGATGCAATCATTCACTGACATAACACTTAAACTATTGATATGTTGATGCAATCATTCACTGACATAACACTTAGACTATTGATATGTTGATGCAATTATTCACTGACATAACACTTAGACTATTGATATGTTGATGCAATCATTCACTGACATAACACTTAAACTATTGATATGTTGATGCAATCATTCACTGACATAACACTCAAACTATTGATATGTTAATGCAATCATTCAGTGACAAAATACCTAGACTATTGATGTGTTGATTGATGTGCATAGGTAAACACTGTAACATCCAATGTCTTTATTGGTTACAATAGAAGCTGCAGGTAATTGCCATGCTAGTCAAACAAATATATTCAGATGTTCCTGGGACCCACCACTGAGGCAAAGAATCATCGCATGTAACCTACCATGCATGTCATCAGACACGACTCAGAAGGATTGGCTGAACTGGCTACTACATGCCATAGACAACTGTCGCTGCAACCAATCATGGACAAGTATACAAAGGGCTGGGCTGGAGTTAGTTCAGGGCCTATGCTCCATAGACAGGTGACAGGCAGAAGAAGGAGAATATAGCCAGAATAGTTAACACATGGCAGCTTGTACTAGTCAGTCCAGTTATAATAGCCATGTGCTTGTGTCTATTGTTCTCGTTGTGTAGTTGGGGAAGCAAGTGGCAAGGCATCCAAAGGTTTGGCCAAACACATTCCAGGCACAGGCAACATCCAGCATCTCCAGCAGCAAGCAAGTGGCTCAGCCAATGAGTTTAGTCGTACCAGACTGGTCAGTGCCTGCTGTTGTTTGTCCCCTCCCACCCATACACATATGTGTGCTCTGTTGTTACCTTTGATTGACAGGCTGGTTCTTACTGTTGCTGGTTCTCTTAATTTCTGTCATCTTCATCCCTGTTATTTTGTGAATGCACGTGACTTCTTACTGCTCTCTTCTACATATTTTATGTTCTGTTCTACATACTACTTACTCTATTCTACATACTACTTGCCCTTTCTACATGCTACTTGTTCTATTCCGTATATTATCTGCTCTATTCTACATTCTACCTGCTCTATTCTATATTCTACCTGCTCTATTCTGCATTCTACCTGTTCTATTCTAGATTCTATCTGCTCTATTCTACATTCTACCTGCTCTATTCTACATTCTACCTGATCTATTCTACATTCTACCTGCTTTATTCTACATTCTACCTGCTCTATTCTACATTCTACCTGCTCTATTCTACATTCTACCTGCTCTATTCTACATTCTACCTGCTCTGTTCTACATTCTACCTGCTCTGTTCTACATTCTACCTGCTCTGTTCTACATTCTACTTGCTCTATTCTACATTCTACCTGCTCTATTCTACATTCTACCTGCTCTATTCTACATTCTACCTGCTCTGTTCTACATTCTACCTGCTCTGTTCTACATTCTACCTGCTCTGTTCTACATTCTACTTGCTCTGTTCTACATTCTACCTGCTCTATTCTACATTCTACCTGCTCTATTCTACATTCTACCTGCTCTATTCTACATACTACACGATCTATTCTACATACAATCTGGTCTATTCTATATACTGCCTGCTCTATTGTATGTACTATCCATTCTGTTCTACAAGTCAGTTATTTGTGTGACAGACAACAGTGTTCCTATTATATATATATATATATATATATATATATATATATATATATATATATATATATATATATATATATATATATATATATATATATATATAATGTGTATGTGGGCACATACGTGTATGCCATCTATTGTTAGTAGCATGTATATCATATCATTAGTGGTGCTTATGTCATGCTTGTGGTATGACTATCATGTTGGTTTTTGTGTTTTGGTGTCTGTCATGTTTGTGGTGTGTATGCCTTGTCATTTGTGGTGTTTATATCATGTCTGTGGTGTGTGTATCATGTCATTTATGGTGTTTATATCATATCTGTGGTGTGTATATAACGTCATTTATGGTGATTATATCATGTCTGTGGTGTGTGTATCATGTCATTTATGGTGTTTATATCATGTCTGTGGTGTATATATAACGTCATTTGTGGTGTTTATATCATGAATGTGTGTATCATGTCATTTATGGTGTATATATAACGTCATTTGTGGTGTTTATATCATGTCTGTGGTGTATGTATCATGTCATTTATGGTGTTTATATCATGTCTGTGGTGTATATATAACGTCATTTATGGTGTTTATATCATGTCTGTGGTGTGTATATCATGTCATTTATGGTGTTTATGTGTATTTCATGTTTGTGGTGTGTATATTATGTCATGTGTGGTGATTATATCATGTCTGTGGTGTGTATCCCATGTTTTTTGTGTGGTGTGTATGTCATATTTGTGATGTTTATATCATGTTTAAAATGTGACACCAAAATGTGAAATGGAAATAGAAGGGCAAATTCTTAACCAAGTGGATTATTTTAAATACTTAGTGGCATTTATAACATTAGACGGAAGGTGCACAACAGAGATTAAGAGCAGAATAGGGCAAGCAAAAAGTATCTTATGCAATAAGTCGCTATCATTGAATGTAAGAAAGAGAGTGCTGAAGTGCTATATCGAACCTGTTTTGCTGTATGGCAGTGAAACTTGTAATATAAATGAACAAATTAGGAAGAATTTGAAAGCAAGAGAGATGTGGTTCCTAAGATGAATGTTGCCAATTCCTTGGACTGACAGAGTAACTAATGATGATTACCTGAAAGAGGCTAATGAAACTAGAACATTATATACTACAATAAGAAAGAGACAAACAGCTTTCTTTGGTCATGTGATAAGAAGAGAGGCAAGATCAAGGGAAAGAGAGGCGAGGCCGACTATGAGAAATGATGCTGGATGGATTGAGACAGTAGCATGGAAGAGTATCAGCAGCAGAAGTTGATCCAGAACACCAAAGACCAAGATATGTAGAGAGACCTGAATGCTTGCGCCATCTGACATGGCACTTGATGATGATGATAGCATGTTTGTGGTGTTATATGAGGGTGCGAGTTTATGCACGTGTGTCTGTGTGTCATCAATGGTTTGTAGTACATACATCATCTTATTTGTGGTGTCTATCATGCTTGTGGTGTGTATATCGTGTTGTTTGTGGTATTTATAATGTTGTTTGTGGGGTTATATATGGGTGGGTGTGCATGCATGTATGTATGTCATCTGTGGTTTGTAGTACATACATCATGTTGTTTTATATAATAATACAACATATTATATCATGCTTTCGGCATTTACATCATGTTTGTGGCATTATATTATGTTGTTTGCAGTGTGTATATCATAATTGCAGTGCGTATCATGTTTGTGATGTGTATATAATGTTGTTTATCCTGTATATCATGTTTGTGGTGTTGATATCATATTTGTGGTGTGTATTGTGTTTATGATGTGTAAATAATATTGTTTGTGGTGTGTATATCATGCTTGTAGTGCTTATATCATGTCTGTAGTGTTTATATCATATATGTGCTATTGATATCATTTTGTCTGTGGTGTTTATGTCATGTTGTTTCTGGTGTTATCATGTTGTTTGTGATGTTGATATCTTGTTGTTTGTGGTGTGGATATCATGTTGTTTGTGGTGTGTATATCATCTTGTTTGTGGTGTGTACATCATCTTGTTTGTGGTGTTGATATCTTGTTTGTGGTGTTGATATCATCTTGTTTGTGGTGTTGATGTCATTTTGTTTGTGGTGTTGATATCATCTTGTTTGTGGTGTTGATATCATCTTGTTTGTGGTGTTGATGTCATCTTGTTTGTGGTGTTGATGTCATCTTGTTTGTGGTGTTGATGTCATCTTGTTTGTGGTGTTGATGTCATCTTGTTTGTGGTGTTGATGTCATCTTGTTTGTGGTGTTGACATCATCTTGTTTGTGGTGTTGATGTCATCTTGTTTGTGGTGTTGATATCATCTTGTTTGTGGTGTTGATGTCATGTTGTTGGTGGTGTTGATGTCATCTTGTTTGTGGTGTTGATGTCATCTTGTTTGTGGTGTTGATATCATCTTGTTTGTGGTGTTGATATCATCTTCTTTGTGGTATTGACATCATCTTGTTTGTGGTGTTGAAGTCATCTTGTTTGTGGTGTATATATCATTCTTGCAGTGTTTAAATATCATGTTGTTTGTGTTGTTGATATCATGGTGTTTGTGGTGTGTGTTATCATGTTGTTTGTGGTGTTTATGTCATGTTGTTTGTGGTGTGTATGACATGTTGTTTGTGGTGTTAATGTCATGTTGTCTGTGGTGTTGATGTCATCATGTTTGTGGTGTTGGTGTTATGTTGTTTATGGTGTTGATGTCATCTTGTTTGTGGTGTTGATGTCATCTTGTTTGTGGTGTTGATGTCATCTTGTTTGTGGTGTTGATGTCATCTTGTTTGTGGTGTTGATGTCATCTTGTTTGTGGTGTTAATGTCATGTTGTTTGTGGCGTTGATGTCATGTTGTTTGTGGTGTTGATGTCATGTTGTTTGTGGTGTTGATGTCATGTTGTTTGTGGTATTGATGTCATGTTGTTTGTGGTGTTGATGTCATCTTGTTTGTGGTGTTGATGTCATCTTGTTTGTGGTGTTGATGTCATCTTGTTTGTGGTGTTAATGTCATGTTGTTTGTGTTGTTGATGTCATGTTGTTTGTGGTGTTTATGTTATCTTGTTTGTGGTGTTGATGTCATGCTGTTTGTGGTGTGTAAATTATGTTGTTTGTGGTGTGTATCATGTTTTGGTGGTGTGTATATCATATTTTTGTGGAGTGTATATCATGTTGTTTGTAGTTGTATATGTCAAGTTGTTTGTGGTGTGTATATCATGTTGTTTGTGGTGTGTATATCATGTTTGTGGAGTGTATATCATGTTTGTGGTGTGTATATCATGTTTGTGGTGTGTATATCATGTTGTTTGTGGTGTGTATATCATGTTGTTTGTGGTGTGTATACAGGTATTGATGGACTTACGACCTATGCAATTTACGACCATTCGACTTTACGACCATAATCACTAGCCATATTAGATTTCAGATTTATTTCTGCCTCAATTATCAGTTGAACGGCGTTTAACATTGCGATATTTTTGGAAACACTACAACATTTTAATGTGTATCAAGAATATCACTACCGCCTGGGAGGCTGTGACGACAAAGTGCTTGAATGGCATCTGGAAAAATTGTGTTAAGCGCTATGTTAATGATTTTCATGGACTTGACAGTGAACATGAACTTGAAACGATTCGGGAAAAATTAGTAAAACTCGTCAAAGACCTTTCTTTGGAGTGTGAAATTGAAGATGTCGAAGAGTTGCTAGACAAAGAATCCGGAGAACTTATAAATGAAGAGTTAATTGAACTGGAAGAAGAAAGAATGGTGGAAGAAAAAAGAAGAGAAGCCAAGAAAGAAGAGGATGAGCCAGAAAGAAAGTTCACCACTAAGGGATTATCAGAAGGTTTATCTTTACTGAATAAACTTTTTATACATTTCGAAGCAATGGACCCAAACATCGAATGATTTGCAAGGCTTGAATGGATGGCGCACGATGTGTTTCGGTGTTTTTCTTAAACCTGACGATGTAAAAATAAGAAACAAAATGGTGTAGAGATGATACAAATGGCACAAAATAAACATCGAAAATTATGATTTATAACAAAAGAAATTTATGATATAATTTAACTTAAATATTTTTAAAACATCACTTCACATTACTGTACACATAGCGTACTCAACCAAATCGTGTTATGACCGGTCTGTCGGAACCGATTGTGGTCGTAAGTCGAGCACTAGCTGTATCATGTTGTTTGTGGTGTGTGTATCATGTTGTTTGTGGAGTGTATATTATGTTTGTGGTGTGTATATCATGTTGTTTGTGGTGTTTATGTCATGTTGTGCATGACAGTGACATAGAGTTGTTGTTTTCCTAGCTGGTGGCTGAGAGAGGAGAAAAGCTGGGAGACTTGGAAGATAAGTCAGCACAGATGATGAACAGTGCCGAGCAGTTTGCTTCAGCTGCACACAGCATCATGCTCAAATACAAGGACAAGAAGTGGTACCAGTTCTGAGACGATGAGAGGACAGTGTAGATGGGTGAGCTTCATTGATTCCCTCAGTTCCCAGATATACTTCATACTTGACTCCCTGTTGGCCTGGTCAGAATAGTTGACTCTCTACTTGCTGTTTAGCTGGGGTGCAGTATTTGAGACTGGACTCCGGTGTTTGCCTTGCTCGTCAGTGCTACCAGCTCCATGGCTGCGGGCACCATCTGCCAGCACAGATGTTCAAGTCACGTGATGAACTTTGACCAGCTGGGACCACAGTGCTACCATAGATCCAGGAGAAACTGCTGCCGTTTGTTTGTCCTTGCTGACTTTCGTGCATGTGGCAGACATCAGGCTGGATGCTTCTCCTCAAAGCACAAGCAAACAGTCGCTGACCTCATGCCAACCGTCTTCGTGAATATGCTGCTAAAGTCCCCACAATGCCCTGTCCAGTTTTGTTATCCTCATTGTTTCCAGAGAGAATATATTTGCAGTGACTATAGTTGATCTTCAGCCATGTCAGCTGTCATCTTGCTCATGTCATATCTCATGTCATCAGTTGTGTCAAGTGTTATCTGTCAGTGCAGATCAGTCCAGTCACGTCGTTAGACTCCATTCATGTCAGATGACATTGGGGCATATCAGATGAAGCCAGTTTTGCCAAGTGAATCTATCATGTCAAGTGACACTGGTCATGACAGGCAACATCTGTTATGCTATGTGACATCATCAACTGAGTGTTAGTTTGAAATAAATGCCCTAATTTACAGGACAATACTCATCATTCAGGGATTTTCCGGCATACCACATGAATGTACCACATGAACATGAGAAATGCGTGTAGATTTCTTACTTGTCTAGTCATTTATAGTCAATGTGAACATACATTTATACAGTGTCCTGTGCTTATAAAATCAGATATAAACACACCATGATGTCAAGTGAGAGACCAGACACAGACATATGTGATGATATGTGTAAGGGACCAGACACAGACATATTTGTAAGAGACCAGACACAGACTTATGTGTAAGAGACCAGACACAGGCATATGCGTAAGAGACCAGACAAACATAAGTGATGATGTGTGTATGAGATGAGTCATAAACATATATGATGATATGTGTAAGGGACCAGACACAGACATATGTGATGATATGTGTAAGGGACCAGACACAGACTTATGTGTAAGAGACCAGACACAGGCATGTGTGTAAGAGACCAGACAAACATAAGTGATGATGTGTGTATGAGATGAGACATAAACATATGTGATGATGTGTGTATGAGATGAGACATATGTGATGATATGTGTAAGGGACCAGACACAGACATATGTGTAAGAGACCAGACAAACATAAGTGATGATGTGTGTATGAGATGAGACATAAACATATGTGTTGATTTGTGTGAAAGAGAGATAAGACATAAACATAATGTGATGATATGTGTGAGAGGGAGATAAGACATAAACATATGTGTTGATACGTGTGAAAGAGAGATAAGACATAAACATATGTGTGAGAGAGAGATAAAACATAACCATATGTGGTGATATGTGTGAGAGAGAGATAAGACAAACATATGTGGTGATATGTGTGAGAGAGAGACCAGACACAGACATAAGTGATGATATGTGTGAGAGAGAGACCAGACACAGACATATGTGATGATATGTGTGAGAGAGAGACCAGACAGACATAAGTGATGATATGTGTGAGAGAGAGACTAGACACAGACATAAGTGATGAAATGTGTGAGCGAGAGACCAGGCACAGACATAAGTGATGATATGTGTGAGAGAGAGATGAGACACAGTCATATGCGATGATATGTGTGAGAGAGAGACCAGACACAGACATAAGTGATGATATGGGTGAGAGAGAGACCAGACACAGACATAAGTGATGATATGTGTGAGAGAGAGACCAGACACAGACATAAGTGATGATATGTGTGAGAGCGAGACCAGACACAGACATAAGTGATGATATGTGTGAGAGAGAGACCAGACACAGACATAAGTGATGATATGTGTGAGAGAGAGACTAGACACAGACATAAGTGATGAAATGTGTGAGCGAGAGACCAGGCACAGACATAAGTGATGATATGTGTCAGAGAGAGACCAGACACAGTCATATGCGATGATATGTGTGAGAGAGAGACCAGACACAGACATAAGTGATGATATGTGTGAGAGAGAGACCAGACACAGACATATGTGATGATATGTGTGAGAGAGAGACCAGACACAGACATAAGTGATGATATGTGTGAGAGAGAGACCAGACACAGACATAAGTGATATGTGTGAGAGAGAGACCAGACACAGACATAAGTGATGATATGTGTGAGAGAGAGACCAGACACAGACATAAGTGATGATATGTATGAGAGAGAGATCAGACCCAGACAAATGTGATGATATGTGTGAGAGAGAGACCAGACACAAACATATGTGATGAAGTGTTTGAGAGAGATCAGGCACAAACATATGTGATGAAGTGTGTGAGAGAGAGAGAGATCAGACACAAACATATGTGATGAAGTGTGTGAGAGAGAGAGAGAGATCAGACACAAACATATGTGATGAAGTGTGAGAGAGGAAGAGATCAGACACAAACATATGTGATGAATTATGAGAGAGAGAGAGAGATCAGGCACAAACATATGTTATGAAGTGTGAGAGAGAGAGAGAGATCAGACACAAACATATGTGATGAAGTGAGAGAGAGAGAGAGAGAGAGAGAGAGAGAGAGAGAGAGAGATCAGACACACAAACATATGTGATGAAGTATGAGAGAGAGAGAGAGAGATCAGACACAAACATATGTGATGAAGTGTGTGTGTGAGAGAGAGATAGAGAGAGATCAGACACAAACATATGTGATGAAGTATGAGAGAGAGAGAGAGATCAGACACAAACATATTTGATGAAGTGTGTGTGAGAGAGAGAGAGATCAGGCACAAACATGTGTGATGAAGTGTGTGAGAGAGAGAGAGAGATCAGACACAAACATATGTGATGAAGTATGAGAGAGAGAGAGAGATCAGACACAAACATATGTGATGAAGTTTGTGAGAGAGAGAGATCAGACACAAACATATGTGATGAAGTTTGTGAGAGAGAGAGATCAGGCACAAACATATGTGATGAAGTTTGATAGACGGAGAGATCAGACACAAACATATGTGATCAAGTATGAGAGAGAGAGATCAGACACAAACATATGTTATGAATTGTGAGAGAGATCAGACACAAACATATGTGATGAATTGAGTGAGAGAGAAAGTGAGATCAGACACAAACATATGTGATGAAGTGTGAGAGAGATCAGGCACAAATATATGTGATGAAGTGTGAGAGAGATCAGACACAAACATATGTGATGAATTGAGTGAGAGAGAAAGTGAGATCAGACACAAACATATGTGATGAAGTTTGTGAGAGAGAGAGAGAGAGAGATCAGGCACAAACATATGTGATGAAGTTTGATAGACGGAGAGATCAGACACAAACATATGTGATCAAGTATGAGAGAGAGAGATCAGACACAAACATATGTTATGAATTGTGAGAGAGATCAGACACAAACATATGTGATGAATTGAGAGAGAGAGAAAGTGAGATCAGACACAAACATATGTGATGAAGTGTGAGAGAGATCAGGCACAAATATATGTGATGAAGTGTGAGAGAGGGAGAGATTAGACACAAAAACATGTGTGATGTAGTGTGAGAGAGATCAGACACAAACATGCATGATGAAGAGTGAGAGAGGGAGAGATCAGACACAAACATATGTGATGAAGTATGAGAGAGAGAGAGAGTTATCAGACACAAACATGTGTGATGAATTGTGAGAGAGATCAGACACAAACATATGTGATGAAGTGTGAGAGAGATCAGGCACAAATATATGTGATGAATTGTGAGAGAGATCAGACACAAACATATGTGATGAAGTGTGAGAGAGATCAGACACAAATATATGTGATGAAGTGTGAGAGAGGGCGAGATTAGACACAAAAAGATATGTGATGAAGTGAGAGAGAGATCAGACACAAACATATGTGATGAAGTATGAGAGAGAGAGAGAGATCAGACACAAACATATGTGATGAAGTTTGTGAGAGAGAGAGATCAGACACAAACATATGTGATGAAGTTTGTGAGAGAGAGAGAGAGAGAGATCAGGCACAAACATATGTGATGAAGTTTGATAGACGGAGAGATCAGACACAAACATATGTGATCAAGTATGAGAGAGAGAGATCAGACACAAACATATGTTATGAATTGTGAGAGAGATCAGACACAAACATATGTGATGAATTGAGAGAGAGAGAAAGTGAGATCAGACACAAACATATGTGATGAAGTGTGAGAGAGATCAGGCACAAATATATGTGATGAAGTGTGAGAGAGGGAGAGATTAGACACAAAAACATGTGTGATGTAGTGTGAGAGAGATCAGACACAAACATGCGTGATGAAGAGTGAGAGAGGGAGAGATCAGACACAAACATATGTGATGAAGTATGAGAGAGAGAGAGAGTTATCAGACACAAACATGTGTGATGAATTGTGAGAGAGATCAGACACAAACATATGTGATGAAGTGTGAGAGAGATCAGGCACAAATATATGTGATGAATTGTGAGAGAGATCAGACACAAACATATGTGATGAAGTGTGAGAGAGATCAGACACAAATATATGTGATGAAGTGTGAGAGAGGGCGAGATTAGACACAAAAAGATATGTGATGAAGTGAGAGAGAGATCAGACACAAACATGTGTGATGAAGTGTGAGAGAGATCAGACACAAACATGTGTGATGAAGTGTGAGAGAGATCATGTACAAAGAGAAAACACTTAGAAATATCAGAACTGTGTGTTTGTGCTGGCAGATGGCCACATGTGGATCTGCGACGCACATGTGGCATTGGTGTTCTGCTGTGTGTTGCTTGTATTCTGTCTCATTGTGTCTTCCATCCGATGCTGAGTGTAGACACCACACAACTGTCACTAATATGACATTGATGTCTTTATGTTAGCACCACACAACTGTCACTAATATGGTATTGATGCCTTTATGTTAGCACCACACAACTGTCACTAATATGATATTGATGTCTTTATATTAGCACCACACAACTGTCACTAATATGACATCAATGTCCTTATGCTAGCACCACACAACTGTCACTATAGTCTGTCCGGAAATTAATGCCGTCATTCACGATCAATTATTTTGAAAACTGACTGTTGCATCGTTATGAAATTTTTCCAGCAGTCTTATATTTACCCCCACCCAAGCAATATGTCTTTGAAAGGTCCAAAAACAAATCATTGAAAGCGGCGACATTCCTTTGATCTTTTGCTGAACAACTAGTGATTTCTCGCTAACGAAGTTATTTTTACGGTAATGTGAGACATGTCAATTCTGTTGACACACAAAGGCGTATCCGGAATCGTATGAGAGTGGGTGCAATGAAAGAATTAGCTTAAAATCGACAGGGTCGGCTGCATTGCACCGGGTGTTTATCCCATATGGCTCAGTTTCTTTCCACAGCGCGGAAAGCGTCGCACAAAGCACGAACTCCGTAGCTCCAGCGACGACCCTCGGGAGTCTCCGAAAAAATGCACTCGTGAAATGAAGGACGCGGCCCGGAATCGAACATACAACCTTTGGAGCCCGAGTCAGACGGCTTGACCACTTCACCACGGAGAATCCCGAGAGGGGTGCAATGTGTAATATTAGTAAAGACAGAGAATTTACAGAGGCACGGGGTAAATAATTTGTAAATTAACAGGAAAGTAGAAGGAATATATTTCTTACCTTATTTTTCATTGACTTCTTGTTTCTTCAGCTGATGCTGATGCTGTAATGTTTAGGGCCTGCAATTCGTCTGAATAGTTGGAGCAAAATATCCCAGTAAGTGTGTACGTAGATTAAGGTCTGCGATCTGCTCATACCTTAATCTGTGTCGGACGATTCCAGTAGGTTGATGATTGCTCTCGGTTGCATAAAATTCAATCCATCCTTTCTCCAATAGTCCTCTTCCTCTTTCAATACATGGTCCTGACGTTTTTTCCAGTAACTTTTATCAATATTTAATAGCGCAGACAGACAGACAGAAAGGTAGGTAGGTAGGTAGGCAGAAAGGTAGGTGTGTGGATGGCTGGCTGGCTGACTGGGTGGGTGGGTGGGTGGGCCGGCCGGCAGGCAGGCAGGCAGGTAGATTAGATTAGATAGATAGATAGATAGCCAGATAGATAGATAGATAGATATCAGTAGGTCGGCCTGCCGCAGGCAGGCAGGTAGATAGATAGATAGATAGCCAGCTAGCTAGATAGATAGATAGATAGATAGGGAGAGAGAGACGGACGGGCAGGCAGGCAGATAGATAGATAGATATCGGTCGGTCGGCCGGCTGGCAGGCAGGCAGGCAGGTAGATAGATTAGATAGATAGATAGCCAGCTAGCTAGCTAGATAGATAGGGAGGGAGAGACGGACAGGCAGGCAGATAGATAGGTAGGTAGATAGATAGATCCCCGCCAGGAGCCGGGCCGAGCCAGCTAGTTTATTTATATAATCACGTTTCATGAAAGAACCCACAGTTTGACGACACCTCTGAACCTACCCCATATAAATTCCCTCAGTCTGCCAAAAGCAAAACCGCGCAGACAAATTTCAAAAATTTGGGGGTGTGTCTTGTTGAAACGGTAATACTCTTAAAATGATGGAATGAGTGCGGGGGCAAAAAAATATATGCCGCATATAAACAAACATTGAAATCTGCTGTACAATCTCCAGAACAAAATTTTTTTTGTTGGGTGGACATAATTATAAGGTTATATACTAAATCTCATCATTTTCCCTCAATTGGTTACTGAGATATTGAATTTTATATTGAGGCAACAACAAAACAACACACTATAATATGACATCAATGTCCTTATGCTAGCACCACACAACTGTCACTAATATGACATCAATGTCCTTATGCTAGCACCACACAACTGTCACTAATATGACATCGATGTCTTTATGTTAGCACGACACAACTATTTCTTCGTTCATCCGGAGTTTTTTTCCGGACGTGATTGCGTTGTGCCTGTCTACAGCAGAGCTGCGTTCTTGCGCCGTTAGGCCGACACATCCGACTTCTGCGGGCACTTGTTGACCAGGTTAACCTTCCCAGGACGACACTAATATAACACTGATGTCTTCTAGCACCACACAACTGTTACTAACATAACACCAATGTCTTCTAGCACCACACAACTGTCACTAACATAACACCAATGTCTTCTAGCACCACACAACTGTCACTAACATAACACCAATGTCTTCTAGCACCACACAACTGTCACTAACATAACACCAATGTCTTCTAGCACCACACAACTGTCACTAACATAACACCAATGTCTTCTAGCACCACACAACTGTCACTAACATAACACCAATGTCTTCTAGCACCACACAACTGTCACTAACATAACACCAATGTCTTCTAGCACCACACAACTGTCACTAACATAACACCAATGTCTTCTAGCACCACACAACTGTCACTAACATAACACCGATGTCTTCTAGCACCACACAACTGTCACTAACATAACACCAATGTCTTCTAGCACCACACAACTGCCACTAACATAACACCAATGTCTTCTAGCACCACACAACTGTCACTAACATAACACCAATGTCTTCTAGCACCACACAATTGTCACTAACATAACACCAATGTCTTCTAGCACCACACAACTGTCACTAACATAACACCGATGTCTTCTAGCACCACACAACTGTCACTAACATAACACCGATGTCTTCTAGCACCACACAACTGTCACTAACATAACACCTATGTCTTCTAGCACCACACAACTGTCACTAACATAACACCGATGTCTTCTAGCTCCACACAACTGTCACTAACATAATACCGATGTCTTCTAGCACCACACAACTGTCACTAACATAACACAGATGTCTTCTAGCACCACACAACTGTCACTAACATAACACCGATGTCTTCTAGCACCACACAACTGTCACTAACATAACACCAATGTCTCCTAGCACCACACAACTGTCACTAACATAACACCAATGTCTCCTAGCACCACACAACTGTCACTAACATAACACCAATGTCTCCTAGCACCACACAACTGTCACTAACATAACACCGATGTCTCCTAGCACCACACAACTGTCACTAACATAACACCGATGTCTTCTAGCACCACACAACTGTCACTAACATAACACCGATGTCTTCTAGCACCACACAACTGTCACTAACATAACACCGATGTCTTCTAGCACCACACAACTGTCACTAACATAACACCGATGTCTTCTAGCACCACACAAGTGTCACTAACATAACATCGATGTCTTCTAGCACCACACCACTTTCACTAATGTGATATTGATGTCTTTGCGTTGCCGGGGCCCTTACGGGGAGCAAAGAATAGTAACACTGTTGCCTACCATGTACGTCGTAAGAGGCGACTAAGGAGGCTATGGTTCTGTCGCCCTGCTACTGAGAGTGCGTGGCACGACAGTGTGAGCTGTGAATTTCACGTGGAATGCTTTTACATCACTTCCTCCAAAGTCGGAGAGTGTCTGCCTGTACGGCAAGGAACCACCAGTCTGCACACCAGTAAGCCAGACATGGGACAATGGATACTCACGCAAACCTCAGGTCCTGTATGGCGTCACACTGATGTTGGACAACAGGATGCCTTCTTCCGACATACAGGACTTTGCGTTGGAGCTCAAGTCAACGAACACAAGCAAGCAAGCTTTTACATCTGTTCGCAGTTTGTAGCGTGAACTGTATGTTCGGAACGATGGCGGTCGGCTGTTGCTGGATTGACTGGTTTGCCTTTTCGGTTCATGAGTGCATTTTTCAGGAGACTCCTGGGAGTCATCGCTGGAGCTACGGAGTTCGTGCTTTGTGCGGCGCTTTCAGCGGGTTGCCCTGCGAAAAGAGACGGAGCCACCTAGGAAAAACCCGGGTCAATGAAGTCTTTCTGGTTAATGCCGTTTCCATCGACAATGAACTGTATTTCTCATGGAGGACTTTTGTGTTGGCATTCTGGCGGCGGCATTATGCACAGTGTGCCTGTGTGGGCTGTTGGCTTGCCGATACTCCTGTCTATTCCATTGTTCACATAGGTCAGTGAGGAGCATTTTGTGTGATATTCACTGGCACAGGAACAGAGCATAATGGGGACGACCCATTGCTGTGAAATTGGAACCGCGACTAACTAACTAACTAACCACACATCTGTCACTAACATAACACCGATGTCTTTATGTTAACACCACACAACTGTCACTAACTTAATATTGATATTTTTTAGCACCACACAGTTGTCACTGGCATGACATCGATGTACTCATGTTAGCACTTATAATCTGAAGTGCGAACATATACACATCCCTGCCAATTCACATTAGAACTGATTGATTTATGTGCAGATATACCATATACACATAGTTTCCCAAATACAGGACAGAGCTGACAGATTCTGTACAATTATATCATATACAGGTTAGAGTTGACAGATTGTGTGCAATTATATCATATACACCTAACTTCCCAAACACAGGTTAGAGTTGACATATTGTGTGCAATTATATCATATACAGGTTAGAGTTGACAGATTGTGTGCAATTATATCATATACACATGGTTTCCCAACACAGGTTAGATTTGACAGATTATGTGCAATTATAGCATATATAGGTTAGAGTTGACATATTGTGTGCAGTTATATCATATACAGGTTAGAGTTGACAGATTGTGTGCAATTATATCATATACACATGGTTCCCCAACACAGGTTAGATTTGACAGATTATGTGCAATTATATCATATACAGGTTAGAGTTGACATATTGTGTGCAGTTATATCATATACAGGTTAGAGTTGACAGATTGTGTGCAAATATATTGTATACACATAGCTTGCCAAGCACAGGTTATAGTTGATGTACACAGTGAGTCTGGTGTCACAGACATATGTATTCTCACATACATAACACGCTGACATGTGATATTGGGACAGGCTGTGTTTATCTCTCGCTGTGTGTCCTGGTGCCTGACAGGCTGTGCATCTTGTGTCTCTCTGACACGCCATGTGATTGCTACATTTGACATGTTTTATCATGTGTCTGTGATTCATATCTCCATTGATATTTATTTTTATGCTTATATTTATACTTCAGTTATATGCTGTCAATATCATTTACTCTAATCATGACTGAGTGGTGTGTGTGTGTGTGCGTGCGTGCATGCGTGCGCATGTAAAAAAATATTGAGAGAGAGAGAGAGCTGTTCTTTTATGGATGTTGGCAGCCAGATTCTAGTTGCATCAGATGTGTGACTCACATAGATCAGCCACATTCCCCCACAGACACATTCAGCATCAGAAAGCTTTTTGATGAAGCGCACACAGAATTCTGCTAAGGCACTACCCACCTTTGCTGGTGTATGCTGGGAAAGTTTCAATTTTGATCAACGCTGAGGAAGTAGACACACAGGCATATATGCTGCAGCTTTGTGATGTTCATATATAACAATTCCTGGCCCCACTAGTGACTACAGCCCATCTCCCATATATAACCGTGTGGTGCCGGGACCCATAAGGGAAGCAAAGAATAGCAACACTGTAGCCTACCACGCATGTCGTAAGAGGCGACTAAGGAGGCTTGATGGTTCCGTCGCCCTGCTACTGAGTGAGTACGTGGTGCGACACTGTGAGCTGTGAGTTTCGTGTGAAATGCTTTTGAATCTGCCTAAGGGTTTTTGGAGGGTGACTGCATGTTCAGAGCGATGGCACATGGCTATGTCCCAGAGTTGACCGGTTTTTGCCTTATGCAGAAATGCGTGGCTGCTGGGCTTCTGGTTGACTGCCACTGCCATCGATGATGAACTGTATTTTCGTGGACTGTGTGGGTGAACATCTAGGAAACATACAGATGGGAAAATGACTGCGGATTCCATCAGAGATGAACTGGGTGTTTCATGGGGGACTATTGTGTTGACATTCTGGCGGCGGCATTATGCACAGTGTATCTGTGCGGGCTGTTGTTTATCGAGACTCCTGTCTTTTCCACTTTTCACATTGGGCAGTGGGGAGCATTTTGTGTGATATTCACTGGCACAGGAACGGAGCATAATGGGGACGACCCGTTGCTGTGAAGTTGGAACTGCGACTAACTAACTAACAAACTAACTAATCCCATATATAACAATTCCTGGCCCCACTAGTGACTACAGCCCATCTCCCATATATAACAATTCCTGGCCCCACTAGTGACTACAGCCCATCTCCCATATATAACAATTTCTGGCCCCACTAGTGACTACAGCCCACCTCCCATATATAACAATTCCTGGTCCCACTAATGACTACAGCCCACCTCCCATATATAACAATTCCTGGCCCCACTTGTGACTACAGCCCATCTCCCATATATAACAATTCCTGGCCCCACTAGTGACTACAGCCCACCTCCCATTTATAACAATTCCTGGTCCCACTAATGACTACAGCCCATCTCCCATATATAACAATTCCTGGCCCCACTTGTGACTACAGCCCATCTCCCATATATAACAATTCCTGGCTCCACTAGTGACTACAGCCCACCTCCCATATATAGATAACAATTCCTGGCCCCACTAGTGACTACAACCCATCTCCCATATATAGATTACAATTCCTGGCCCCACTAGTGACTACAGCCCATCTCTCATGTATAGATAACAATTCCTGGCCCCACTAGTGACTACAACCAATCTCCTATATATAGCAATTCCTGGCCCCACTAATGACTACAGCCCACCTCCCATATATAACAATTCCTGGCCTCACTAGTGACTACAGCCCACCTCCCATATATAACAATTCCTGGCCCCACTAGTGACTACAACCCAATAACAATTCCTGGCCCCACTAGTGACTACAACCCATCTCCCATATATAGATAACAATTCCTGGCCCCACTAGTGACTACAGCCCATCTCTCATTTATAGATAACAATTCCTGGCCCCACTAATGACTACAGCCCACCTCCCATATATAGATAACAATTCCTGGCCCCACTAGTGACTACAGCCCACCTCCCATATATAACAATTCCTGGCCCCACTAGTGACTACAGCCCATCTCTATAGATAACAATTCCTGGCCCCACTAATGACTACAGCCCACCTCCCATATATAACAATTCCTGGCCCCACTAGTGACTACAGCCCACCTCCAATATATAGATAACAATTCCTGGCTCCACTAGTGACTACAACCCATCTCCCATATATAGATAACAATTCCTGGCCCCACTAGTGACTACAGCCCACCTCCCATATATAACAATTCCTGGCCCCACTAGTGACTACAGCCCACCTCCCATATATAGATAACAATTCCTGGCCCCACTAGTGACTACAGCACACCTCCCATATATAACAATTCCTGGCCCCACTAATGACTACAGCCCACCTCCCATATATAGATAACAATTCCTGGCCCCACTAGTGACTACAGCCCATCTCTCATGTATAGATAACAATTCCTGGCCCCACTAGTGACTAAAACCAATCTCCTATATATAGCAATTCCTGGCCCCACTAGTGACTACAACCCATCTCCCATATATAACAATTCCTGGCCCCACTAGTGACTACAACCCATCTCCCATATATAGATTATAATTCCTGGCCCCACTAGTGACTACAGCCCTTCTCTCATGTATAGATAACAATTCCTGGCCCCACTAATGACTACAGCCCACCTCCCATATATAACAATTCCTGGCCTCACTAGTGACTACAGCCCACCTCCCATATATAACAATTCCTGGCCCCACTAGTGACTACAACCCAATAACAATTCCTGGCCCCACTAGTGACTACAACCCATCTCCCATATATAGATAACAATTCCTGGCCCCACTAGTGACTACAGCCCATCTCTCATTTATAGATAACAATTCCTGGCCTCACTAATGACTACAGCCCACCTCCCATATATAGATAACAATTCCTGGCCCCACTAGTGACTACAGCCCACCTCCCATATATAACAATTCCTGGCCCCACTAGTGACTACAGCCCATCTCTATAGATAACAATTCCTGGCCCCACTAATGACTACAGCCCACCTCCCATATATAACAATTCCTGGCCCCACTAGTGACTACAGCCCACCTCCAATATATAGATAACAATTCCTGGCTCCACTAGTGACTACAACCCATCTCCCATATATAGATAACAATTCCTGGCCCCACTAGTGACTACAGCCCACCTCCCATATATAACAATTCCTGGCCCCACTAGTGACTACAGCCCACCTCCCATATATAGATAACAATTCCTGGCCCCACTAGTGACTACAGCACACCTCCCATATATAACAATTCCTGGCCCCACTAATGACTACAGCCCACCTCCCATATATAGATAACAATTCCTTGCCCCACTAGTGACTACAGCCCACCTCCCATATATAACAATTCCTGGCCCCACTAGTGACTACAGCCCACCTCCCATATACAGATAACAATTCCTGGCCTCACTTGTGACTACAACCCACCTCCCATATACAGATAACAATTCCTGGCCTCACTTATGATTAACCCCACTTTCCAGAATGTGTGATGCTTGTATCCACAGCCCTTGGATCCCCACTTCTCAGAACAAAACAACTATCTACATTTTTTGTGAATGTTCACTACAAATGGAGATGTTCTTTACAACTGTGAATGTTCACTACAACTGGAGATGTTCTTTACAACTGTGAATGTTCACTATAACAGAAAATGTTCACTACATCCTGACTCTTCAGTTCCAGAAATGATGTTCTGACATTGGAAATTATGACAAGTAATTTGTTGCATTTTTTACAGTGTTCTGTGGTGTTTGTCAATAATATATAGTGTAAATGATTATCTGTAATAGATAGTGTGGTTGATTATCTACAATATATAGTGTAGGTGATTATCTACAATATGTAGTGTGGTCGATTATGTACAATATATAGTGTGATCAATTATCAAAAATATATAGTGTGGTTGATTATCTACAGTATATAGTGTAGGTAAGTATCTACAATATGTAGTGTGGTCAATTATCTGCAATACATGGTGAAGGTGATTATCTACAGTATATAATGTGGTTAATTATCTACAATATAGTGTGGTTGATTTTCTACCATATATACGAGGGGACTTCAAATGAAAACCTTAAAAGTGTGATAGAAATTACAATAACCTTGCCATTGTCTTGTAACCTGTCAATATTGTTGTCAAGTGTTAAGCAGGTAACATCATGGTGCAAACGAACACAGTGATGTCATAAGGACAGTTAAAGTTGGCCACCTTTTGACATGCAACAAAGAGGAGCAGTCTTCTTTTATCAGTGAAGGTGTGAAACCTACAAAAATTTATCAGCGAATGAAGGTCCAGTATTGTGATGCATGCCTGTCAGTCCAGCAAGTGCTTGAACACAGTAGGAAGTTTGAAAACGGCTTGATTTCTGTGACAGACTGTTCACGACCGGGTCAGGCACACCAAGTAGTGACCCCAGAGTCTATTTTTCTACAGGAATCCAAATACTTTATATACGCTTGAGGACTTGCATTGAATGCTGTGGTGACTACATCGAAAAATAGTACATTTGTTCTTTACTTTTTCAGAATATATTCACCTCCAAAAAATTACATTTCAGATTTTCATTTGACGCCCCACCGTAGTGTAGTTGATTATCTACAATATATAGTATTGTCAATTATCTACAATATATAGTGTGGTCGATTATCTACAATATATAGTGCCGTTGATTATCTACAATATATTGTTTTGTCAATTATTTACAATATGTAGTGTGGTTGTTTATCTACAATATATAGTGTGGTTAATTATCTACAAAATATAGTGTAGGTGATTATCTACATTATATAGTGTGGTTGATTATCTACAATATATAGTGTGGTCAATTATCTACAATATATAGTATGGTCAATTATCTACAATACAGTGTTGTCAATTATTTACAATATGTAGTGTGGTTGCTTATCTACAATAATACTGTAGGTGATTGTCTATAATATTTAGTGTGGTTGACTATCTACAATATATAGTGAAGATGATTATCTATAATATATAGTGAAGATGATTATCTCCTATAAATGGTGTAAGTGATTACCTACAATATATAATGTAGGTGATTGTCTATAATATGTAGTGTGGTTGACTATCTACAATATACAGTGAAAGTTATTATCTACAATATATAGTGATGGTGATTATGTACAGTATATAGTGTAGATGATTATCCACAGTATATAGTGTAGATGATTATCTACAACATATAGTGTATATGATTATCTACAATATATAATTAACAATACATAGTGTAAGTGATTATCTATAATATGTGGTGTACATGATTATCTACAATATATAGCGTGGTTGATGATCAGCAATATATATTGTAGGTGATTGTCTATACTATGCAGTTAGATGATTATCAACAATATATAGTGTAGGTGATTATCTACAATATATAGTGTAGGTAATTATCTATAATATATGGTGTAGATGATTATCTATAATATATAGCTTGGTTGATTGTCAACAATATATTATGTGGTTGATTATCTATAATATGAAGTGTAGGTAATTATCAACAGTATAAAGTGTAAATGATTATCAACAAAGTATAGTGTATGTGATTATCAACAATATATAGTGTAGGTGATTGTCTACAGTATATTGTGTAGATAATTTACTACAATATGTTACTGTCTACAAGATAGTATAGGTGACCACCAAAAATATAGTGCATGTGAGTGTCTATAGTATTGTGTAGATGACTGTCTACAATATAGTGTAGGTGACTTTCTGCATTATGGGTGTCTATCTGCAATATAGTATAGGTGAATATATATCTAAAATGTAGAATATCTACAATAAAGATCACTATCTTGAATATAGTGTAGGTGACTATCTACAGTATATTTTTTTGCATATTATTTTTACAGGACAGCACTGTCAACACCAGCATTTTACTGCTGTTGTTGATGTCTTGGCAAGTTTATTTTCAGTGGTTTGCCATTGCTTTCTGAACGACCAGCTCCCATACCAACTCGTTAAAACCCAGCACAATGCAGTCTGCTGCCAATCGGTCATGGCTGTGTTTTGAACGTGGGTAAGCCCTTTGCCACGGAGACTGGCATCTACAATGACCGGCATCTACAATATAGTATAGTGAATATCTACAATACAGATGACTACAGTATGGTGTAGGTGACTATCTATAATTTAGGTGACTATCTACAACTATGTTATCTGAATATCTACATATCTATATTACATAGTACAGTTGAATATCTACACTGTAGATGACTATCTTCAATATAGTGTATGTGATTATACACAACAAAGTGTAGTTGAATATATACAATATAGTATAGGTGACTATCCATAATATAGTATAGACGAATATTTACAATATAGGTTACTATCCACAATATAGAAACTATCTACAATGTAGGTGATTGACTACAATATAGTACATATGACTATCTACAGTATAATATACATGACTATCTACAAAATATTATACAGGTGACTGTCTACAATATATTATGTAGGTGACTGTCTGCAATATATAAGAGATTACAGTATATTATATAATTGACCATCTACAATATATAGGTGACTATCTGCAATATATAGGTGACTATCTGCTACATAGTGTAGATGATTGTCTAAATTACTGTGTAGGTGTTTGTCTACAATATAGTGTAAATAACTTTCAGCAATATGCTGTTTGCAATTGTCTACAGTATATTGTGTAATACATTTAAATGGTAGATTAGGTGGCCAGTGCAAGGTGTATGTGTAGGTGTCATGTGTTTGTTCAGGTGTCTGTCTGTGTCATGTGTACCTGAATGTGATATGTATGTATTGTAGTGGGGGAGGGGGGATAATGCTGGCTGTTGTGCTTGCAGTTTTGTGTATACGAGTCTTAGAGTCGGCAGCACAGATTGGTCTAGCTTGCAGATAACAATGACCTTCCCTGCCGGCAGATACATGTACCTGTTGCTGTGCTGCCATCAGCGAGAACTTGCTTCGTGTGGTCACATGTTGACTGGATGGTCCAGCTGGCTGAGAGCACTAGATGTGTCTGCTTGTTTCTTAGAAGAGATGTAGAGTTGGTTTTCTACGGCCAGACACCAGCAGATTATAGACATGTCTGCTGTCTTGTAGACTGTGCCGTGTCCATGTGATGCCAGCAGTCATATGTGCTTACATTCCCTGAGGTGGAGGCCAGTCAGACCTGCATGGTTTCACTGCTTGTGTGACATGTGTCCAGACTGAGCACTTGTGTCCAACTGAGACTTGTGTGACATGTGTTTAGATTGAGCACTTGTGTCCAGCTGAGGTTTGTGCTACATGTGTCCAGATTGAGCACTTGTGTCCAGCTGAAGCTTGTGTGACATGTGTCCAGGTTGAGAACTTGTGTCCAGCTGAGGCTTGTGTGACATGTGTCCAGGTTGAGCACTTGTGTCCTGTTGAGGCTTGTGTGACATGTGTCCAGTTTGAGCACTTGTGTCCAGCTGAGGCCTCTCAGTGTCCAGGTGTTGTTTGTGTGTGTTTTGTGTTTAGACAGAGATAGTTAATTTCACATGTGGAAGTTGTTACATTTGTGTCCACACCTCAGCAGCACCATAGAAGACCAGTGCTGCACAGGTGTCTTGCACTCAGAGAATACAACAAACACTCATTTATTGATAACTGTTGACTTTGTTTTTGTCATCATGTTTCTATCAGAGTTGTCTGTGGTGTTTCTGTCATGTTTCTATCACATCTGTCTGTGGTATTTCTGTCATCATGTTTCTATCAGAGTTGTCTGTGGTGTTTCTGTCATCATGTTTCTATCACATCTGTCTGTGGTGTTTCTGTCATCATGTTTCTATCAGAGTTGTCTGTGGTGTTTCTGTCATCATGTTTCTATCAGAGTTGTCTGTGGTGTTTCTGTCATCATGTTTCTATCACATCTGTCTGTGGTGTTTCTGTCATCATGTTTCTGTTATAGCTGTCTGTGGTGTTTCTATCATCATGTTTCTATCACAGCTGTCAGTGGTGTTTCTATATCATGCTTCTATCACATCTGTCTGTGGTGTTTCTATATCGTGTTTCTATCACAGCTGTATGTGGTGTTTCTATATCATGTTTCTAACACAGCTGTCTGTGGTGTTTTTGTTATCATGTTTCTATTACAGCTGTCTTTGTTGTTTCTGTAACAGCTGTCTGTCTTGTTTCTGTCATCATGTTTCTATCACAACTGTTTGTGTTTTTTTCTCGGATCCTGTCTTTCCCACAAATTTCTGTATTATTTCTGTCCATCTGTCTTTCACACACCAGTTTGTTTTCTTTCTGACATCCTTTCTTTAAATTAACTGTTTTATTTCTGTCGTCCTGTCTTTGACACAATTAAGGTTGGAGAAATGAGTGAGAATACAGTATAACTGAACTAATTAAGCTTAGAAATAAGTGAACACACAGTATATGGGAACTACTTAATTAAGCTTGGAGAAATGAGTGAGAACAATATAAGAGAACTAACCAAACTGGCAAAAATGGCTGTATAAACAACATAAATTAACTAAGCAAGCTGACAGATATGCAGACACCATACCATATAAGTGAATAAACAAAACTGACACATAAGTAAATACCCAGTATAAGTGAAACAACCAGTCTGATAGAAAAGAGTGAATACTCATAAAAGTTAACTAACCAAACTGGCATAAAATGGTAAACACACAATAATATCAGTGAACTAACCAACCTAGCAGGAATGAGTTAACACATAATATCAGTGAAATAACCAACCTGGCAGACATGGGTGAACACACAATATCAGTAAACTAACCAACCTGGCAGAAATTAGTGAACACACAGTATCAGAACTAACCACCCTGGAAGGTAACTCGGTCAACAAACACCAGCAGACGTCGGCACAACGCATTTATGTCCGAAAAAACTCTCTGGATGAACGCAGAAGAAGAAGAACTAACCAACCTTGCAGAAATGGGTGGTCACCATAACAGTTAACTAACCAACTTTGCTGAAATGGATTGACACATAATATGAGTGAACTAACCAACCTGGCAGAAATGAGTTAACATGTAATATCAGTGAACTAACCAACTTGACAGAAATGGGTAAACACATAATATCAGTGAACTAACCAACCTTGCAGAAATGGGTGAACACATACTATCAGTGAACTAACCAACCTTGCAGAAATGGGTAAACGTATATTAACTAACTAACCAACCTGGCAGAAATTGGTGAACACACAATATCAGTGAACTAACCAATCTAGCAGAAATGGATTAACACATAATATCAGTGACCTAAACAAACTGGCAGAAATGGTTAAACATGTAATATTAATGAACTGACCCACCTGGAAGAAATGAGTGAACACACAATATCAGTGAGCTAACCAACCTGGCAGAAATTGAACACACAATGTCAGAACTAACCACCCTGACAGAAATGGGTGGACACATAATATCAGTGAACTGACCAACCTGGCAGAAATGAGTGAACACATAAATCCGTGATTTAACCAACCTAGCAGAAATGGGTGAACACATAATATCAGTTAACTAACCAAACTAGTAGAAATGGGTGAACATATATTAACTAACTAACTAACCTGGCAGAAATGGGTGAACATATAATATTAATCAACTAACCAACATGGTAGAAATGGGTGAACACACATCAGTGAAATTACCAACCTCGCAGACATGAGTAAACACACAACGTCAGTGAAATAACCAACCTAGTGGAAATGGGTGAACACAATATCAGTGAAATAACCAACCTGGCAGAAATGGGTGAACAATGTCAGTGGACTAACCAACCTGACAGAAATGGGTGAACACACAATGTCAGTGGACTAACCAACCTGACAGAAATGGGTGAACACACAATGTCAATGGACTAACCAACCTGACAGAAATGGGTGAACACACAATGTCAGTGGACTAACCAACCTGACAGAAATGGGTGAACACACAATGTCAATGGACTAACCAACCTGACAGAAATGGGTGAACACACAATGTCAATGGACTAACCAACCTGACAGAAATGGGTAAAAACACAATGTCAGTGAACTAACCGACAGAAATGGGTGAATACAGGAGGAGCTATGAAGCCATACAGAGAAAGCCACATGGAGCCTGGGTGGCTGATTAGCTGTGTGATTAGCTGTCTATCATCTAGGGAACATCTTCTGAATGGACACCTTGTCTGTTGCAGCTGTGTATGAATAATGAGAGAAGGTACGTGTGGTAGTCATGAAGTGTTACAAAATTAACATTTTGGAATTGTGCGAAACAAAGGGAAAAGATCGAGCAAAACAAGATTAACCACGCATGGAACAGTGCTGTTCTCAGGTCACATACAGGAAAATGATCCTACCCCTATCAATTACCCCAGTGATTGAGTGGCCCTAATGTTATATAAAGACGCAGAGAAAGCGTGGGTAGCAGCGAGTTCCAGAATAATATTTCAAACCACAAAACAGAACATAAACGTCAACTTGATCAAGAGAAATCAGTCAAGAAGGAAGTTACATGGCACTTCAAAGCAGAATGGGTAATCAAAGAAATAGCATTATCATGTTTCTAAATAGGATCGGATAACACTGACTATGAAGAAGTCATGATTGACTATAGCTAATGAATGAACGTGAAGAAGTATTCACATAATCTTGTGCTTTCAAGTAATAATATGTCAACAGCGAAGTTGTTCCTCACAAAGACACGTGGGCATCACCAGATTGGAAGATGCCAGCAGCAGGTTAAAAGCATTTAGAGCGACTCATTTATGGACGTTGTTGAAAGAACATTAATGGAACATGGGTAGCGCCGGAAAACCTCAATACAACATAATAATAGAAACATTTCAATGTAGATTTTAGACATCGAAACAAAAGCCCAGGAGTAGTACACATATGCGAACAAAGAAGATGAGAAGAGCATGCAGGCAAATAAAAGAGAATATGTACATGCCCTGGCAACAGGAAACCTAGCGACCTTAACAGATAATAACAGCGTCACGAGGGAAAATCAACTAAGTAATACAAAAACAAGTCCAGCAGCACGGAACTGTGAAATGTTCGGACCATCACATATTACAGGACTGAATGCACGGAGGAATAGACGGCCAGTCATTCCTTCTCAGGACCATCACATGGTGCAGGACTGAATGCACGGTGGACTAGACGGCCAGTCGTTCCCTCTCAGGACCATCACATGTTGCAGGATTTAATGTACGGTGGAATAGACGGCCAGTCGTTCCCTCTCAGGACCATCACATGTTGCAGGACTGAATGCACGGTGGAATAGACGGCCAGTCGTTCCCTCTCAGGACCATCACATGTTGCAGGACTGAATGCACGGTGGACTAGACGGCCAGTCGTTCCCTCTCAGGACCATCACATGTTGCAGGACTGAATGCACGGTGGACTAGACGGCCAGTCGTTCCTTCTCTCAGGACCATCACATGTTGCAGGACTGAATGCACGGTGGACTAGACGGCCAGTCGTTCCCTCTCAGGACCATCACATGTTGCAGGATTTAATGTACGGTGGAATAGACGGCCAGTCGTTCCCTCTCAGGACCATCACATGTTGCAGGACTGAATGCACGGTGGAATAGACGGCCAGTCGTTCCCTCTCTCAGGACCATCACATGTTGCAGGACTGAATGCACGGTGGAATAGACGGCCAGTCGTTCCCTCTCAGGACCATCACATGTTGCAGGATTTAATGTACGGTGGACTAGACGGCCAGTCGTTCCCTCTCAGGACCATCACATGTTGCAGGACTGAATGCACGGTGGAATAGACGGCCAGTCGTTCCCTCTCTCAGGACCATCACATGTTGCAGGACTGAATGCACGGTGGAATAGACGGCCAGTCGTTCCCTCTCAGGACCATCACATGTTGCAGGACTGAATGCACGGTGGAATAGACGGCCAGTCGTTCCCTCTCAGGACCATCACATGTTGCAGGACTGAATGCACGGTGGACTAGACGGCCAGTCGTTCCTTCTCTCAGGACCATCACATGTTGCAGGACTGAATGCACGGTGGAATAGACGGCCAGTCGTTCCCTCTCAGGACCATCACATGTTGCAGGATTTAATGTACGGTGGACTAGACGGCCAGTCGTTCCCTCTCAGGACCATCACATGTTGCAGGATCGAATGCACGGTGGAATAGACGGCCACAGATGATGGTAGGAACGGCTGGTCGAGAAGCTAGAATGCCGGATGTCGTGAGACCCGGGTTCGAAACCTCGGTAAGGTGTTGAGTTTTTATATTTTTTTTCTGTCGGGAGCAAAAAGAAAACTCTAACCTGCAGTTCGCGGCAACTGCACTAGCCAGGCGGCCTTAATTCCTCAGGCTCAAGACCCCCCCCCCCCCCCCCAGCCATACACTGCAAGGTACTATATTGGCAGTAAGTGACAGATGATGATGACATAGATGATGATAGAAATGGACCATATTTTCTGATAACACAGATGATGATAGAAATGGACCATATTTTCTGATAACACAGATGATGATAGAAATTGTCCATGTGTTTCTGATGACACAGTTGATTATAGAAACTGAACATATGTCTATGATGACACAGTTGATGATAGAAGTTGACCATTATGTGTGTGATAACACAGCTGATGACAGATCTTGACCATTATGTGTGTGATAACACAGATGATGATAAAAACTGACCATATGTTTCCGATGACACAGTTGATGATAGAAATTGACCATATGTGTGTGATGACATAGATGATGATAGACAGTAACCATATGTCTGTGATGACACAGTTGATGATAGAAACTGAACATGTGTCTGTGATGACATAGATGCTGATAATCTTTACAGTTATATTTAGATCAGAGATATAGATAATGCAGTTACTGTGAATAATTTTAAGAAAACCTCCAATTATCTACACTGTATCAGCAAAATGAAGTGAAATGGAATTAATGCCTTCATTCACGATCAATTATTTTGAAAACTGTCTGTTGCATCGTTATGAAACTTTTTCTGCCGTCTTATATTTACCCCCACCCAAGGAATATGTCTTTGATAGGTCCAAAAGCAACTTAAATCATGGAAAGCGGCGACATTTCTTTGATGTTTTGGTGAAAAACTAGTGATTTCTCGCTAACAAACTTGTTTACAGAGTAATGCCCCGTTCCACTACGTGAGGCTCTTATCATAAGGCCAATCCCATGTCCCACGTGGAAATTAACTATTCAACGCTAATGTTTCCGTGTGAAGGGGTAATACATTTAATAATGTGCACTTCATCTTTGACCCGTAAATTATATACCGCATATAAACACACTTTGAAATCTGCTGTACAATCTCCAGAACAAAATTTATTTATGTTTATTTTATTTTTATTTGGGGGTGGGGGGTGGACATAGTGATAAGGTTATATGCTAAATTTCATAATTTTCCCTCAGTTGGTTACTGAGATATGGAATTTTATATTGGGCAGACAACAGTAAACAGGCTATAGCAGCGCTATTTCACATAATGCCGGACCCGTGTCTGCAACTGTCTTGGCAAGACAAGCCAGCTAGAGCAGTCTAACAGCTTGAGTCATGCGTGGCTTGTCCGTCCATAGTCTGGACATCATTTATCCTGTCGTTGTCTTTAGGTTAACATGAGGTAACTGGAGGAAGAGGAGAGGGTCTTTCGGTTAATGGTCATTCATTATTCAAAATGTAATTTCCGACTTTGCTGTAATTAATCACAGATGTCGACTGCAACGATCATCCTGAGAAAGCTGTCTACGACACAAACGATTTCCTGTTCGCCAGTTTTCAATCCCCAGTACAGTTATCTACGTCCTGCGGCAAAAGCAATAGTTTCCTCTCGCTAATGGTACACGTCCGGCTGTTTAAACATGCGCCGCCTCTACTGGACAGATCTGACCGCTTACGTTCATCTTACCAATGACGGAGTTCACAGTTTCTGTCTAGGTGGGCGTGGCATCGCCAGTAAAAAGGTATAAAAATAGAAATATATGACAAGTCAGGAGTTCCGCTCGCAGTTGTTGTGCACACGAAGAAGAAAATATGACGCTTCGTCATTCACTTGCGCCTCTGCCCTCGTCCTCATCGATGTCATTGGCATCCATTTCATACATCGCGCAGAGATCATGTCCCGCCTTCCTGCCAACAAGAAAGGCAAAGACAGTTTATAAACCTGGCAGATACCATAATACGACAGTCGGTAGCAACAGGTACAAGCACATTCCACACCGACTGAAGCCTGCCCATCTTGTGGCCACACGAAATGCCAGAGAAAGAAAGCGTGTACGAGCCGTCAACTGTGCGTTTGTGAAACTAAGAACACACGTGCCACATGAAGCCCGCCATAGAAGATTGTCAAAAGTGAAAACGCTGCGTTATGCCATCGAATATATTCGGCATTTGCAGAAACTTATTGAAACACACGATCAACGTAATACTCATGAGGGACAACTATCACACGTGACTCCGAACTGTTCACCTGGCCATCACTATCATGTGACTCCAAACACTTCACCTTGCCATCATTATAATTTCATTCTCCACCAAGGCGCGCGCGATGCGTTCTCACAGGCCAATACCAATACGTGCCTGGCAGCCATGCCTCTGACAGGAGAAAGTAACTCAGCTCAGTTATCCACAAACTGCCCGGAGATGGCACCAGTCCTAGAAGGTCGTACTTTTGACACATTGGTGGCTCCTGGGGCCAAGATCGTTTCTTCAATGCCAGACTTACTACATTTGACATCGCCTGGCAATTGTCCGCCACGTGCTATACCGCGAGAAGCGGACAGTTTATCCATAGTTGACAGAGATCTGCAATCAGGAAACGTTAACACAGAGGAGCACGTCTTCTGGCAGGACAGATGTCTAAATTACACTTTGTCGGTCCGTCAGTCGCATGCAGTCTCCCGTCACGGCAACACTCAGGCTGCTGGCTTAGACCGAATCAAACACCAGACACTCAGCTCTTCATGTTTGCCTGTCCAAGTGCCATGTCTGTTTCCAGAGAACAGCGTCGATGACATGGCTTGTGACGTAGTGCACCACAAGCAAGTGACCTCACAGACAACGTGTTCAAATGAACAGCACAGAAGATCACCTGCCTCTCCACATCAAACGTGTCGGCCGCCACCACGCCATGTCTCCAGTTGCTCTGTGAAAACATCAGTGCAGGCCCCTCCATCGTGCACTGGTTGCACTGCTCCGCTGGAATCTTTTGCGATGTATCCCAACAGACTTAGGTCAGGGCACGATGATGATTACATACCCAAGTTTCCGGGACACGTGAATGAAACTGGGCAAGATTTTCGCGCCGTTTATTCACGAGCGTGAATATGGTGTAGAGATCAATTAATGTTATCTGATGTAGAGATCACTTAATGAAGTCTGTGATGTAGATATCATTTAATGTAAACTGTGGTGTAGATATCACTTAATGTAGTCTGTGATGTAGATATCATTCAGTGTAGTCTGTGATGTAAAGATCACTTAATGTAGTCTGTGATGTAAAGATCACTTAATGTAGCCTGTGATGTAAAGATCACTTAATGTAGCCTGTGATGTAGATATCATTCAGTGTAGCCTGTGATGTAAAGATCACTTAATGTAGTCTGTGATGTAGATATCATTTAATGTAAACTGTGGTGTAGATATCACTTAATGTAGCCTGTGATGTAGATATCATTCAGTGTAGTCTGTGATGTAAAGATCACTTAATGTAGTCTGTGATGTAAAGATCACTTAATGTAGCCTGTGATGTAAAGATCACTTAATGTAGCCTGTGATGTAGATATCATTCAGTGTAGCCTGTGATGTAAAGATCACTTAATGTAGCCTGTGATGTAAAGATCACTTAATGTAGCCTGTGATGTAGATATCATTCAGTGTAGTCTGTGATGTAAAGATCACTTAATGTAGCCTGTGATGTAAAGATCACTTAATGTAGCCTGTGATGTAGATATCACTTAATGTAGTCTGTGATGTAAAGATCACTTAATGTAGCCTGTGATGTAAAGATCACTTAATGTAGCCTGTGATGTAGATATAATTTAATGTAGTCTGTGATGTAGATATCACTTAATGTAGCCTGTGATGTAAAGATCATTTAATGTAGTCTGTAATATAGGGATCTCTTAATGTAGTCTATGATGTAGGGACCATTTACAGTCTGAGATGAAGAGACCACTTAATGTAGTCTGTGACGTATGGTTCACGAAATAAATAATAGTTTTCAAAATAGATTTCTGTTCTCCATATATTGGACACTCCTGCATTAAATATTTAGCTCTCATGTCTGTCTATGTCTACATACGATTCATTGTCTTATATACAGGTCTAACCCAAAGAATCAGCTTCATCTCGCTTCTAGTATTTTGCTGTATTTTTGAAATCCAAAATGTAGAGACTACTTAATAAAGAAACATGCAATACAATATTTCAAATTAATAAGAATACAATCGTATTTATTGACCTTATGAGCTGAGCATGGCCGAATGGATAAGAGCGTTTTCACAATTCCGGTGTTGCTCATGACGAGGTAGTCAACTAAAATGTTGACTACTCGTCTTTGACTTGTAGACGTAAATTACAAGTAGTAAGTATCTCTGAAGTCGGAGTGGGTTCACCTGATGGCAAGGGATACTGGCAATAGGGAAAGCTAATCTGCACGCAAATATCAGTCCAATGCACTAGAAGTACACGTTGTATTTTTAATGACTGTGCAGTGTTTGAAAATATTGTCGGTCCACGTTTTGTATTTACCTATTACTTTGCATGAACTTTACAGAGGGTGAATACAAAACTTTGACCGGCAATATTTTCAGACACTCCACCCATCATGTGCCATGCCAGTAAGCGTGGGCGGTCATGATTCGCCATTTCATTCGATCACCAGAGTCGTGGATCAGCTCAGTGTTCTTGTCTCGACCATGCCAAGTGATCAAGCCAACCATGTATTTACTTCTCTGTCTTCCCTTTGCTCTCTTCCCCTCGATCTTCCCAGTTATTACCAAGTTCTCTAATTTAAAATTTATATCTTCTCATAACATGTCCAAAAAATTTTGACTGTCTACGTCTAATTTCTCTAATCAGCGTACGATTTTCATTTGTTTCTTGTAGGACTTGGTCATTGGTTTTTCTGTCTGTCCATGGAATTCTTTGCATTCTACTCATACACCACATTTTCTTAATAACATCAGATGTTTTTCAGCTTGACTGCGCATTGTCCACGCTTCACATCCATCCAAAAGTACAGGCTCTGTGTAGCATCTCAACACTCTTTTTCTCGTAGCTATTGACAACTTTTTATTGGTTAGTATGTTGTTCATCTTGCACAAGGCTACCTTCGCCATGACGATTCTTGTTCTAATCTCTTCAAGGCATCTCCCATCAGTCTGTTATGACTGCTCCGAGATAATTGTACCGATTCACTTGTTTAAGAATATTCCCATTTACGTGTATATTACATTGTGGTATTTCTTTCTTCCTAGTGACGACGATAATCTGTGTCTTTTTACAATTTAATTCTAACCCCAGTTGTTCACTGTGTGCAGTAACCGCATCTAGTAATTGTTGCAGATCCTGCTTATTATCCGCAATCAATACTGTATCATCTACATATCTAATGTTATTGATGTTTCTTCCTCCAATGATGATTCCTTTCATATCTTGTAAATTTCTGAAAATAGTTTCACTATACAGGGAAAACAGACCTGGAGAATTACACATCCCTGTCTCACACCTCTCTTAATAGGCTGATATTGACCTTCTTCATTATCAATTCTAATGGCAGCTATTTGTTTCCAAAATATGTTTTTTTACAAGTCTAGGGCATATCCCATCAATCTGTAGATCTGCAAGCATCTCTATCATGTTGACATGTCTTGCTCTATCAAACGCCTTTGCATAGTCAATAAAGCAAAGATGCGTATCTTTATTTACTTCTATAGAACGTTCAATTACTGTTCTCAGTATATACACTGCATTTACTGCACCCTTGTCTTCTACAACCCCACATTGTTCTTCTCCTATTTCAGGTTGTATTTTCTTCTCAACTTTTTGCATGATAATTCTTAGCAAAATCTTCGTGATATGGCTCATTATACTAATTGTTGGATGTTGATTACGTTTCAGTGCTACTGATTTCTTTGGAATTGCAATAAATACAGCATTACATAATTCATGATGTGTATCTCCAGTATCATACATTGTGTTCAGCAGTCTGGTGACTTGATCTATTCCATATTCTTCTAAATAATTAATCGTTTCTGTTGTGATGTTGTCTTCATATGGTTAATTGATTGATTGCTTGATTGATTTAGGAACCGACATCACAGCATTCGGGGCATTCCCATAAGCGCTCCGTCCCCATCCTCAGAAGCCAGCGAAGAGTTCCAACCCCAATAGTACCAGTAGTAATCTAATTATATGTGCGTCTCGCCTTTCCTCTAAGCGTCGAGCATCGGCCAGATCTCCTCGTCACTCCACGTTGTCGCATTCTTGCCAGACCATGGTGATCCATTTGCTCCTCCGAGGTGTACACGTGCTCCCACATTCTGAACCTCCATTTTCAAAATTGATGGTCCTTCATTATTATTTCAAAAAATGCACAGTCATTAAAAATGCACCCTATAGTAGTAGCATGGGCTACGCTTGAGTTCAAAGCGAACGAACGTGTCTAGATAAAAATAGGCATTTGGATTGCCCACTGCCAGTCGGCTCGCGGTAAAAATAATATAAATAATCTATTACAGCCCGTCAGTCTCAGAATTATCGTCAACGCTGACACATTTGGCAGTTGCCAAACAAAAAGGTTATCCTTGTGTTACCTAGTGTAGTTTTATAACGAGGAAACATTCGACATTACTGGACGTTTACTGGGACATATTTGAACAATGTGAAATCATGACTGGATCATCTTCCTCGAGTCTGACCTGCCAGCCACAAAAATGTCGCCAATCTTAGATTATTAAATATGCTTCTTTTCAACAGAGAACGCAAACAGTTGTGCAAACACTGCCATCTACCACGCCATTGTCAGCATCATCATCAAGAGCCGTGTCGATAAGCTTGAGCGGTCATGGTTCACCATCTGACATGGTCGCCAGTCTCGGATCAGCTCTGTGCTCTTGTTCCGGTTATATCATGTGACCAAGATGTATTGATATCTTTGTCTTCCCCTCCGTCGTTCCCCATCGATTTTACCAGTTATCATTAAGTGTTCAAGGTTGTTTCTCCTCCCAATGTGCACACAAAATGGTGAATGTCTACTTGTAATTTCTCTAATCAGTTGACGGTTATCGTGTCTTTCTCGGATGACTATCTTGCTAGTCTTGTCCGTCTTTCCACTGCATTCTCCATACCATGGGCTATATTTTACTCACTTGCAGTACGTTTCTCAAGCTCAAGACGTGAACATACAGGATGTATTTTTAATGACTGTGCGGTGTTCGAAAAGATTGCCAGTCCAAGTTTTGTGTTTACCTATTATGTTGCATGAACTTTACAGAGGGTGAATACAAAACTTGGACCGGCAATATTTTCAAACACTGCACAGTCATTAAAAATACACCCTATAGTTCTACACCTGTTATTTCAAATAGTGCGATTGTAGTAGCTAGAATACTGGAGTTGGACTTGAGATAGGCGAGGTTTCCAGACAAAGCATTGCTTGAAAACGTCAACTTTGATAGAGGAAACCTCGTCGCTGAAACTGCTAACCAGTTTCTCAGTGTAACTGTTGTTGATATAGTAATCACATGTCACTTACAGCCGGGTTTTATGACGCGAGAGGCGAGAGGACAGCTTCTGGATGCGGAGCCACTAGAGGGGGAGGGAGAGTTCTTAGAATTTCTGCACTCTTAGAAACTCGCTTTCTTTAATTTTTTTATTATTATTATTATTATTATTATTATTATTATTATTATTATTATTATTATTATTATTATTATTATTGGTACTTTTGCCTTAATTCACCCCAAACAAACGTCACCAGCTATATTTAGGGTCACCAGCTATATTTAGCACTGACTGTGATCTCCTCTGTGTTCAGGTACAGTGCGTGTCAGTGCATTTTAATTGCCCCACAGTGCTTCTTTGCTTTGGCAACCGTTTCTCTGTGTGTGTGTGTGTATGTGTCTGTCTGCCTGTCTCATCATGTGTTTTCTGGAACTGGCAGCAGCTGCTGTCCACGACAAGCAGAGTAGCGTTGCTTTTCTGCAGCATTATGGCATCTGACATTCTGCTAGACGCTGTTCTCATAATCATGTCATGGTGCTATCGCTGATCGAGCGTCAGGACAGATGGAGATGCCGACGACATTCACCATGTCGGCAGGACATCCCGCTGAGACAAGGCACATTGCTGCAAGGCTCGCATCTCCCGTACAGACAGATCATTCTTTTCATATATTGCTGGTCTCAAGAGTTGACAAGCATTTCATTTTGCCAGTTACAGTTGGGGATGTCGCCGAGAGCAACTGTTGACTGGAGTAATAAATAACCTACGAGAGGTTTGTGCCAACAAACTGTTAGTCAATCCGGTAGTATTAGTAATCGGAGGACCAAATACCACTGTCGAGATAGATGAGAGCCTATTTACAAGGCGCAAACATCATGTGGGACGAGTGTTTCCACAACGGTGGGTATTTGGTGGCATCTGTCGTAAAACAGCTGACTGCTTCATGTTCTGTGTTCCAGACAGAACAGCAGCAACGCTTCTGCTGCCGCTGATCAGGACACACATTCGGCCTGGCACAACTGTAGTCTCCGACCTCTGGCGTGCGTACAACGGAATTGGAAGTATTCCCGAATTGACGCATCTCAGTCAACCACTCCCACAACTTTGTGGACCCTACCACCGGTACACATACTCAATGCTTCGAGCGCATGTGGAGAACGGCCAAGGAGAGCAACAAGAGGCAGAATGGAACACAGGCATCTACTAGAGTCCTACACGTGCGAATGCATGTGGCGTCGACGGACTAAATGCGCAGGTCTCGATGTTTTCAACCACCATTCTTGCTGACATTGTTGGATTCTGGCCACCACAAGAATAGCGCACCGCATAGAACATGGCACACCGACAAATTTGCGCACCGAGCTACGGCGCAACACAGGGAACTCCTGGATGTGACGTCATACCCTGGGATTCCGTTTGTTTGGGGTGAATTAAGGCAAAAGTACCTTATTATTATTATTATTATTATTATTATTATTATTATTATTATTATTATTATTATTATTATTATTTCTGCATTAGAAATTCACCGCAACAAAGAACAATCCCCTCGAGTCTCATTTGCATCGGTCCGGCAATCATTTTCCGGTTTAGTATTCGGTGGACTGCTAGACCGATCGATGGATGTTTTTTTAGTTTTGGGCCCGTAGGGCCCTCACTGTCGTCGACAGTGAGGGCCCTACGGGCCCAAAACTAAAAAATCTGTCTTAATGGTCTTAATGGGTTAAAAAGTTTGCCGTCAGAACTTGTATGGAGGTATATGCCTTCGTTGTCTTGGGGGAGAAGCTGTTCAGTGTTTTTCTGTGGATTCCTTATGGAAATTCCCGTGAAATTCGTGTGGATAGTGTTTTTCCTTTGGATTATGTGATGTTATTTCGTGTTCGTTAATTGGAAGTGTTCAAAAGAAGCCACGGAAGGCAGGTGGTGGATGAACTCTGGTGATCGAGTGAAATGGCGAATCATGACCGCCCACGCTTTCCGGCATGGCACATGATTGATTGATTGATATGCCTTCAATGGCTGTCCCAAATGTCTGCCTTAAGAGAACGGCGAAGAAGATACCAAAAAGTGTAGGAGCAAGCACGCAGCCCTGCTTTACTCCACTGCTGGTGCTGAATGACATGGATGTTGAGCCATCGAATAAAATGGTACCCTGCGCGTTTTCGTGAAATGATTTCACGAGACTTAGCAGGAGGATGGACATCCTATCTTCTCAAGGATCTTCTTCTTCTTCTTTCGTTCGCTAGCCTCGAGGATCTTAAAAAGGCCGTCTCTCCTCACGAGGTCAAATAGTTAGTTAGTCGATAGATCATCCTCATTGCACATAGAACCATTCGGTCCATAAGTGCTCGGATCCCCTCCTCAGCAAATCCCGCAGCGTGTAGCGGCTAACGACACCAGTTCTGTGTTGGTTTATCAATCTTCTTTGGCTTCCTGCATAGTGTTCTTGTTTGGCCACCCCTCTTTTAATTTGCTGTTCTCGCAGTCTGGCCATGGTTGTAGATTCACAGTCACCACTTGGTTCACGCAAAAGTCTTACTTCTCGTAGAGCATTCAGAATGTCAGCCTGGTCCATGGCGCGTCCGCCCTCCACAGTAGCCTCACCTGCGAGCTTGTCAGCCCGCTCATTTCCTTGTACTCCCGCATGCCCTGGCACGAAGATGAAACTAATCTTTGCCAGTCGAGACCGCTCCAGAGGCAGCAACCATTCTCTTCGGATCAACCCCTCCTCTATCCTCTTGATCATGTTCATTGAGTCGCTAAGGAAACATGCCCTAGTGAATGTCTGTGTCTCAAGCCATGTTATTGCTTTACTTACTGCCATGACTTCCATAGTCAGGCTACTTGTGGTTTCAGTGAAAGCACCAGAGTCCTCCTTCACAATTCTCCCTGCGGCCCGAGCCGTAAAGACCCATGAGCTTCTCATATGTCGGACGACCGACCCATCTGTGTAGATGACAGCATCACCGTCTAGCGAATTCTCGAAAATCAACGCTTGTACTTCAGCCTCCACAGCAGCCGGATTTTCTTGCCTGCATTTTCTATCTAGTTGGATGCAAACTGAAAAGGATGTGCAAAAATCTGTTGGCACTTGTACCCACTCCTCGCAAGGTTCTAAGTTCTCATGTGAACACACCTGTTGAAGAATGTCTTCGGCTTGACCCATCCACGACCGTCCTCTTTTTAACCTGCTGCCCTTTATCTTCATAATTTCACTATGCAGTGGATGTTGTGTGTTTGCGTTAACTCTGAGGTAGGCGCGTGCTCTGCAAACTTGTATTCTCTCTTCAATGGTTGGAAAATCAAGAAGGTAGCGCATCGCCCTGCATGCTGTATCTCTTGTACATCCAAGAATAATGCGCATAGCTTCATTCTGTATCCTTTCTATTCTTTCTATCTGCTTACGGCTGAGAGTCAGGATTGCCATTGCATACTCAGAAACAGACATTACCAGCCCCTCGTACAGAAGACATAGATGGCGCTGCTCACAGTTTGCTGCCGCCATCACTCGCATCACAGCCAAACCCCGCTTGGCCTTTGTTATCACTAGACAAAGGGTCTAATGCCTTTTGTGAAGTCGATGAAGGCAATATATAATGACTTCCTCTGTTCTCTGCACATCTCCTGGAGCTACCTGAGTGAGAAAATCATATCGATGGTGGACCTGTTGGGTATAAATACCCATATTCCCAGCCATAGGGCCAGTTTTTTTTGTTTCTTCTTCTTCTTCTTCTTCTTCTTCTTCTTCTTCTTCTTCTTCTTCTTCTTCTTCTTCTTCTTCTTCTTCTTCTTCTTCTTCTTCTACTACTTCTTTTTCTTCTTCTTCTTCTTCTTCTTCTTCTTCTTCTTCTTCTTCTTCTTCTTCTTCTTCTTCTTCTTCTTCTTCTTCTTCTTCTTCTTCTTCTTGCCAGGTGTATAGATTGCGGTCCATGTGTCAGGATTTCCCCCCCAAGCTCCACACACTCGCAGGAGCAGATGAACTACGGCGAAACAACACCTTAATGACTGGGGGGCTGCCCAGCTTAGGCGGATGGAAGCTGTCTAGTGAGATACAATGATCTCTTCCCACCGTCGAAAGCAACCCCTGGCGCCTTGCTCTATGGCACTCTACGCCAATCGAGCATTAAGATGTTGCTGAAATGCTCTGCCCAGCGTTGAAAGATTTCTTTCTTATCGGTGACCAATGTTCCCCCATCTGCACTGAGGAGGGGAACTATGCCTGGTGATGTAGGACCATAGACCGCTTTCAGTGAGTCGTAGAAGTTTTTCATATTATGTCTGTCAGCAAAGCCTTGAATTTCATCAGCTTTGCTGCTCAGCCAGGAGTCCCGCATGTGCCGAAGTTTCTGCTGCACTACTCTCCGAATGTTATTGAAGGCATCTTTTTTTTATGTTGACTTCGGGTCATTCAAATATGCCTTGCCGAGAAAATGTTTCTCGGCCAGCAATTGGTTGATGTCTTCGGAATTTTCATCAAACCAGTCTTTATGCTTTCGAGATGCTAGACCCAGGATTTACATAGCAGTGTTGTAAATTATGTCATTTAGGGCTCTCCACTCTGTTTTCGCATCCTGTTTAGCTGCAGCATTGGACTTGAGGCGGTCTTCCAGCACATTTTCAAACGACAGCTGTATTTTTTTTTTCGCTGTTTAGGCGGGTGACATTTAGCTGTTGTTGTTTTGTTGTTGTTGTTGTTGTTTTTTTTTTTTTTTGCATTTTAACCCCCTGAGGACGCCGTGGTGGTTTGATGTGTATGTTTATTTTCGAGATAATGAGACGATGATCTGTCCAACATTCGGCACCATACATGGATTTTGTCATCCGAACGTCTTGTCTGTCACTCCTCCTAACGATGACATAGTCAATGAAGTGCCAGTGTTTCGAGCGAGGTGCATCCACGATGTCCTACTTCTCGTGGGAAGACGGAAAATTGTGTTGGTGGTCAGGAGATCGTGTTCGGCACAAGTCTGAAGGAGGAGGAGTCAATTGCTGTTAAATTTCCGACTCTGTACTTTCCAATGATGCCACTCCGAGAGGCGGTTTCCTTGCCTACTCTGGCATTGAAGTCCCCAAGGAGTATAAGTTTGTCTCCTTTGGGAACAGATGTTAATACGTTGTGCAGGTCCTCATAAGAACTTGTTTTTGACGTCATCTTCATAGGTTATAGTTGGTGCATTGACACTCATGATGGCTGCATGCTTCTTTCCTTTCAGCAGTGGTAACTTAATGGTCATAAGCCTGTCGTTTATAGCCTTCGGAAATTCAGCTAGTTTGCCAACCAGGGCCGACTTAATGGCAAATCCCACGCCCTATTGACGTCTTTCCTCGCTTCTCCTTCCACTCCAAAAAAATGTGTAGCGGGCACCTATTTCACAGATTTGGCCTTATTCTGCAAGTCGTGTCTCGCTCAATGCTGCAATTTCGATGTTGTACCTGCCCAACTCTGTCCCAATCAGTGCTGTTCGTCTCTCTGGACCCGACGCGCTATCTCTATCAAGTAGGTTGCGTATATTCCAAGTTCCGATTGTCAAGGGAATATGGTTTGCTTTTTTAGTTTTACCTGTTTTTACTTTGTTTGTATGTCGAGCGCAGTATAGAGTACCCACCAACCGCGGCTAGCTGGTTAGGTAATGATGGAGCAGACAATGTTTAGGGCACCTTTTCTAGCCCCTCCCTCATGCTATGGAGGTGAGCAGTGTATTCCTTTAGAGGGCTGCTCAGTCGCTCAGGGGGCTGCCGAATCCCACTGCAGCTCCGGTCAGTAGAAGACGACCATATGGCCTGAGCCGCCTGTGTGCAGGTCTGCGACTACGGCTATCAGCGCACCCACGCCTGCCATTTCGCCGCTCGTCCATCGCCACAGGGCTTGAAGGTGATATATGAAGATGGATATAGCGTGACTTGCGTGATGAACTGGATTAAAGTGAGAAAGATTTGCGCAATTCGTCGACCTCACTCTCTCGCCTGAGTCCATCTGAGTCCAGTGGCAAGACAAGTCAAGACGACTGGAGACGAATACAGGTGCAGTGGATGACCGCGTGAGCTGGATGTCAGGCTTGGACCAGTGGGGGATGGGCCCTGAAAATGGCGTGACAGTCATCCTTACCACAGGTACTCCAGGGGCGTCACTAGGGGGGTGCGGGGGGTGCGGGCCGCACCGGGTGACACCATCAAGGGGTGACACCAAAATAAAAAAAAATTGCAAATTTGACAAAGCAGACATAGCTCTGTCTGGTCGGGTTTCATAACCGTTCATTGTTAATTTTAGAAATTTTAATGTTAAATAACAAAAATTTAACTTTGTCCGAGTTTGTCGAAGTTCTTTATTTATGTTTTACCTGAAGTATTGAAGTTATATTGTTCAATTTGTTTTCTTTCTTGTGTCCTTATTAACTTTTTGACTTATTTTACAAACATTACTATATGCGATTATATATGGTACAGGAACACTCGGAAGAAGACCATGGTGAAAGTCTAGAGGGGTGACACCAAGAGTTTACCGCACTGGGTGACACCAACCCCAGTGACGCCACTGCGGTACTACCAATGCCTGACACCCCGTACCCTCCCCCTACCTTCTGTAAAGTTCATGCAACATAATAGGTAAATACAAAACTTGGACCGACATTATTTTCAAACACTGCACGGCCATTAAAAGCACTCTCATGTGGGCAGCTTAATTAATTGGGCAACAATCAATCAGGTGCTGTCTCCACAATGAAGGTTGGCTGCAATGGATTTCCCACACTGTCTGTCTCTCGCCCTGACTGTGAATTCTGGCTGTACCACTGTGACTGTACAGTCAATGATGTCCATCCATCTCTTGATGTTATCTTCCCACTTGTATCGTTGTCTACCTCTTGCCCGCTTGCCCCCCCCCTCTCCACATTGCACTCCAGCTTGGTTTTTAACGTGGCCGAAATATTTCACTTGCCTCCTCTTTATTTCGTTCACCAACTCTCTCTCTCTCTCTCTCTCTCTCTCTCTCTCTCTCTCTCTCTCTCTCTCTCTCTCTCTCTCTCTCTCTCTTCTTCATTCCCAGTTTTTCTAGAACCTCTGTATTTGATTGTATTTGTTTCCATGACATACGACATATTCGTCTGGATATCCACATCTACAGGGTCTCTATGTGACTTTCTATTTACTTGATCAATGTCCAGGCTTCTGCGTCATAGAGTAGCGTTGCATTTGACAATTCTCATTTTTAATGCGTTGTTAATCTCTCTAGATGTTAATATTTATTTCATGCCGTTGAAAGCATTTTTGGCCATTCCTATTCTCTTTTGATCAGCATTGATGAATTTTATAATGCTTTAGAGAAAACCTTCAAGAAATGCAAGAATTCTGAAGTAAATATCGAAATGGGTGACTTGAATGCCAAAGTTGTAAATCAACAGGACGGATGCATAGTAGGCAAGTATGGACTAGGGGAATAGAATGAAAGAGGTTGCAGATTTTACAGTGGGCAAAAGAGCAGGCTTTGATAATTGGAAACATCTGGTATCAAAAGCATCCAAGGAGATTATGGACATGGAGGAGGAGTCCTGATCACAAGATCAGAAATCAGATTGATTACATTCTCATCAACAGAAGATTTCGAAATGCCTCAAAAGTCGCAAAAACTATACCAAGCGCAGACTGCTACAGCGACCATAGATTAATCTTAAGCAATTTACATATACAATTAAAGAAAGTCAAATATTCACCAAGAAACACAAAATTTGATCTACAGGCACAGAAGAATGAGGAGATAAAAATTAAATTCAACGTAGAAGTAAAGAACAGATTCGATGCATTGTCCGATATGGAAATATTATTTCAATACGTCAGTGACCAATGGGAAATATTAAAGAAATCAGTCAACCAAGCTGCAGAAACAACCATGCCAAAAATAAAGTTAATAGGACGCAAGAAATGGATGACGGGGGACATCTTAAAACCCATGGAAATAAGAAGAAATAACAAAAATAACAAGGATAAATAGGAAGAGATTCACAGGAAAATAGGAAGCTATGCAAAGAGGCCCCCAAAAAAAAATCATGGCTTGAGGAAATTTGCAAGGAAATTGAAAACTAACACAACACCCGGAATACCAAATTAATGCACAAAAGAATTAATGACATCACTAACAAAAGAACACACACATCAACGGGTTGCCTAAAAACCAAAGATGGCAAAATCATAATAGGAAAAGATCAGATTTTACATGCGTGGTCAGATTATGTGAAAGAACTTTATGATGATACAAGAGAAGAAAAATATGATCATCGGAATAATAATGAAGGACCATAAATTTTGAAGATGGAAGTTCAGATTGCTCTTAACCATATGAAAACTGGCAAGACCCCGGGTACAGATAACATCACAATAGAAATGATCAATGCCTTAGAAGAATATGGAATAAACCAAGTCACCAGACTGCTGAACGCAATATACGATGCTGGAGATACCTCCTGAATTATGTAATCAGATATTTATTGCAATCCCGAAGAAATCAGGAGCCTTGGAATGTGATCAACATCGAACAATTAGTATAATAAGCCACATCACGAAGATTTTGCTGATAATTATCACGCAAAGAGTTAGGAAGAAAATACAACCCGAAATAGGATAAGAACAATGTGGGTTTGTTGAAGGCAAGGGTACAGTAAATGCTGTGTATATACTGATATCAGTTAATTTAACGTTCTATAGAAGTAAACAAAGATTTATATCTTTCCTTTATTTACTACACACAGGCTTTCTATAAAGTGAGATATGTCGACATAACAAGGATGCTTGAAGATCTACAAATTGATCGAAAAGACCTCAGACTTGTAAAAAACATATATATTGGAAACAACAAGCTGCCATCAGAATTGATAAAGATATAGGTCAATATCAGCCTATCAACATTGGGGAAGGATACATAAAAAACATTAGATATGCAGATGATACAGTATTGATTGCAGACAATGAACAGGACCTACGACATTTAGTAGATGCGGTTGTTCCTCACAGTTATTAAAAGAGGTGTGAGACATGGATGTGTAATGTCTCCAGATCTTTTTTCCCTGTATAGTGAACATATTTTTAGAAATATAGAAGATATGGAAGAAATCAACATTGGGGGAAGATACATCAATAACATTAGATATGCAGATGATACAGTCTTGATTGAAGACAATGAACAGGACCTGCGACATTTAGTAGATGCGGTTGTTGCACACAGTGAGCAAGTAGGGTTAGAATTGAATAGTAAGAAGACAGATTATGGTCGTCACTGGGAAGAAGGAAATACGACAATGTGATATACGAGTAACTGGGCATATTCTTAAGCAAGTTAATCGGTACAGTTATCTCGGAACAGTCATACCATCTGAAGGGAGATGCCTTGAAGAGATTAGAACAAGAATTGCTACTGCGAAGGTAGCCTTTCGCGAGATGAAAAACACACTGACCAATATTAAGATATCAATTGAAACGAGAACAAGAGTGTTGAAGTGCTACATAAGACCTGTACTTTTGTATGGATGTGAAGCGTGAATAATAATCAGTCAAGCTGAAAAACATCTGATGGCTGTAGAAATGTGGTTTCTGAGGAAATTGCAAAGAATACCTTGGACAGACAGAAAAACCAATGAACAAGTCTGTCAAAAAACAAATGAAGATCGTAAACTGATTAGAGTCATTAGATGTAGACAGTCAAACTTTTTTGGGCATACCTCGGAGTTAACGTCTTTCTCCGTAATCCCGTATATTCACATGAGTAACGTAACCTGCGCGAGAATCGGTAGCTGTTCTCGCCGTGTTGGTAACTTACGTTGTATGTGAGCCGGTCGCTCAGAAAGCAATGTCAAACTACTGAGCGTAATCTTGTCTAGTACATCAATAGCAGCTGAAAAATGCTGATGTTGACTGCAACGTACTGTAAGGGATACACAATCTCTCTCTCTCTCTCTCTCTCTCTCTCTCTCTCTATATATATATATATATATATATATATATATATATATATATATATATATATATATATATATATATATATATATATATATATATATATATATATATATATATATATATATATATATATATATATATATAAGCCACATTCTGCACTATGCCTGTTTACTTGTTCCACTAGGTCTTGTAACTCTTGCTTGCTTTCTGCTAGAAACACTGTATCGTCAGCATACCTAAGATTGTTTATGATTCTTCCATTGATGTTAAGTCCAGGCACTTCAATTTGTTTAAAAATTATTTCTGTGCATAGATTGAAGAGGCTTGGAGACAGCACACATCCTTGCCGTACTCCTCTTTTTATCGCTATAGGCAACGAATAGTTATTTCCGCGTCTAATAGAAGCCACTTGTTCCCAGTACAAGATACTAATAAGTCTGATGTGGTGGGCATCAAATCATAATAAAGATATTAAAATTAAAATAATAAAGCATTAGCTATATGAAAGTATAAGATAAGCTCCTGGCTTATATAATAACACCACTGCTTGCCAAATCGAAGTCTACATGAAAGGGGCTGAGTATCAGGCACTTAAACTTAAGACAGGCAATACAGACCTACATCTGATCAATTACTACTGCCCAAGTGACCGCCCACAGGCACTGGACAAATGATTGTGTTTGGCGATTTCAACAGCCACTCGCAGAGCTGGGGCTATGATCACATGGACCAGAAAGGAGAGAGACTGGAAGACTGGCAGGATCAGAATAGACTCATCTTGATTAACAAGCCGTCCGACCACATAATTTCTACTCGAGATCATGGCACACTACAACTACACCTGACCTGCCTTTTCATTCACCAGACCTGGGGTGGAACATTACCCGAATCGTTGGGAAACAACTTGGTGGCAGTGACCATCAGCCAGTCTTTCTAACTGTAGAAAATGAGCTTGTAAGTGAAAGCAGCACCCTCTCGAAGTGGAACTATAAGAAAACAGACTGGGCAATGTACAAGCATCGCACCAGCATACTGGTTAGAAACCTGAACACTGAGAAAGACATAAATAAAGTAGTTGAAGAGTTTGGGAAATGCATACTACAGGCAGCGCGAGAAACAGTACCAAAAGGAGCCAGTAAACAATATAAACCCTACTGGAGTAGTGAACTGGAACAGTTGCATAATAATGTGGAAGTGTGTAGAAAGCAAGCAGAGGCCACACCCAGCCAAGAGCACCACAATTAATTCCAGCACGCAAAAGCCAAATTTCAAAGGGCCAAGCTGCAGGCTAGACAGAAAAGCTGGTAGGAGAAAACGGAGTCTCTGAACTTTGAAAGAGACACAAGAAAATTGTGGAAGCTAATAAAACAACTTAACGATGAGGGCACGGGGAGAAACTCAAAAATTGCACTACATAAAGATGGAAACATCTTAACAAGAAAACAAGCAGCTGACAATTTTGCGGACTCATTCGCACAAGATAACAATATCAAAATTAGTCCAGAGAAACAACAAGAGATTCGAGAGAAACGGCAACATACGGGACAGAAGGAAATAGTACATGAGGTTCTGGAGGCACCCATCACAGTCAGCGAACTGGAGCTAGCCATATCAAAACTGAAAATGAGAAAGTCATCAGGAGCTGATGGTATCTCCAATGAAATGATCAGGAACCTAGGAACAGAGGTCAAAGCAAAGCTGTTGCAGATGTTCAATAACAGCTGGACCTTAGGCAGTGTTCCAAAAAAAGGAGAGAAGCAATCATGATACCCCTCCTAAAATCAGGGAAAGATAATTTCATTTCCTCTAGCTACAGACCATTTAGCCTCACCAGCTGTCTCTGCAAATCAATGGAGCGAATCATCAATCACAGACTGCAGTGGTACATTGAAAGTAAAAACATCCTTGTGCCACAGCAGGCTGGCTTTAGGCAGTGCTACTCTACGGAAGATCAGACAACCAACCTCTCTTAAGAAATGGAGGATGCATTCCAAGAGAAGAAGCTGGTGTTTGCAGCATGGATAGATCTGAAGAAAGCCTTTGACAAAGTCTGGAAAGAAGGTCTGATGAAGAAACTGAGAAACTGCAAAGTCAATGGAATAATGTACAAATGGGTGAAAGCATACTTGCACAACAGAAGAGCCCGAGTACAGATAGACTGACTCAAGAGCAAGAAAGTACTACAGTGTCACGGTGTTCCCCAGGGAGCAGTCTTGTCCCCCACACTTTTTCTAATCTTCATCAATGATCTTGTTGCTAATCTACCGCATGAAAATAAAGCGGCAATGTACTCCGATGACCTGGTTCTATGGAGCACAAATGAACATGCATCAGTGGCCACCAGATTGCTACAAAGAGCATAAACACTGACAAGTGCAGCACTACTCTATTTACCCTCTCTCCAAAACAAAAGGCAGGGATAATCCAGATAAATGGAATATCCCTTAGAGAAGTTAAAGAACCAACATACCTTGGAGTAACATTTGATGGCAGGCTGACATGGAGAACGCACATCAACAAAGCAGTAGCAAAAGCTAGAAGGAAAATAGCCATCCTGAGAAAGCTAAGTGGTACCACATGGGGAGCCAGTGGGAAAATATTTAGCAAAGTTTATCAACAGAGCATATGACCACACCTGGAATACAGGTCAACTGCGTGGTGTTCGGCATCAAAAACCACACTACAAGAGCTGGACAAAGTGCACAATCAAGCACTTGGTGCCACCACTGAGATCAACCCCTATAGTGGAAATGGAGAAGACGGGGATTACATAAGCACCGAGAGAGCGCAGAGATACAAAAACGCTAATACAAGCAGAAAAGTTCCTCAGCTTGCCAGGCCACCCTATGAAGAACAGATTTGAAAACCTAGCTATGGGGCGGTCGAAAAGAAGTAGTTATATCCACCAGGCCAAACGACTCTGCAGAGAAACCACCGATCTGCTCACAGTTGGTACCCCGTAACAACTATTCCAGAGCGAACTCCATGGAAAGATGAACATAGACTATCATTACAAATCCAGACAAATGTGAGAGGAACAGTGTGCAGCGAAGAACAGTCGCTCTCAGCTTCCTTGGTGAAGAATACCCACAGGACCTCTTGATCTGAGTCTACAGATGGGTTAGCACAAAATGCTGTTCGAAATGGAGAAGCGGAAGTGTACATAGAATACCAAAATAATACTAGGGACACAGCCAGAGTACCGACAGGAAAGTACTGCCATAACTATGATGCTGAAATTGAGGCAACCAAGATAGCAACAGAGAAATTACTAAATACCAGCAATGGTACACAACCTGTGGTGCTATAGACAGATGCAAAATCATTACTCGGGGCGCTCCTGTCTGGGAAATTGCCAGTACTAAGGACACTACTTTCCGAACTTAACAGTCAGTATATGGTCACCATACAGTGGATATACCATCCCACTGTGGAGTACCCGCAAACGACAGAGCTGATCAATTGGCTAAGGAGCCAAAGAAGCACAGCCTGATGTGCCCGTTACATAGTATACCACTACAAGAAAATAATGATTAAATCAGTCAGAAAGCCACCAAAACCTGCTCAAGATGACTACCACATTATGGACAGACCAGAACAAGTCATTATTCTGCACCTCAGAACAGGACACAACAGATTACGCAACCACATGTATACAAAATTCAAGATTGGTGAATCAGTCTGTGCATATGTGGATTGGCGTCGCAGACAGCAGAGCACACACTCCAAGACTGCCTAGACTATAACATATCTAGGCAAACCTTCTGGCCTAGAGAGACGACAGTGGAAGATAAACTCTATGGACCGCTGTGTGAACTAAAATAGACACTTAAATTCATATAAGAGACAACATTGCAGTTATAGACATATTTCAAGCGAACGAAAGAAAAAGAAGAAGAAGCTCCAGACTACCAGACATGCGAAACTAAACGTATGCAAGGAATAATATCAGCTCTACCTGCTGGTGGCTTCTGATTGGTCATTGGACAACAAATGGTCACAGAAGTTTGAAAATGGCAAAATCGCGTTGGTGGATAGTCGCTTGAATTGTTGGATCTCGGTAAGTTTCTTCATATATTCTTCATATACTTCTTGATTGTAACAGATATAAATTTAAAGTGCATCATCTCTACCAATTAAATACATGTGAAAAATAACCCTACCTCCCCCGACATTCCATTTTGTGCTATGAAATCTTTAAAAAAAATCATACCAAGGATTCAAATTGATGAAATTGACATCATTTCATAACATTAACATCATATGGTCTACAGATTGTATACTGATCATGTTTTTCAAATTAAGTATTTACTAATGAGACAACGGATAGATAGGCCTTGAAAAACCAAATCCATCAGTACCTCATTGATGCCTGTGTGTCAATTCTAAGCGGAAATAATATTCACATTTACTTTAGTTTTAGTGTCGGGATCTTAAACAAAAAAGTTTGGGAGCCCCTATTTACAAACTTTTGTGAATAATATGAGCCCCTATTCACAAAAATTTGAAGAAGACTATTATTCTCTCTTCTTGCCTGTCTTTTTGCAAGTTTTTTTTTTTTCAAACCTCACAAAGACATTTGTCGACAAGGACACGCTCTACGTACACAGTGATATTTTAATATTTAATTTGGCAAATAAAATTGAAGTGTCTATTCGCAATCAAGTTGCAAATAAACAAAGTCTTTATTCGCAACCAAAGGCTAAGTAGGTAACATAAGTGACGTCATCGGGACATGTGTTTGACTATATATTATACATTTGTGTTCAGCTTTCATTGTGGTCCCAGTAGCATAGCGGTGAGTATCTCCGCTTGTTACCGTGGTTCGATTCCCCGCTGGCGACATTTTTTTTTCATTTTTCAGAAATTAATTAAGTGAAAGCGACAAGATAATTATGTACAAAGACGGTTATTCGGCATTTTGACAAAATTAGCTAACTTACTGGTAACTGATAGTAATTATTGTTTTTATTTTATTTTATTGGAGGACAGGCGCTGGAGCTTCAATTAACCCTCTCCACAACGCCTAACGGCATAAGTGGAAGGCAACAACATCACCAACTTCTGGAATAAATGCTGTGGTTGATTGTGATGTCCTGTAAAAGACATCCAACTAACTGTACCTTCTGAAACAAACATGAATAGTTGCCGGTTCTGTAGTGAAGTGGTTATGAATGCATTTCGTAATCCTGCATACCGCGTTAGAAACCTAGCTGCAGCGATTTGGAAGCAGACCGCCTTGCGTTGGTTTTCAAACAGAGGTATGAGTGCCGGTAGTTCAGAAAGAAATGGCAAACTACTGAACGTAAACATGCCCGGGAATTAAAAAAAAACAAAAAACATTCTGTTGATTTGCCAAACCAAGCCATACATCACAGTGTCAGGATTAATTCATAGACATATCAAATATATCATGAGAGGCTTCTACATTGGTTTGTTAGATGTGTACTCACTCCATATTGTTTAGGGATTTCCCACAGCTTGTTTGTATCTACTCTTGGTTGCGAATAGAGACTTCGTTTATTCGCAACTTGGTTGCGAATAGAGGCTTCGTTTATTCGCAACTTGGTTGCGAATAAACTCTCCCAAATAAAATTCATGTTAAACAAAGACATCTATCAAAGTGACTATACACAAAATTTTGTTTATAGCACGAGCCGCTATACACAAAAATTTTGGCTGGTCACGTGATTATTTGGCACAAAATTCTGTGTATAATACGCGCCCCTATTTTACTTCCGGCTGGTTGATCACATTGATGTCCGCTTCGTTCACTGCAAATACTGAGCTTGACGTTTACTTCAATACTGAACTTTTGTCTACTTCGCTGCAAATACTGAGCTTGACGTTTACTTTTGAAGATGGCCATAGAAAAAGGAGCGCTCTTTTCAAGCTTCGAAGAGTTCTTAAAAAGCACGAAGGCGAGTGTGGTGTGCTGTATGTCAAAGCAGGCTCAAAGAAACATATACATAAGCATGTGCGAATCATGGCCAAATGAACACTCAGAGTGAGTGGTACTAATTGTTTACAAGTGGTGGTCATGTCTTCTAGCGAGGATCTGTCAAATCTCAGTTTTCAAGATCGACTCAACATAACACGAGTAGCAGGAGATATATATGGTGGGACATCAAGTCGACAGCACCACCACATCACCCTGAGAGCAGGAGATATGGTGGGACATCAAGTCGACAGCACCACCACATCACCCTGAGAGCAGGAGATATGGTGGGACATCAAGTCGACAGCACCACCACATCACCCTGAGAGCAGGAGATATGGTGGGACATCAAGCCGACAGCACCACCACATCACCCTGAGACCAGGAGATATGGTGGGACATCAAGTCGACAGCACCACCACATCACCCTGAGAGCAGGAGATATGTTGGGACATCAAGTCAACAGCACCACCACATCACCCTGAGAGCAGGAGATATGGTGGGACATCAAGTCGACAGCACCACCACATCACCCTGAGAGCAGGAGATATGGTGGGACATCAAGTCGACAGCACCACCACATCACCCTGAGAGCAGGAGATATGGTGGGACATCAAGTCGACAGCACCACCACATCACCCTGAGAGCAGGAGATATGGTGGGACATCAAGTCGACAGCACCACCACATCACCCTGAGAGCAGGAGATATGGTGGGACATCAAGTCCACCACTTCACCCTGAGAGCAGGAGATATGGTGGGACATCAAGTCGACAGCACCACCACCACATCACCCTCAGAGCAGGAGATATGGTGGGACATCAAGTCCACCACTTCACCCTGAGAGCAGGAGATATGGTGGGACATCAAGTCGACAGCACCACCACATCACCCTGAGAGCAGGAGATATGGTGGGACATCAAGTCGACAGCACCACCACATCACCCTGAGAGCAGGAGATATATATGGTGGGACATCAAGTCGACAGCACCACCACATCACCCTGAGAGCAGGAGATATATATGGTGGGACATCAAGTCGACAGCACCACCACATCACCCTGAGAGCAGGAGATATATATGGTGGGACATCAAGTCGACAGCACCACCACATCACCCTGAGAGCAGGAGATATATATGGTGGGACATCAAGTCGACAGCACCACCACATCACCCTGAGAGCAGGAGATATGGTGGGACATCAAGTCGACAGCACCACCACCACATCACCCTGAGAGCAGGAGATATGGTGGGACATCAAGTCCACCACTTCACCCTGAGAGCAGGAGATATGGTGGGACATCAAGTCGACAGCACCACCACATCACCCTGAGAGCAGGAGATATGGTGGGACATCAAGTCGACAGCACCACCACATCACCCTGAGAGCAGGAGATATGGTGGGACATCAAGTCGACAGCACCACCACATCACCCTGAGAGCAGGAGATATATATGGTGGGACATCAAGTCGACAGCACCACCACATCACCCTGAGAGCAGGAGATATGGTGGGACATCAAGTCGACAGCACCACCACATCACCCTGAGAGCAGGAGATATGGTGGGACATCAAGTCGACAGCACCACCACATCACCCTGAGAGCAGGAGATATGGTGGGACATCAAGTCGACAGCACCACCACATCACCCTGAGAGCAGGAGATATGGTGGGACATCAAGTCGACAGCACCACCACATCACCCTGAGAGCAGGAGATATATATGGTGGGACATCAAGTCGACAGCACCACCACATCACCCTGAGAGCAACTGATATATACAAATGTGAGGCTAGCAACATATACCCAATACGACTCATAGTGGGGTCCTGTCTGAGACTGATATTCTGACACGGACAATGAACGAATGATGACAGGTCACTGTGATAGTTCTTTCTCATTGGAACTGGGAATCTCCATGGCCGAGTGGTTACTGCCTCGCGTCCCGAAGGTTGTAGGTTCCTCTCCGGACTACGTTATAGGGAGGAAATACGAAAGGGGGGGTGGGGGTGACACTCTGACCATGTGGAGAATGAGTGCCTGGGCCAAAAAAAGGTGCAAGTTAAAAGAGGTGTGTGTGTGCGTGTGGAGAGAGAGACAAACAAGAACACTACCAGGAAGCGTTAGCAATTATCAGCTTGGGTATCTTCATTGCACTCCGGACAGGTCCATATGTGCTCAGATCCTCCCCCAGCATATGCATCAGCGTCCGGTGGCTAATAGTGCCAGTTCTGTGTTGGTTGACGAGGCATCTCGTTTTCCCGATGTACCTCTCGCGTCTGGCTGTGCCGATTCTTACTCCCAAGTCTTTCATGCTGGACACCCCAAAATGATGCGCATGACTTCGTTTTGTACCTTTTCAAGTCTTTCAATCTGTGTAGGGCTGACAGTGAGTGTCACGGGCGGACGTTGCGTACAAGAGTAGCAGGTCGACTCATCTGTTGTCCAGGGGCATGATGACCTTGAGGGTCCCCAGAACAACGGCCAAGACCTGCGGGGTGGCAATCTGCGTCAACCATCGTCTCATCAAAGACCAACACCGTCAAACGAAGGAACAGCCACTCGGGAACACACAGTAAAACGATGAAGAGATGAGTTTAATTGCTTCAGGACGCTGTGTTAACCACGGTATATAAGCACACCACCAGTCAGCCACATCTGCGTTAACTACCATCTAACTGATGCAATGTACTCCCGCCACAGACCATTCCTGACTCTCTCATGCCTCCTTATAGTGTCCATATTGTAGGGCTGTACCGGATTCAAATTTTTGAAATCCGGCCGGAGCCGCATTTGGCCGGATTTATGAAGTGAGATCCGGCCGGAGCCGGATTTGGTCGGATTTATGAAGTGAGATCCGGCCGGTGCCGGATTTACAAATAAAAAAATAAAAATAAAATAACTTACTACATCACTTGACTTAGGTGAGTGGAGTCACTCGACTGTTCATTACTGCAGTTCATTACTATAGACATGACCATGATGATATATACTCATATTAATTTTAATCATTTAAATGTAAAATAATTACATTTACATTAGAATAAGTAATTAAGTAATATTAAGTTCCATAAGTTCAAGATGAAACATAATACTAATTTAGTCATTTTAATTTTTAGTTTTCAGTTTTTAGTTTTCACATTGTTTTCAGTTGGCAAATTGGCAGCTCAGTTACAACTCACAACAACAGTACATTGAACAGATTAAATTTATTGAAATACATTCATTCAGTAATTTCACTATTTCAGTCAGTCAGTCTTCATTATGGCTGTGAAGTTGAACTCTCAGAGTCAAGAAGGGACGAGTTGTATTTCAGGAAAATCAACGTCTCCGCATTTTGTGGTAAAAGACTACTACGGTGGTCAGTGATAATGTCTCCTGCAGTACTGAACAGCCTTTCCGATGGCACACTTGTAGGTGGTGGTGCAAGAAATGCCTGCGCCAGTCTAGCCATACTTGGAAATCTTTGCTTATTGGCATGCCACTATGAAACTGGATCTGACTGTCGAGTTTGAAGTGGCTCTGACAGGTACTGTGTCACCTCAGTGTTAATGCTGTTGCCTTCGGTACTTGCAAAACGATCTGTGGTGGGATTTTCCTCGACAATTGTGTCAAAACAGCTCCATAGGCTGGACTCGTACTGTGTGGCAGTGCTCACAGAAGTCAAAACACTAGTACTACTACTACTAGTAGTAGTATGGATCCTGTGGACTGACTGTGTTTGCTGAATCAATAATGGAGTTAGCTGCTAACAGCAGATGGGCTCGTGCATCACTTCTACCACGTTCGGAGAAGAAGCACAGCTTGAATCAAGGATCCAGTAGTGTGGCACAGGTGTAAATACTGTTGGATTCAATGTCCGCAAATCTGCTGCTAACAGCTTCAAGCAGGGCTGCTTTCATAGTTTTGATCCCAGCATCACCACCTTCTTTCTGGAGGAAAGCCATGAGTGTTTTCACTAGGGCTGTACCGGATTCAAATTTTTGAAATCCGGCCGGAGCCGGATTTGGCCGGATTTATGAAGTGAGATCCGGCCGGAGCCGGAGCCGAAGCCGGATTTGTAAAAATGGCCGGATTCCGGATTTGCCGGAGCCGAAATCCGGTACACCCCTACCATATTGTGACCACGTATCCCCTTTGCGTGTGGTTGGCGTTCGGTGCTATCACCTACCGCTGGTCAGGCTCCCAGCATCTTCCCGGCAGGTACGGTCGGCGTTCGAAGCGTGGTAGCCGTATTAAAATTGCCTAGCCCATTATATCGACGGCTTTCTGTTGAGAAGTATGAGTGAATGAGCGTACATGTTGTCGTCTGACTGAGCTAGTGAGTGTTAGTGAGCGAAGAGTGTTGGAGCATCTCTGTGAAGTCGCCGAGCTGTTCCAAGTCACAAGCAAGTCTGTGTGCTACAATTTTCTCCAGTAGCTTGCCAGCAGTGTTCTGCATCGTAATGATTCTGTAACCGCTTATCTTGGAATGGTCTATGTATGGTTTTGACTGTGTTAACCACGGTATACAAGCACACCACCAGTCAGCCGCATCTGCGTTAACTACCATCTAACTGATGCAATGTACTCCCGCCACAGACCATTCCTGACTCACTCTCATGCCTCCTTATAGTGTCCATATTGTGACCACGTATCCCCTTTGCGTGTGGTTGGCGTTCGGTGCTATCACCTACCGCTGGTCAGGCTCCCAGCATCTTCCCGGCAGGTACGGTCGGCGTTCGAAGCGTGGTAGCCGTATTAAAATTGCCTAGCCCATTATATCGACGGCTTTCTGTTGAGGAGTATGAGTGAATGAGCGTACATGTTGTCGTCTGACTGAGCTAGTGAGTGTTAGTGAGCGAAGAGTGTTGGAGCATCTCTGTGAAGTCGCCGAGCTGTTCCAAGTCACAAGCAAGTCTGTGTGCTACAATTTTCTCCAGTAGCTTGCCAGCAGTGTTCTGCATCGTAATGATTCTGTAACCGCTTATCTTGGAATGGTCTATGTATGGTTTTGGCAGCGGCAGCAAGTAGCTGTGTAGCCATTCCTCTTTGATCCGACCCCTCATCGTCCTATGGACCTCAGTCTTCAGGTTCGCCAACTCAACCTGTGGCATGTTTGCCTTTCTGGCTTTTTGACAGCCTGCCTCTTTCCCAGCCATGCCTTATAGTATAGTTAAGGAAGCGAAAGAAGAGTAATAAACCAACACAGAACTGGTGGCGTGAGCCTCTACACGCTGCGGGGTTTACTGAGGAGTCGATTTGAGCACTTTTATCGACTGAATGGTTTGATGTGCAATGAGGGTGATCTGTAGGCTAACTAACTAACAAAATACCTATCTAACTGTCTATCACCCAACTTACCAAGCAAAATACCTACTTACCTGTCAACCATCGAACCTACCAAGCAAAATACCTACCTGTCTACCCCCTGGAATTGGGGGGGAGGTGGATTCCCAACCGGTTTTGCCGAATAATCACGTGACCACAGAGGTGTTTCCAAGGCACCGGGTTCTATCTTTGATTCCTCCTAAGCCCTAAATTTTTGTGTATAGCGGCTCGTTCTATACACAAAATTTGGTGCCGAATAATCACGTGACCGGCCACAAAATTTTGTGTGTAGCGGCGCGTACTATTCACAAAATTTTGTGCCAAATTATCACGTGACCAGCCACAAAATTTTGTGCCAAATTATCACGTGACCAGCCACAAAATTTTGTGTATAGCGGCTCGTACTGATCACAAAATTTTGTGTATAGCTTCTCCCGACATCTATTGGATCCATCGATTCCGACACTTAATCACTCCGTTGCTGCCTGGGGGATGTGCCCCCCCCCCCCCCCCCCCCCCCCCCGGTAGCTTCCGCAGATCCATAGAGCATACTTTATTCACAAGCTTCGAGTTTCTTAGTTTTATATTTTAGTTCGTAATGTTTAATATGTGTTATTAAAATTTTTTTTAATATTTCAGGCGGGGAGTCGAACCCCAGTCTCCCACGTGACCGGCGGAGATACTAACCACTACACTACCAAGAACATAATAAGTCCACAAACATTAATAATGTAGTCAAAAGAATGTTAGACATCACGTGACCAGCCAAATAATCACGTGACCAGCCACAAATTTTTGTGAATAGGGGCTCGTACTATTCACAAATTATTGTGAATAGTCACTCCGAAAACGTTTTCAGTTTTTCAGGATTCGGCTAACTCAAACTGCGCATCTCTCCTTTGTGTCTCAATATCTCCGTTTAGAATTGACATACAGGCTTCATCGAGGTACTGCTGGATTTGGTTTTTCAAGGCCTATGTAGCTGTGGTGGTACTCATTAGTAAATACTCAATTTGAAAAACATGATCAAAGTAACATTTAAAAAGCAAAGTGATTAATCAGAAACGTTTGTTAATAATGTACAAGACGTTATTCACAAACGGCTGGTCACATGACATACGTTTGACTACATTATTAATGTTGTGGATTACCATAGTGCCCTCGGTAGTTTAGTGATTAGTATCTCCGCCTGTCACGCAGGAGACTGGGATTCAATTCCCCACTGGCAATGTATTTTTATTTTTTTTTATTTTTAATAACAATTATTAAACATTACGAACTAAAATATAGAACTGAGAAACTCGAAGCTTGTGAATAAAGTGTGCTCTATGGATCTGCGGAAGCTGCCGGGGGCCGCAGCCCCTCAGGCAGCGACGTAGTGATCAAGTGTCGGAATCGATGGATCCAATAGATTCTTTGTTTAACGTGAATTTTATTTGCCAAATAAAATATCACTGTACGTAGAGTGTCCTTGTCGACAAATATCGTCTTTGTGAGGTTTGGAGAAAAAGAACTTGCAAACAAAAGACAGACAAGAAGAGAGAATAATAGTCTTCTGAAGCCAATCGACGGTGGTAGAAAACGTCACGTGACCAGCCGTTTGTGAATAATGTACGAGACATTAACAAATGTTTGTTAATACAGTCTTCCTTTAAAAATTTAGTCTTCAAAAATGGTCAGGCGTGATGTTGCCACGCGAGATTATCTCAAACGGGTCACAGATGGATAGGAAAATTGACTTCAAAAATATGTTCCGTCATGTTAACCCTTTATAGGGCAGACATTTGTCTGTTTTGTAGCCCTGAACGGGCAAGAAGAATTTTGAGGTTCAGGAAAATTTCGGGTTACGTTAGTAAACTCATCACATAAAAGGTGTTAGTCAACCGATTTTACTTAAATAAAATACAAAATGGAGTAAAAAGCATGCAGAGTATTTTACTCACGTGAATGTTCCCAGTAATCCACACATGAACACAAATATTTACAAAATACAACATATTGTTTGTGATTGTCAGTCAATTAGATGACTTCCGGTAACCAGCATGGCAGTTAGGCATTGAACCTCTACGGCCTCTAGAGTATTTATCATTGTGGCTGCGGTTTGCATTTCGCATTTTCCTCATGTTGGACTGGTAGTATATGGTTCCGTCGCCCTGCTATTGAGTGAGTGCTTGGCGCTACTCTGTGAGCTGTGATATTCACGTGGAATGCTTTTACATGTCCGCTTTTGTTTGTACAGTGACCTGCATGTTCGGAACAATGGCTACTGGCTGTTGCTGAATTGACTGATTTGCCTTTTCAGTTCACGAGTGCATTTTTCAGGAGACTCCTGGGAGTCAGCGCTGGAGCTGCGGAGTTCATGCTTTATGCGAAGGTTTCGGCGGGTCGCCCTGCGGATAGAGACGAGTCATGTGAGAAAACCCAGGTCAATGAGGTCTTTCTGGTGACTGCCGAGTCCATCGACGATGAACTGTGGTTTCCGTGGAGGACTTTTGTGTTGGCATTCTGGCGGCGGCATTATGCACAGTGTACCTGTGCGGGCTGTTGGATTGCCGAGACTCCTGTCTGTTCCACTTTTCACTTGTCTTTTCCACTTGTCTCTTGTAGTCGTGTTTTAGTAAAGCTCACAATCTACTTCTCGTTTATTTTTGGTGATTCATTCATCACTTTTCACATTGGACAGTGGGGAGCATTTTGTGTGATATTCACTGGCACAGGAACGGAGCATAATGGGGACGACCCATTGCCGTGAAGTTGGAACCTCGACTAACTAGTCATTTATACGGCAATTTACAAACACATTTTAGAATCACAATCACTTTCTTTAAAGTCCCACTCACGACTGCTAACGCAAAGTAACGCTGATCACTGATATCTAGCTCTGATTCAGTAAAATTTGTGTTCTTAAATGTCACTTAAATTGAACCCAGTGAAATCTCCACTATTACTTGAAGAATCGTCAAAATCCATTTTGAAAAACTATACGTAAAAACCCCGAAAACTATTTTTAAAATCCGTTCAAATTCATAGTACATGCTTGGAAATGGCGGCCACATTGTCAAGCTATCGGTGAAACCAAAAGTAGACAATTGGAAATCTCCGAAAGCCACAAGATCACGTTTTTACAATGCTAGTAGTAGCTCGGGCGCATTCAGGCATTTTGTTCGTTCTGGGGTAAAGACGCATTCGGACGATTTGCCCAGTAAAGGGTTAAATGATAAAAAAATAGTAAAAGTATCCATCCATCCATCGTGTGCCATGCCGATAAGCGTTAGCGGTCATGTTTTGCCATCTCACTCGTTCACCAGAGTATTGGATCAGCACTGTGTTTCTATCTCGACCATGCCACATGGCCAAGCCATTCAGGCATTTACTTCTTGGTCTTCCCCTTGGTCTCTTCCCTTCGATCTTGCCAGTTGTCACCAAGTTGTCTGATTCATTTCTTCTCATAACATGCCCAAAATTTTTTGACTGTCTACGTCTAATGTCTCTAATCTTCATTTGTTTCTTGAAGGACTTCTCTAATCTTCATTTGTTTCTTGAAGGACTTGTTCATTTCTTTTTCTGTCTGTCCATGGTATTCTTTGCATTTTCCTCAGAAACCACATTTCCACAGCCATCAGATGTTTTTTAAGTTGTCTGCTCATTGTCCACGCTTCACATCCATACAAAAGTACAGGTTCTATGTAGCACTTCAACACTCTTTTTCTTGTTTCAATTAATATCTTTTTATTGGTCAGTATGTTTTTCATCTTGCAAAAGGCTACCTTCGCAATGACGATTCTTGTTCTAATCTCTTCAAGGCATCTCCCATCAGATGTTATGACTGTTTCGAGATAATTGTACCAATTCACTTGTTTAAGAATACTCCCATTTACCTGTATATTACATTGTGGTATTTCCTTCTTCCTAGTGACGACCATAATCTGTCTTCTTACAATTTTATTGTAACCCTAGTTCACTGTGTGCAACAACTGCATATACTAAATGTTGTAGATCCTGCTCATTGTCTGCAATCAATACTGTATCATCTGCATATCTAATGTTATTTATGTTTCTTCCTCCAATGAGGATTCTATTCATATCTTGTACATTTCTTAACATTTTTTTCACTATACAGGGAAAACAGATCTGGAGACATTACACATCCATCTCACACCTCTTTTAATAGGCTGATATTGACCTATATCTTTATCAATTCTAATGGCAGCTTGTTGTTTACAATATATGTTTTTTACAAGTCTAAGGCCTTTCCCATCAATTTGTAGATCTTCAAGCATCTCTATCATGTCTTACTCTGTCGAAAGCCTTCTTGTAGTCAATGAAGCAAAGGTATATATCTTTATCATTATTTACTTCTATAGAAAGTTCATTTACTGTTCTCAGCGTGTATGCAGCATTTACTGCATGCACCCTTGCCTTCTACAAACCCACATTGTTCTCCTATTTCAGTTTGTATTTTTTTCCTAACTATTTGCATGATAATTCTTAGCAAAATCTGTGTGATGTGGCTCATTATACTAATTGTTCTATGTTGATCACATTCCAAGGCTCCTGATTTCTTTGGGATTGCAATAAATACAGAATTACAGAAATAGCTGTGTGTTAATGTGCGTATGGAGTGACCAGAAATGAAACCGCAATTTAGTCATCATGTTTCCATTTTTAAGGATCTGTTCAGCTGTCTGTGTAGTTTGTTCACACGTACATGTGGGTGACAGACCCACTTTGAGTCTTCGTGAAAGACTGTCTACTCTGCTGTTTACCGTTCAGAGACGAAACATGATCACCTGTTTTGCACTATGAAAATAGTTGTCAGTGTCTCTGTAGTGGGCTTTCTTCTTAACGACCAAGATGTTGGTAATCTTTTCATTGAAGTTTATAGATTGATTCGTATGCACGTGTGTTGTCCCATAATTTGACAACGTGTTTGCTCTCATGTTTCTTGTTTTGCCACAATATGTCAGTTTCCACCGCAATATTACTCTAAATAGTAAAAGGGTGCAGCTGTCATGTGAAAATATGCTGGAAGACCACCAACAGTATATAAATTGTTAAACAAACACTGGTCCATCAAGGGCTGTATTCTACAGTATCAATCAATCAATCAGTCAGAAATGAAGATATAACTATACTTGGTATCTTCAGTAGACAAAAGAGCGTTGACATCTCCATCTCAGAGATGGAATAAAAGACATAATTCATGAGCCAGTCCCTTTTTCTCAAGAGCCGGCCTCTTTTTCTCACGGTAGATTTTGTTGTTGCAAGAACAGGTGAAGACAATGAATATTGAGGCAGCATGTAAAAATCTAAATGCCATGGCAACTAGGCACCCTGGATTTCTCTACCCTGCCCATCTTGCTACCTCCATGGACTTGACTGCGTATTTTCAAAATATTGAAGCATTTTGCCACAGGTAAGCAGATAACTGCAGTTTGTCTGTGACGTCTGCTGCTAGAGATATTGTTTGTTTTGCTTCATACGTTCTCACTGTAATAGCGTGTCATTTGTTGTGGAAGCTTGTTGTGAATTTGTTGACTACAGGGAATAGTGATGGAACAATAAGTTTTAATTGTTGAAATGTTCTGTTTGCTCCCCAGTGACATTGCTGATAGTTGTGTCGGTGACTTTCAGGGTTTACTGACAGGTGCAAGAACATAATCACCATGGAAACAGAAGCGTGGCTGTGTCACCTGCCAACAGCCTGCCGGACGCTGGCTGTTCCTGGGCTCTTGTGTCAGGCTGCTTTAAATGATAAACTGGAAGAAATTGCTGCCGAGTTTGTTTGGTTGGATGAGATCTATAATGAAGCTGTCAGGCTGTTTTCTATTAAAAGGTAAAGATTACACTTGTCTGACATACACACATTGTGATACAGTGAGTCTGTCTCTTTGTCTAACATATACACATTGTGACACAGTGAACTTGTCTAACATATACACATTGTGATACAGTGAACTTGTCTAACATATACACATTGTGATACAGTGAACTTGTCTAACATATACACATTGTGATACAGTGAGTCTGTCTCCTTGTCTAACATATACACATTGTGATACAGTGAACTTGTCTAACATATACACATTGTGATACAGTGAACTTGTCTAACATATACACATTGTGACAGTGAACTTGTCTAACATATACACATTGTGATACAGTGAACTTGTCTAACATATACACATTGTGACACAGTGAACTTGTCTAACATATACACATTGTGATACAGTGAACTTGTCTAACATATACACATTGTGATACAGTGAGTCTGTCTCCTTGTCTAACATATTCACATTGTGATACAGTGAACTTGTCTAACATATACACATTGTGATACAGTGAACTTGTCTAACATATACACATTGTGATACAGTGAACTTGTCTAACATATACACATTGTGATACAGTGAACTTGTCTAACATATACACATTGTGATACAGTGAACTTGTCTAACATATACACATTGTGACACAGTGAACTTGTCTAACATATACACATTGTGACACAGTGAACTTGTCTAACATATACACATTGTGATACAGTGAACTTGTCTAACATATACACATTGTGATACAGTGAACTTGTCTAACATATACACATTGTGACACAGTGAACTTGTCTAACATATACACATTGTGATACAGTGAACTTGTCTAACATATACACATTGTGACACAGTGAGTCTGTCTCCTGTCTAACATATACACATTGTGACACAGTGAACTTGTCTAACATATACACATTGTGATACAGTGAACTTGAACTTGTCTAACATATACACATTGTGATACAGTGAACTTGTCTAACATATACACATTGTGATACAGTGAACTTGTCTAACATATACACATTGTGACAGTGAACTTGTCTAACATATACACATTGTGACAGTGAACTTGTCTAACATATACACATTGTGACACAGTTAACTTGTCTAACACATACACATTGTGACACAGTGAACTTGTCTAACATATACACATTGTGACACAGTGAACTTGTCTAACATATACACATTGTGATACAGTGAACTTGTCTAACATATACACATTGTGATACAGTGAGTCTGTCTCCTTGTCTAACATATTCACATTGTGATACAGTGAACTTGTCTAACATATACACATTGTGATACAGTGAACTTGTCTAACATATACACATTGTGATACAGTGAACTTGTCTAACATATACACATTGTGATACAGTGAACTTGTCTAACATATACACATTGTGATACAGTGAACTTGTCTAACATATACACATTGTGACACAGTGAACTTGTCTAACATATACACATTGTGACACAGTGAACTTGTCTAACATATACACATTGTGATACAGTGAACTTGTCTAACATATACACATTGTGATACAGTGAACTTGTCTAACATATACACATTGTGACACAGTGAACTTGTCTAACATATACACATTGTGATACAGTGAACTTGTCTAACATATACACATTGTGACACAGTGAGTCTGTCTCCTGTCTAACATATACACATTGTGACACAGTGAACTTGTCTAACATATACACATTGTGATACAGTGAACTTGAACTTGTCTAACATATACACATTGTGATACAGTGAACTTGTCTAACATATACACATTGTGATACAGTGAACTTGTCTAACATATACACATTGTGACACAGTGAACTTGTCTAACATATACACATTGTGATACAGTGAACTTGTCTAACATATACACATTGTGATACAGTGAGTCTGTCTCCTTGCCTAACATATACACATTGTGATACAGTGAGTCTGTCTCCTTGCCTAACATATACATGGGGTGTCAGGCATTTTTAGTACCTTTGGTAAGGATGACTGTCACGCTCTTTTCTGGGCCCATCCCCCACTGGTCCAAGCCTGACATCCAGCTCACGTCTATAGCTCCTAGTAGCTGTCAGCATGCGGCAGCGGCCACACCCTAGGCAACAGCTGTGACAGGCTGGCTAAACCAGGTATGGATAGCCGATTTGGTGTCAAACCAGGTATGGATAGCCGATTTGGTGTCAAACCAATCGGTGAACTAAGATATGCCTACTCAGCATGTGAAGACAGGATTCGGCAGGCTGCACGGAAGAAATCATTGTTGATTCAACGGGCAAGACGGCGTTTATCTGCAAAGCATTGTGGAACGTAATGAGCACGGCAAGGCACGTAGAGCGCCCTGGTCATCCACTGCACCTGTATTCGTCTCCAGTCGTCTTGACTTGTCTTGCCACTGGACTCAGATATTACTACTGTCCGAGTGACCGACCATAAGCACTGGACACACTACCATTAAAAGAGAAAATTATTGTGTGTGGCGATTTCAACAGCCACTCACAGAGCTGGAGCTATGATTATGTGGACAAGAGAGGAGAGAAACTAGAAGACTGGCAGGATGAGAATAGATTCATCTTGATTAACAAGCCGTCTGACCCACATACCTTCAACTCGAGATCATGGCACAATACAACTACACCTGACCTGGTTTTTTGCCAGACCTGGAGTAGAACATCACACAAATTGTTGTGAAACAACTTGGTGGATGTGACCATCGACCAGATTTTCTAACTATAGACAATGGACTTATAAGTGAAAGCAGCACCCTCTCAAGGTGGAACTACAAGGAAGCAGACTGGGCAATGTACAAGCATCGCACCAGCATACTGGTTAGAAATCTGAACACAAAGACATAAATTAAGTAGTTGAAGAGTTTGGGAAATGCATACTACAGGCAGCTCAAGAAACAGTATCAAGAGGAGCTCATAAACAAAACAAACCATACTGCAATAGTGAACTAGAGCAGTTGCGTAATGATGTGGAAGTGTGTAGAAAGCAAAGGCCAAACCCAGCCAAGAGCACCACAATAAATACCAGCACGCAAAAGACAAATTTCAAAGGGACAAGCTGCAGTCTAGACTGAAAAGCTGGCAGGAGAAAACAGTCAGTGAACTTTGAAAGAGACCCAAGAAAGTTGTGGAAACTAGTAAAACAACTTAACGATGAGGGCACAGGGAAACATAACAGGAAAGCAAGCAGCTGACCATTTTCGGACTCATTTGCATGAGATAACAACATCAAAATTAGTCCAGAGAAACAACAAGAGATTCAAGATAAATGGCAACATACAAGGCAAAATGACATAGTACTGGAGGCACCTATCAAAATCAGCGAACAGGAGCTGATGGTATCTTCAAGGAAATGATTAAGAACCTAGGAGCAATGGCCAAAGCGAAGTTGTTGCAGATCTTCAATAACTTCTGGACCTTAGGCAGCGTTCCACAAGCCTGGAGAGAAGCAATCATGACAACCTTCCTAAAGTCAGGGAAAGATAGTTCCAGTGCCTCCAGCTACAGACCAATTAGCCTCACCAGCTGTCTTTGCAAAGAATGGAGTGCATCATTAATCAGAGACTGCAGTGGTACATTGAAAGTGAAAATATTCTTATGCCACAGCAGGCTGGCTTTAGGCAGTGTTGCTCTACAGAAGATCAGACAACCTACCTCTGTCAATAAATGGAGGAAGCATTCCAAGAGAAGAAACTGGTGCTAGTATAACAGAGTGGCTCTGTAGAGAGTTTAGCTGGCGTGCAAAGGGAAAAAAAGGTCTAGTAGCTGATGCACGCGTGAGCACCCGGTAGTTAAGTAACTAGGGACGCTCACGCACTGACGTGGGGGAAGTAAACAGATTAGTTACCACCAATTTCTCAGCCCGGCAGGACGTGAGCCACATCTAAGTAATATGCTACGTTTTTGATATGAACATGTTTCCTGCAATAAACTCAGACAGTATCTACTGATTGGCCTCTGCGTTCCTTCAGTCGCATTCGTGTCCTGTTGCTCTGTTATACTAGGTATGGATAGATCTAAAGAAAGGCTTTGACGAAGTCTGGAAAGGTCTGATGAAGAAACTGAGAAACTGTAAAGTCAATGGAAGAATGTACAAATGGGTGAAAGCATACTTGCACAACAGAAGAGCCCGAGTGCAGATAGATGGATTCAAGGGCAAGAAAGTACTACTGCTTTATGGTGTTCCCCACGGTGGAGTCCTGTCCCCCCACACTTCCTAATCTCCATGAATGATCTTGTTAAACTACCACATGGAATTAAAGCAGCAATGTACGCTGATGACCTAGTGTTATGGAGCACAAATGAACATGCAACAATGGCCACCAATCGCTACTAAGAGCTGTAGATACATTAGTTGCATGGGCAGATAGATGGTGTGTCAGCATAAGCACTACAAGAGACAACATTGCAGTTATAGACATATTTCAAGCGAACAAAAGAAGAAGCAGCATAAACACTGAGAAGTGCAGCACCACTACTCTATTTACCCTCTCTCCAAAACAAAAGGCTGGCATCATCCAGATAAATGGAATACACCTAAGAGAAGATAAAGAACCAACATACCTTGGAGTAACATTTGATGACAGGCTGACATGGAGAAAGCACATTAACAAAGCAGTAGTAAAAGCGAGAACAAAAATAGCCACCCTGAGAACGCTAAGTGGAAGCACAAGGGAAGCCAGTGGAAAAATGTTTAGCAAAGTTTATCAACAGAGCATACAACCATACCTGGAATATCAGTCAACTGAATGAATCGGTCAACTGATCGCAGACTTTAATCCACATGCACACCTACTTGGATATTTTTGCTCCAACTATTCAGAAGAAGAATTACAGGCCCTTAACATGACAGCATCGGCACAAACAATACAACTTGTCAATAGCAACAGTTTGTATTCCACAGTGATGAATTTTCAATTCAGTAAGCCTTCAACGGTGACAAACAACTGGCATTGAAAAGAAAAAAAAGGCTCTAGACACATTGAATGCCAACCGAAGAGTAATATTGTGGTGGGAACTGACATATTGTGGCATAACAAGAAACGTGAGAAGAAACACATTGTCAAATGAGGGGACAACACACAAACATATGAATAATTCTATAAACTTCAATGAAAAGAGGACCAACATCTTGACAGTTATGAAGGAAGCCCACTACAGAGACATTCACAGCTATATTTGTCATGCAAAACAGGTAATCATTTTCCGTCTCAGCAGAGTAGACATTGCACCCACTCCCATACGAATCCGGATACGCTTTGTGTCGTCATCTGAATTGGCGGGGCATTCATTACTGTAAAACAAGTTTGTTAGCGAGAAATCACTAGTTTTTCACCAAAACATCAAAGAAATGTCGCCGCTTTCCATGATTTAAGTTGCTTTTGGACCTATCAAAGACATATTCCTTGGCTGGGGGTAAATATAAGACGGCAGGAAAAATTTCATAATGATGCAGCAGACAGTTTTCAAAATAATTGATCGTGAATGACGGCATTCATTTCTGGACAGACTATAACAACGATTACCACCTTATGGACTGATCAGAACAAATTATTCTGTGCCTCACAACAGGACACAATAGGTTATGCAACCACATGTATACAAAATTCAAGATTGGCGAATCGGCCATGTACGTATGCGGATTGGCGCCGCAGACAGCAGATCACAAACTCCAGCACTGCCCGAGATAAAATGGACCAATGAGTGAACTAAAAAAGAAAGTATAATTCATACAATAGACAACAATAGACCAACTGCAAATCTAACCATTAGAGAACTCCTTTTTGCGGACGACCAAGCACTAATAGCAAAATCAGAAGCTGAATTACAAGACCACATGAATAGTCTAAACGAAATGTGTAGGGAACATAACATGAAAATTAGCACAAGCAAAACAGGGGTAATGACTATAACTAAAGAAGAACAAACAACAACAATTCGCCTAAACGAACATCCCTTGAAACAAGTGAAGAGTTTCAAGTACCTAGGAAGTATAATATCATCAAATGGCAGATCAGAAGACGAGATCGAAAATAGGTGCAATAAGGCAAATCAACTCATTGGACAAATGGCACCAATACTAAAGAACAAACATGTATCAATAACTACTAAGAAAGTACTTTACAACACAATCTTCCTGCCAACTCTATGCTACCAATGCCAAACCTGGACAATGACAGAAAAAGAGAAAAGAAAAATCACAACAACAGAAATGAGGTTCCTGAGAAAAATACTCAACGTATCTAGAAGAGATAAGATCAGAAATGAAGAAATCAGCACTAAAGTGGGGGTTAAAGCAGCACTAGATTTTATCACAAAACAGCAAGTCAAATGGTTTGGCCATGCAAGTAGGTTACCAGTCAACAGCATACCACAGCAAGCAATGATGTACAGACCAGATGGAAACAGAGGAAGAGGCCGACCACGTAAACGTTGGACGGAGGGAATAGCAGAGTCCATGGGAATATCGATATATGAAGCCCATAATCGGGCACTCTCACGAAGTTTATACTTCACCTCGACACCGCAAGGTACAAGAGGAACATGATGAGAGATGAGATGAGACAACATTGCTGTTATAGTCAAATTTCAAGCCAACGAAAGAATAATAAATAAAATTGCTACCTGCTACTATAACAACCACTACTGTTACTGCATCTTTTGCTATTACTACTAATTACAATTACCACAACTACTTACAAGACTGTCTGCAGAATGTGGTCAGTTGTAAACATTAGTTTTTGCAAGAAAATAATTGTCGTTTGTTTGTGTCTGTGTACACACATACATACACTTGGATGAGCGTACACACATGCATACCCAACACAACCTTGTAAAACGTCAACATTGCCTGAAGAAGCCCTGGGAAAAGTTTTAGTGACTGTGTCTATGTCTGCTGTTGTATGTCAACCCTACACAACTGTTGTCGAGGTCTAAGATTTGAATTTTTTTTTCATTTGATAGTACAAAACTGGAGCAGATGCCAAAAACTCCTTCCTTGAAACTGAAGGGGAAAAAAGGTGGTAAACCCCAGATTGTCAAGGTGATAAGTGAAGATGATGATGGAAGTCCAGTCAAGGCTAAAGGTGTGTCTACAAAATTGACATTTGGCAGGTAAGACCATTTGTATATCCTCAGACAGAGGCTCGTGAACTGAAGGAAGCAGTGTATGTAGTATTAGCACAAATATAGAACTGTCTTGGATTCTATAAATTAATTAATTCATTCAATAGCATGTCCTTTGCAGAAACTCGCTCCCATAACAACCTTCCGGAAAACTTCCTGGTCATTACCAAGATGTCCCACATACAAAACACACATCTGGAGACCATCTGCCACATCCTGCACCCATCTTTTCTTTGGCCTTCCTCTTCCTCTCTTCCTGGGCATAAACCCTCCATTATTGTTCTCTCAAAACTTTCATAATGTTTCAAGTGACCAAAATATTCTACAAATACATGTTTGAATTCATTCGTTTATTCACTTTTCTCTTGGAGTTCATTTCCTACTAGAGCCTAGTATTTCCCTTGGCTAATATAAATTCTGTCTATGTAAACAATCAGTAGTTATCAGCCACACTCGCGACTGCCATGAGTCGTAGTTATTAAGCCTTTTTGAAGCACAATGTACCAAACTATCATCTGTCAAGACGGAAAGGTGCCAATGAATATAAATTGATTAGTGTTTTTAAGAGGTAAATAATACATGTATTTGTCTGTCAGTTATTCTGCTACTTTCATTGATAATACAGCCCCCAGAAATACTTTTATTTGGGGTTACAAACATTTTACACTTGAATTTGCATAAATGAGGCCTGCTAAATCTAAATATCACATTTATTTGTCTGTAGCAGCTCTAGTTTTTGAGATATAGTCATTTGTGTATTTAATTATTATTATTATTACAGTATTTTCTGTATAAGGCTCTGTAAGAAAAAAAGAAGAAGAGCATGTTTTCTTTCACCGGATTTATTGTCTGTAGTATGCATTTCCCAAACTCAACTACTTTATTTATGTCTTTCTCAGTATTCAGGTTTCTAACCAGTATGCTGGTGCGATTCTTGTACATTGCAAAGTCTGCTTTCTTGTAGTTCCACCTCGAGAAGGTGCTGTTTTCACTTACAAGCACATTTTTTTTTACAGTTAGAAAGACTGGCCGGTGGTCACTGCCACCAAGTTGTTTCCCAACAATTCGTAAAATGTTCCACTCCAGGTCTGGTGAATTAAAAGCCAGGTCAGGTGTAGTTGTAGTTGTAGTGTGCCATGATCTCGAGTAGAAAGTATGTGGGTAGGACGGCTTGTTAATCAAGATGAATCTATTCTCATCCTGCCAGTCTTACAGTCTCTCTTCTCTCTGGTCCATGTGATCATAGCCCAGCTCTGTGAGTGGCTGTTGAAGTCGCCACACACAATCATTTTATTTTATTTTAATGGTAGTGTGTCCAGTGCCTGTGGGCGGTCACCTGGACTAACAATTCTAGTAATTAATCAGATGTAGGTCATGTATTGCCTATCTTAAGTTTAAGTGTCTGATACTCAGCCCCTTCCATGTAAACTTCAATTTGGGAAGCAGTGATGTTATTTTTTACAAGGGTCAGTATCCACCCTTTCGATCAGATCGGTAACACTGCTAGCCTCTGGTTTTGAAGGTTATATTTTCATTGAGGTGAGTTTCTTGCAAGCAACATATGCTTACTTTTTCTTGGTGCAAGATGTTTTCTAGTTCTTTTTTTTTTTTTTTTATTTGCTGGCTCCCTCCGCAATCCAGTGCATTACTTTTTAGTCTTTGATTGGTATGGCCAGACGCTCTATTCTCAGGTTCCCTGGCTCCACAGGACATTTGAGAAGGACCTCCAGTAGTTGTTCGAGGCATAGAGCCTGGCACTGCATCTGCCTGGGGGTCCAAAGCAGGGCGAGCACCATAACATTTAGCAGTAGTCGACATATTTCGTGGCATCCTAATTTCTGTGGTGCGCCTCCTGGCTGGTTGCCTCCGTCTTCAGCACCTTTCCTTTACTATAGTGCATTCACATTTGTTTGCCTCAATATAAAAATCCATATCTCCGTAACCAACTGAGGGAAAATGATGAGATTTAGCATATAACCTTATCATCATGTCCACCCAACAAAAAAATTTTTGATCTGGAGATTGTACAGCAGATTTCAAAGTTTGTTTATATGCGGTATATAATTTATGGGTCAGAGATGAAGGGGACATTATTAGAAGTATTACGCCTTCACAGGGAAACATTAGCATTGAATGGTTAATTTTCTCGTTGTTCACTATATTGGCCTTATGACAAGAACCCTGCGCAGTTTAAAATGGGATTTTTCAGAGGTGTCGTCAATATGTGGGTACTTTCATGAATCCTGATTATTTTATGTTTAAATCTTACCACATATCGCTAACATCTGTTAGAATATTATTCAATGGGATTTAATGTGAAATTGTGTACACTTCAAAGCATCGCTATGAAGTTGTACACATATTTTTGTCAAGAAGCTGATCGCAGGAAACTGTTTCATACTGTTACAAATCCCGAAAAAAGAACAGTGCATGCATTGGGTTTGAGTAAACGGTCATTTTGTCGATGGGTGCAAGAATCTGGAATGAAACCAACACACGATAAGCAAACGGTAGGTAGAAAGGCAATTGTAGACAGCTTTGACAAGGATGTCATAAGGCGAGTTATTATAAAAATGATGGATGCCAAAGAAACAGTGACTGTAAGAAAACTTAGGGTTTGGTTGAGAAAGAACAATAACATAGAGCTATCCAAAACAACTTTGTGGAAAATTATAAGGATATTAGGCTTCACCTTTAGAATGTACAAGGGAGGTAGAAATATCCTTTGCGAGCAACCGCATTTTTGGAGCTATGAGAAGCAGATACCTACGTGAAATAAGGGAAATGCACAAAGAAAATTATGACATAGTGTATTTGGATGAGACGTGAATCAATGCGCACCACACAAGTGAAAAGAAATGGCAATCAGTGGATGGAAAGATCAAGCGTTATGTGCCCAGTAGTAAAGGACAGTGTTTGGTCATAACCTATGCTGGTAGTACTCATAATGGCTTACTACAGAATGCTGGGCTCATGTTGGTATCAAAGCATACAGACAATAAGGATTATCATAATGAGATGAATGGTAATGTATTTAGAGATTGGCTCGAGAATACAGTACTTCCATCCCTTGATAGACCGTCTTGTCTAATCATGGACAATGCATCATATCACAATGTTGTTGCCCAAGAAGACAAAATACCTACAGCATCGAGCACAAAGGAAGCAATAAAGGTATGGCTCAGAAGGGAAAATATACCATTTCCAGAAACATATTTCAAGCTACAGTTGTTGTCCCTTGTAAAACAGGCATAAAAAAGCAAGAAATATCAAATCGACAAGTTGATAGAAGAGCATGGCCATAGGTGCTTGAGACTTCCGCTGTATCATTCTCATTTAAACCCTATAGAACTTGTGTGGGCTAAAATTAAAGGACAGGTGGCAGCTGCCAATACTACTTTCAAATTGTCTGACGTCAAGATACTAACCCAGTCCGCGCTATTAAATATTGATAAAAGTGAATGGAAAAAATGTGATGACCATGTGTTGGAAGAGAACTATTAGAGAAAGGATGGATTGAATTTTATGCAACCGAGAGCAGTCATCAACCTTCAAGAATCGTCCGACACAGATTAAGGTCTGAGCAGATCGCAGACCTTAACCCTTTACAGGGCAGACGCTTGTCCATTTTGAAGCCCTGAACGGGCAAGATTTTTTCAGGTTTGGAAAAAATTCGGGTCGCGTTAGTAAAACCATCACAAATAAGGTTGTTAGTCAACCGATTTTAGTTAAATAAACAAACACAATGAAGGGAAAAGCATGCAGAATATGTTACTCACGTGATTGTTGCCGGTTATCCATACATGAACACAAATATTTACGAAATACGGCATGTTGTTTGTGATTTTCCGTCACCTATCCGGCAATATACAAACACATTTTCAGAATCATAATCACTTTCTTTAAAGTCCGACTCACGACTGCTAATGCAAAGTAACGCTTTGCACTGATATCTAGTTTCAATTAATAGTCAACTTCGTGCCCTGTAATGTCATTTAAAATGAACCTAGCGAAATCTCGGCTATCACTTGAAGAATCGCCGAAATCCATTTTGAAAAACAGCGTAAAAATCCCGAAAACTATCAAAAATTGTCCTTAAAAGTCCGTTCAAATTCATACTATCGCATTTACAAATGGCGGCCACGTTGTCAAGCTGTAGGCGAAAGCGAAAGTAGCCGTCGGAAGTGACGGAAAGCCGAGAGACCGCAATTTTACAATGCATAATAGTATCGGCCGGAATCGGACGCTACGATCGTTTTATGGCATCGGCCGGAATTGGCCGCTGTGACCTGTAAAGGGTTAATCCACGAGCACACTTACTGGGATATTTTGCTCCAACTATTCAGACAAATTGCAGGCCCTAAACATTACAGCATCAGTACAGTGTCAGTGGCAACAGTTTGTATTCCACAGTGATGAATTTTCAGCGGTGACCAACAACTGTATTGAAAAAAAAAACACACACACACTAAACGCATTGAATACCAACAGAAGAGTAATATTGCGATGGAAACTGACATATTGTGGCATAACAAGAAACGTGAGAGCAAACACGTCAAATTAGGAGACAACACACGTGCATACGAATCAATCTATAAACTTCAATGAAAAGAGGGCCAGCATCTTGGTCGTTAAGAAGAAAGCCAACTACAGAGACACTGACAACTATTTTTATAGTTCAAAACAGGTAATCATGTTTCGTCTCTGAACGGTAAACAGCAAAGTAGACAATCTTTCACGAAGACTCAAAGCAGGTCTGTCACCCACATGTACGTGTGAACAAACTACACAGACAGCTGAACAGATCCTTAAAAATGGACACATGATGACTAAATTGCGGTTTCATTTCTGGTCACTCCATACGCACATTAACACACAGCTATTTGGAAGCTTTCATGAACTCAATATAAAAAGCTAAATGCATCCTAGTAACATGAATACTTGTGTACACATTATTAACCAGCAGCTGAAGAAACAAGAAGGAAATAAAAAATAAGGTAAGAAATATATTCCTTCTACTTTCCTGTCAATTTACACATTATTTACCCCGTCTCTGTAAATTCTCTGTCTTTACTAATATTACACATTGCACCCCTCTCTGGAGTCTCCGTGGTGAAGTGGTCAAGCCGCCTGACTCGGGCTCCGAAGGTTGTATATTCGATTCCGGGCCGCGTCCTTCATTTCACGGGTGCATTTTTTCGGAGACTTCCGAGGGTCGTCACTGGAGCTACGGAGTTGGTGCTTTGTGCGATGCTTTCCGCGCTGAGGAAAGAGACTGAGCCATATGGGATAAAATCCTAGTGCAATGCAGTCGACCCTGTCGACTTTTAAGCTATTTCTTTTATTGCACTCACTCCCATACGAACCCGGATACGACTTGTGCTGTCATCTGATTTGGCGGGGCATTCATTACTGTAAAACAAGTTTGTTAGTGAGAAATCACTAGTTTTTCACCAAAACATCAAAGAAATGTTGCCGCTTTCGATGATTTAAGTTGCTTTTGGACCTATCAAAGACATATTCCTTGGGTGGGGGTAAATATAAGATGGCAGGAAAAATTTCATAACGATGCAACAGACAGTTTTCAAAATAATTGATCGTGAATGACAGCATTCATTTCCGGACAGACTATAGAGCAGTCTGTGGTCTTACTCGAGTTTAGGTGTGTAGGCACGCACACACGTGTATGTGCATACACATCTAGAGCGTTCTGGTTATTTCTCGGCGCCAGTTACTCGCAGCCGCCACTTCTCTTGTTAGTTAAAACAGGTCTGCCACGAGAAGGCCAGGGACTTTTGCTGCAGTGGTGATGAATGCATGAGCCATTGAGGTATTTATGCAAGGTTGGGCGCTCACCCCAACCCCACCCCCGGCTACATAACAGCAAATTTGGAACTCTAGATCTTAAATGATTAACTTCTTGTTTGGCCAGCAAAGGGGGTTCATCAAATATCCATGCTTTATATGTGTGTGGGATAGCAGGGCAAAAGATACGCCCTAGGCAAAGAAACAGTGAGTGTTGAGGGATGAATTGAAAGTTGGAGAAAAGTATGTCAACAGCCCTCTCATTGATTGAAAAAAGAGTTCCTCTGCCACCATTACTTATACAGCTTGGCTTGATGAAGCAATTTGTTAAGGCACTGAACAAAGATGGTACCTGTTTTAATTACTTACGCAGAAAGTTTCCGGAATTGAGAATAGGCAAACTTAAAGCTGGAATTTTTTGGTGGACCTCAAATTAGAAAGTTAACAAACGATCCAAATTTTATGGATTCAATGAACAAAACAGAGTCCACAGCCTGGTCATAATTTGTTTTAGTTGTGAAAAACTTTCTGTGTGACTTTAAAGCAGACAATTATTCTGAATTAGTTGAAAACATGTCGAGTTTTTGTAAACTTGGATGCAACATAACTATTTACATTTCTTTCCTAAGAATTTTGGTGACATTAGTGAGAAGCAAGGTGAAATATTTCACTAACGTATAAAAACAATGGAAGAGAAATACCAGGGACAGGACTTTAGGGTGCTCACATGATGGCAGATTACTGTTGGACCCTTAAGCGTGACTGTCCGGGCATATCACATTCCAGGAAGTCCTAGGAAAGAAGCTTTTTGTGTGTTGACTATTGGGGAAAAAAATGTTAGTGATAAAGTGTTAATACATTTTTGGTGTTTTATATGAAGGTAGTAAATGCACAATAATTACATATAATATGAATGCAAATTACAGTCACAATGTCACTGATGAAGCCTAACTCTTGGCTTGTACATAACAATTGCCATAGTAAGAAGGTCATTCTTAGTTATCTCAAAAACTAAAGCTGATAGAAACAATCTGATTAGATTTTTGGAATCATTAACACAAAATTACCCATGAACAGCTATACAATTTAAGGCACCAAAACTAGTGTAATTTGTACAATTGACACTCTTCTTTGTTTCCCTATGAACAGCCCCAAGAATCTAGCAGTGGACAATGATAGTGTTGTGACCGCACAATCTCGGCCAGTACGCAACTGTCGGCAAGCATCAAAAGTTGCATGTGTAGATGACAATGAACAACCCAAAAGATCTAAACGACAATCCAAAAAAGCAGGAAATAACCACATATCAGACAGGAGTTTATGTGATCTGGGGCAATCTTTACAGAAGCCATTACCTAGTGCCACAGTGCAGCCAGAGGTTGAGACACTCACAGACAATGTACCAACAGTGAAGACATGCACATCCATTATTGCCAAGCAGAAATCTGAGGAAAAAAGCCCTAGTGTTCGAGATCGTACAAAGGCCTATGAATCCATGTTGCAGATACGAATGAGTGAAAGTCCTGCACTAAAACACAGTAGCCTGGCTAGCACAAACAAACTGGCATATGCTGTCTCAGATGTGGGCTCACCTGGCCTGGTGCCAGGCTCACCTAAAAGATACAAGCCAAATCCAGCAGGTGGTCAGCCTTTGAATGGCACATCAGCCAAGCAGAGTTCAAAGGTAAGCAACAGTGTGCTGCTTGAGATTACATGTCATCATGATATTCTGTTTGCAGTTCTTATTCATCTGTTCTTGTTACTTCTCTCTTGTTCTGTATCTTTCTGTGAAATATGTGTTACTCTTTTTTTTTAAATAGTTATTACTTCTATTTTTCCAGTTCCCCATATAATCTGTCATTAATTCTACCTTTGTGTGTACTGTGCCACTATAGATGAAAGACTAGTTATTGTATGATTCCACTACAGATGATTGGCTACAATTATAGTATGATCCCACTATAGATGATTGACTACACTTATTGTATGATTCCACCATAGATGATTGACGACAGTTATAGTATGATTCCACTATAGATGATTGGCTAGTTATAGTATGATTCCACTATAGATGATTGGCTAGTTATAGTATGATTCCACTATAGATGATTGGCTAGTTATAGTATGATTCCACTATAGATGATTGGCTACAGTTATAGTATGATCCCACCATAGATGATTGACTACACTTATTGTATGATTCCACTATAGATGATTGACTACACTTATTGTATGATTCCACTATAGATGATTGACTATAGTTATAGTATGATTCCATCATAGATGATTGACTATAGTTATTGTATGATTCCACTATAGATGATTGCCTGCAGTTATAGTATGATTCCACTATAGATGATTGGCTACAGTTATAGTATGATCCCACCATAGATGATTGACTACACTTATTGTATGATTCCACTATAGATGATTGACTACACTTATTGTATGATTCCACTATAGATGATTGGCTACAGTTATAGTATGATTCCACCATAGATGATTGACTACACTTATTGTATGATTCCACCATAGATGATTGACTACACTTATTGTATGATTCCACTATAGATGATTGGCTACAGTTATAGTATGATCCCACCATAGATGATTGGCTACAATTATAGTATGATCCCACCATAGATGATTGACTAGTTATTGTATGATTCCACCATAGATGATTGACTACACTTATTGTATGATTCCACCATAGATGATTGACGACAGTTATAGTATGATTCCACTATAGATGATTGACTACAGTTATTGTATGATCCCCCCATAGATGATTGGCTACAATTATAGTATGATCCCACCATAGATGATTGACTACACTTATTGTATGATTCCACCATAGATGATTGACGACAGTTATTGTATGATTCCACCATAGATGATTGGCTACAATTATAGTATGATTCCACCATAGATGATTGGCTACAGTTATTGTATGATTCCACCATAGATGATTGACTACACTTATTGTATGATTCCACCATAGATGATTGACTACAGTTATAGTATGATTCCACCATAGATGATTGGCTACAATTATAGTATGATCCCACCATAGATGATTGGCTACAATTATAGTATGATCCCACCATAGATGATTGACTACACTTATTGTATGATTCCACCATAGATGATTGACTACAGTTATAGTATGATTCCACCATAGATGATTGGCTACAATTATAGTATGATCCCACCATAGATGATTGACTACACTTATTGTATGATTCCACCATAGATGATTGACTACAGTTATAGTATGATTCCACCATAGATGATTGGCTACAGTTATAGTATGATCCCACCATAGATGATTGACTAGTTATTGTATGATTCCACTATAGGTGATTGACTACACTTATTGTATGATTCCACCATAGATGATTGACTACACTTATTGTATGATTCCATCATAGATGATTGACTACACTTATTGTATGATTCCATCATAGATGATTGACTACAATTATTGTATGATTCCACTATAGATGATTGACTACACTTATTGTATGATTCCACCATAGATGATTGACTACAATTATTGTATGATTCCACTATAGATGATTGGCTACAATTATAGTATGATCCCACCATAGATGATTGACTACAGTTATTGTATGATTCCACTATAGATGATTGGCTACAGTTATTGTATGATTCCACTATAGATGATTGGCTACAGTTATTGTATGATTCCACTATAGATGATTGCCTGCAGTTATAGTATGATTCCACTATAGATGATTGCCTGCAGTTATAGTATGATTCCACTATAGATGATTGGCTACAGTTATTGTATGATTCCACTATAGATGATTGGCTACAATTATTGTATGGTTCCATCATAGATGATTGACTACAGTTATTGTATGATTCCACTATAGATGATTGGCTACAGTTATTGTATGATTCCACTATAGATGAATGGCTAGTTATAGTATGATTCCACTATAGATGATTGACTACAGTTATAGTATGATTCCACCATAGATGATTGACTACACTTATTGTATGATTCCACCATAGATGATTGACTACACTTATTGTATGATTCCACCATAGATGATTGACTACACTTATAGTATGATTCCACCATAGATGATTGACTACACTTATTGTATGATTCCACTATAGATGATTGGCTACAGTTATAGTATGATCCCACCATAGATGATTGACTACACTTATTGTATGATTCCACCATAGATGATTGACTACACTTATTGTATGATTCCACCATAGATGATTGACTACACTTATTGTATGATTCCACCATAGATGATTGGCTACAGTTATTGTATGATTCCACCATAGATGATTGGCTACACTTATTGTATGATTCCACCATAGATGATTGACTACACTTATTGTATGATTCCATCATAGATGATTGACTACACTTATTGTATGATTCCATCATAGATGATTGACTACAATTATTGTATGATTCCACCATAGATGATTGACTACACTTATTGTATGATTCCACTATAGATGATTGGCTACAGTTATAGTATGATCCCACCATAGATGATTGACTACACTTATTGTATGATTCCACCATAGATGATTGACTACACTTATTGTATGATTCCACCATAGATGATTGACTACACTTATTGTATGATTCCACCATAGATGATTGGCTACAGTTATTGTATGATTCCACCATAGATGATTGACTACACTTATTGTATGATTCCACCATAGATGATTGACTACAGTTATAGTATGATTCCACCATAGATGATTGGCTACAATTATAGTATGATCCCACCATAGATGATTGGCTACAATTATAGTATGATCCCACCATAGATGATTGACTACACTTATTGTATGATTCCACCATAGATGATTGACTACAGTTATAGTATGATTCCACCATAGATGATTGGCTACAATTATAGTATGATCCCACCATAGATGATTGGCTACAATTATAGTATGATCCCACCATAGATGATTGACTAGTTATTGTATGATTCCACCATAGATGATTGACTACACTTATTGTATGATTCCACCATAGATGATTGACGACAGTTATAGTATGATTCCACTATAGATGATTGACTACAGTTATTGTATGATCCCCCCATAGATGATTGGCTACAATTATAGTATGATCCCACCATAGATGATTGACTACACTTATTGTATGATTCCACCATAGATGATTGACGACAGTTATTGTATGATTCCACCATAGATGATTGGCTACAATTATAGTATGATTCCACCATAGATGATTGGCTACAGTTATTGTATGATTCCACCATAGATGATTGACTACACTTATTGTATGATTCCACCATAGATGATTGACTACAGTTATAGTATGATTCCACCATAGATGATTGGCTACAATTATAGTATGATCCCACCATAGATGATTGGCTACAATTATAGTATGATCCCACCATAGATGATTGACTACACTTATTGTATGATTCCACCATAGATGATTGACTACAGTTATAGTATGATTCCACCATAGATGATTGGCTACAATTATAGTATGATCCCACCATAGATGATTGACTACACTTATTGTATGATTCCACCATAGATGATTGACTACAGTTATAGTATGATTCCACCATAGATGATTGGCTACAGTTATAGTATGATCCCACCATAGATGATTGACTAGTTATTGTATGATTCCACTATAGGTGATTGACTACACTTATTGTATGATTCCACCATAGATGATTGACTACACTTATTGTATGATTCCATCATAGATGATTGACTACACTTATTGTATGATTCCATCATAGATGATTGACTACAATTATTGTATGATTCCACTATAGATGATTGACTACACTTATTGTATGATTCCACCATAGATGATTGACTACAATTATTGTATGATTCCACTATAGATGATTGGCTACAATTATAGTATGATCCCACCATAGATGATTGACTACAGTTATTGTATGATTCCACTATAGATGATTGACTACACTTATTGTATGATTCCACCATAGATGATTGACTACACTTATTGTATGATTCCATCATAGATGATTGACTACACTTATTGTATGATTCCATCATAGATGATTGACTACACTTATTGTATGATTCCATCATAGATGATTGACTACAGTTATTGTATGATTCCACTATAGATGATTGGCTATAGTTATAGTATGATTCCACCATAGATGATTGACTACAGTTATTGTATGATTCCATCATAGATGATTGACTACAGTTATTGTATGATTCCACTATAGATGATTGGCTATAGTTATAGTATGATTCCATCATAGATGATTGACTACAGTTATTGTATGATTCCACTATAGATGATTGGCTGCAGTTATAGTATGATTCCACTATAGATGATTGGCTACAGTTATTGTATGATTCCACTATAGATGATTGGCTATAGTTATAGTATGATTTCATCATAGATGATTGACTACAGTTATTGTATGATTCCACTATAGATGATTGGCTGCAGTTATAGTATGATTCCACTATAGATGATTGGCTACAGTTATTGTATGATTCCACTATAGATGATTGGCTGCAGTTATAGTATGATTCCACTATAGATGATTGGCTACAGTTATTGTATGATTCCACTATAGATGATTGGCTATAGTTATAGTATGATTCCATCATAGATGATTGCCTGCAGTTATAGTATGATTCCACTATAGATGATTGGCTACAGTTATAGTATTATTTCACTATAGATGATTGACTACATTTATTGTATGATTCCACTATAGATGATTGACTACAGTTATTGTATGATTCCACTATAGATGATTGGCTACAGTTATAGTATGATTCCACTATAGATGATTGACTACAGTTATTGTATGATTTCACTATAGATGATTGGCTATAATTATTGTATGGTTCCATCATAGATGATTGACTACAGTTATTGTATGATTCCACTATAGATGATTGGCTACAGTTATTGTATGATTCCACTATAGATGATTGGCTAGTTATAGTATGATTCCACTATAGATGATTGTCTGCAGTTATAGTATGATTCCACTATAGATGATTGGCTACAGTTATTGTATGATTCCACTATAGATGATTGGCTACAATTATTGTATGGTTCCATCATAGATGATTGACTACAGTTATTGTATGATTCCACTATAGATGATTGGCTACAGTTATTGTATGATTCCACTATAGATGAATGGCTAGTTATAGTATGATTCCACTATAGATGATTGACTACAGTTATAGTATGATTCCACCATAGATGATTGGCTACAATTATAGTATGATCCCACCATAGATGATTGGCTACAATTATAGTATGATCCCACCATAGATGATTGACTACACTTATTGTATGATTCCACCATAGATGATTGACGACAGTTATTGTATGATTCCACTATAGATGATTGGCTACACTTATTGTATGATTCCACCATAGATGATTGACTACAATTATTGTATGATTCCACTATAGATGATTGGCTACAATTATAGTATGATCCCACCATAGATGATTGACTACAGTTATTGTATGATTCCACTATAGATGATTGACTACACTTATTGTATGATTCCACCATAGATGATTGACTACACTTATTGTATGATTCCATCATAGATGATTGACTACAGTTATTGTATGATTCCACTATAGATGATTGGCTATAGTTATAGTATGATTTCATCATAGATGATTGACTACAGTTATTGTATGATTCCACTATAGATGATTGACTACACTTATTGTATGATTCCACCATAGATGATTGACTACACTTATTGTATGATTCCACTATAGATGATTGGCTACAGTTATTGTATGATTCCACTATAGATGATTGGCTATAGTTATAGTATGATTTCATCATAGATGATTGACTACAGTTATTGTATGATTCCACTATAGATGATTGGCTGCAGTTATAGTATGATTCCACTATAGATGATTGGCTACAGTTATTGTATGATTCCACTATAGATGATTGGCTGCAGTTATAGTATGATTCCACTATAGATGATTGGCTACAGTTATTGTATGATTCCACTATAGATGATTGGCTATAGTTATAGTATGATTCCATCATAGATGATTGCCTGCAGTTATAGTATGATTCCACTATAGATGATTGGCTACAGTTATAGTATGATTTCACTATAGATGATTGACTACATTTATTGTATGATTCCACTATAGATGATTGACTACAGTTATTGTATGATTCCACTATAGATGATTGGCTACAGTTATAGTATGATTCCACTATAGATGATTGACTACAGTTATTGTATGATTCCACTATAGATGATTGGCTATAATTATTGTATGGTTCCATCATAGATGATTGACTACAGTTATTGTATGATTCCACTATAGATGATTGGCTACAGTTATTGTATGATTCCACTATAGATGATTGGCTACAATTATTGTATGGTTCCACCATAGATGATTGACTACAGTTATTGTATGATTCCACTATAGATGATTGGCTACAGTTATTGTATGATTCCACTATAGATGATTGGCTACAATTATTGTATGGTTCCATCATAGATGATTGACTACAGTTATTGTATGATTCCACTATAGATGATTGGCTACAGTTATTGTATGATTCCACTATAGATGAATGGCTAGTTATAGTATGATTCCACTATAGATGATTGACTACAGTTATAGTATGATTCCACCATAGATGATTGACTACACTTATTGTATGATTCCACCATAGATGATTGACTACACTTATTGTATGATTCCACCATAGATGATTGACTACACTTATAGTATGATTCCACCATAGATGATTGACTACACTTATTGTATGATTCCACTATAGATGATTGGCTACAGTTATAGTATGATCCCACCATAGATGATTGACTACACTTATTGTATGATTCCACCATAGATGATTGACTACACTTATTGTATGATTCCACCATAGATGATTGACTACACTTATTGTATGATTCCACCATAGATGATTGGCTACAGTTATTGTATGATTCCACCATAGATGATTGGCTACACTTATTGTATGATTCCACCATAGATGATTGACTACACTTATTGTATGATTCCATCATAGATGATTGACTACACTTATTGTATGATTCCATCATAGATGATTGACTACAATTATTGTATGATTCCACCATAGATGATTGACTACACTTATTGTATGATTCCACTATAGATGATTGGCTACAGTTATAGTATGATCCCACCATAGATGATTGACTACACTTATTGTATGATTCCACCATAGATGATTGACTACACTTATTGTATGATTCCACCATAGATGATTGACTACACTTATTGTATGATTCCACCATAGATGATTGGCTACAGTTATTGTATGATTCCACCATAGATGATTGACTACACTTATTGTATGATTCCACCATAGATGATTGACTACAGTTATAGTATGATTCCACCATAGATGATTGGCTACAATTATAGTATGATCCCACCATAGATGATTGGCTACAATTATAGTATGATCCCACCATAGATGATTGACTACACTTATTGTATGATTCCACCATAGATGATTGACTACAGTTATAGTATGATTCCACCATAGATGATTGGCTACAATTATAGTATGATCCCACCATAGATGATTGGCTACAATTATAGTATGATCCCACCATAGATGATTGACTAGTTATTGTATGATTCCACCATAGATGATTGACTACACTTATTGTATGATTCCACCATAGATGATTGACGACAGTTATAGTATGATTCCACTATAGATGATTGACTACAGTTATTGTATGATCCCCCCATAGATGATTGGCTACAATTATAGTATGATCCCACCATAGATGATTGACTACACTTATTGTATGATTCCACCATAGATGATTGACGACAGTTATTGTATGATTCCACCATAGATGATTGGCTACAGTTATAGTATGATTCCACCATAGATGATTGACTACACTTATTGTATGATTCCACCATAGATGATTGACTACACTTATTGTATGATTCCACTATAGATGATTGGCTACAGTTATAGTATGATCCCACCATAGATGATTGACTACACTTATTGTATGATTCCACTATAGATGATTGACTACACTTATTGTATGATTCCACCATAGATGATTGACGACAGTTATAGTATGATTCCACTATAGATGATTGGCTAGTTATAGTATGATTCCACTATAGATGATTGGCTAGTTATAGTATGATTCCACTATAGATGATTGGCTAGTTATAGTATGATTCCACTATAGATGATTGGCTACAGTTATAGTATGATCCCACCATAGATGATTGACTACACTTATTGTATGATTCCACTATAGATGATTGACTACACTTATTGTATGATTCCACTATAGATGATTGACTATAGTTATAGTATGATTCCATCATAGATGATTGACTATAGTTATTGTATGATTCCACTATAGATGATTGCCTGCAGTTATAGTATGATTCCACTATAGATGATTGGCTACAGTTATAGTATGATCCCACCATAGATGATTGACTACACTTATTGTATGATTCCACTATAGATGATTGACTACACTTATTGTATGATTCCACTATAGATGATTGGCTACAGTTATAGTATGATTCCACCATAGATGATTGACTACACTTATTGTATGATTCCACCATAGATGATTGACTACACTTATTGTATGATTCCACTATAGATGATTGGCTACAGTTATAGTATGATCCCACCATAGATGATTGACTACACTTATTGTATGATTCCACCATAGATGATTGACTACACTTATTGTATGATTCCACCATAGATGATTGACGACAGTTATTGTATGATTCCACCATAGATGATTGGCTACAATTATAGTATGATTCCACCATAGATGATTGACTACACTTATTGTATGATTCCACTATAGATGATTGGCTACAGTTATAGTATGATCCCACCATAGATGATTGACTACACTTATTGTATGATTCCACCATAGATGATTGACTACACTTATTGTATGATTCCACCATAGATGATTGACTACACTTATTGTATGATTCCACCATAGATGATTGGCTACAGTTATTGTATGATTCCACCATAGATGATTGGCTACACTTATTGTATGATTCCACCATAGATGATTGACTACACTTATTGTATGATTCCATCATAGATGATTGACTACACTTATTGTATGATTCCATCATAGATGATTGACTACAATTATTGTATGATTCCACCATAGATGATTGACTACACTTATTGTATGATTCCACTATAGATGATTGGCTACAGTTATAGTATGATCCCACCATAGATGATTGACTACACTTATTGTATGATTCCACCATAGATGATTGACTACACTTATTGTATGATTCCACCATAGATGATTGACTACACTTATTGTATGATTCCACCATAGATGATTGGCTACAGTTATTGTATGATTCCACCATAGATGATTGACTACACTTATTGTATGATTCCACCATAGATGATTGACTACAGTTATAGTATGATTCCACCATAGATGATTGGCTACAATTATAGTATGATCCCACCATAGATGATTGGCTACAATTATAGTATGATCCCACCATAGATGATTGACTACACTTATTGTATGATTCCACCATAGATGATTGACTACAGTTATAGTATGATTCCACCATAGATGATTGGCTACAATTATAGTATGATCCCACCATAGATGATTGGCTACAATTATAGTATGATCCCACCATAGATGATTGACTAGTTATTGTATGATTCCACCATAGATGATTGACTACACTTATTGTATGATTCCACCATAGATGATTGACGACAGTTATAGTATGATTCCACTATAGATGATTGACTACAGTTATTGTATGATCCCACCATAGATGATTGGCTACAATTATAGTATGATCCCACCATAGATGATTGACTACACTTATTGTATGATTCCACCATAGATGATTGACGACAGTTATTGTATGATTCCACCATAGATGATTGGCTACAATTATAGTATGATTCCACCATAGATGATTGGCTACAGTTATTGTATGATTCCACCATAGATGATTGACTACACTTATTGTATGATTCCACCATAGATGATTGACTACAGTTATAGTATGATTCCACCATAGATGATTGGCTACAATTATAGTATGATCCCACCATAGATGATTGGCTACAATTATAGTATGATCCCACCATAGATGATTGACTACACTTATTGTATGATTCCACCATAGATGATTGACTACAGTTATAGTATGATTCCACCATAGATGATTGGCTACAATTATAGTATGATCCCACCATAGATGATTGACTACACTTATTGTATGATTCCACCATAGATGATTGACTACAGTTATAGTATGATTCCACCATAGATGATTGGCTACAGTTATAGTATGATCCCACCATAGATGATTGACTAGTTATTGTATGATTCCACTATAGATGATTGACTACACTTATTGTATGATTCCACCATAGATGATTGACTACACTTATTGTATGATTCCATCATAGATGATTGACTACACTTATTGTATGATTCCATCATAGATGATTGACTACAATTATTGTATGATTCCACTATAGATGATTGACTACACTTATTGTATGATTCCACCATAGATGATTGACTACAATTATTGTATGATTCCACTATAGATGATTGGCTACAATTATAGTATGATCCCACCATAGATGATTGACTACAGTTATTGTATGATTCCACTATAGATGATTGACTACACTTATTGTATGATTCCACCATAGATGATTGACTACACTTATTGTATGATTCCATCATAGATGATTGACTACACTTATTGTATGATTCCATCATAGATGATTGACTACACTTATTGTATGATTCCATCATAGATGATTGACTACAGTTATTGTATGATTCCACTATAGATGATTGGCTATAGTTATAGTATGATTCCACCATAGATGATTGACTACAGTTATTGTATGATTCCATCATAGATAATTGACTACAGTTATTGTATGATTCCACTATAGATGATTGGCTATAGTTATAGTATGATTCCATCATAGATGATTGACTACAGTTATTGTATGATTCCACTATAGATGATTGGCTGCAGTTATAGTATGATTCCACTATAGATGATTGGCTACAGTTATTGTATGATTCCACTATAGATGATTGGCTATAGTTATAGTATGATTTCATCATAGATGATTGACTACAGTTATTGTATGATTCCACTATAGATGATTGGCTGCAGTTATAGTATGATTCCACTATAGATGATTGGCTACAGTTATTGTATGATTCCACTATAGATGATTGGCTGCAGTTATAGTATGATTCCACTATAGATGATTGGCTACAGTTATTGTATGATTCCACTATAGATGATTGGCTATAGTTATAGTATGATTCCATCATAGATGATTGCCTGCAGTTATAGTATGATTCCACTATAGATGATTGGCTACAGTTATAGTATGATTTCACTATAGATGATTGACTACATTTATTGTATGATTCCACTATAGATGATTGACTACAGTTATTGTATGATTCCACTATAGATGATTGGCTACAGTTATAGTATGATTCCACTATAGATGATTGACTACAGTTATTGTATGATTCCACTATAGATGATTGGCTATAATTATTGTATGGTTCCATCATAGATGATTGACTACAGTTATTGTATGATTCCACTATAGATGATTGGCTACAGTTATTGTATGATTCCACTATAGATGATTGGCTAGTTATAGTATGATTCCACTATAGATGATTGCCTGCAGTTATAGTATGATTCCACTATAGATGATTGGCTACAGTTATTGTATGATTCCACTATAGATGATTGGCTACAATTATTGTATGGTTCCATCATAGATGATTGACTACAGTTATTGTATGATTCCACTATAGATGATTGGCTACAGTTATTGTATGATTCCACTATAGATGAATGGCTAGTTATAGTATGATTCCACTATAGATGATTGACTACAGTTATAGTATGATTCCACCATAGATGATTGACTACACTTATTGTATGATTCCACCATAGATGATTGACTACACTTATTGTATGATTCCACCATAGATGATTGACTACACTTATAGTATGATTCCACCATAGATGATTGACTACACTTATTGTATGATTCCACTATAGATGATTGGCTACAGTTATAGTATGATCCCACCATAGATGATTGACTACACTTATTGTATGATTCCACCATAGATGATTGACTACACTTATTGTATGATTCCACCATAGATGATTGACTACACTTATTGTATGATTCCACCATAGATGATTGGCTACAGTTATTGTATGATTCCACCATAGATGATTGGCTACACTTATTGTATGATTCCACCATAGATGATTGACTACACTTATTGTATGATTCCATCATAGATGATTGACTACACTTATTGTATGATTCCATCATAGATGATTGACTACAATTATTGTATGATTCCACCATAGATGATTGACTACACTTATTGTATGATTCCACTATAGATGATTGGCTACAGTTATAGTATGATCCCACCATAGATGATTGACTACACTTATTGTATGATTCCACCATAGATGATTGACTACACTTATTGTATGATTCCACCATAGATGATTGACTACACTTATTGTATGATTCCACCATAGATGATTGGCTACAGTTATTGTATGATTCCACCATAGATGATTGACTACACTTATTGTATGATTCCACCATAGATGATTGACTACAGTTATAGTATGATTCCACCATAGATGATTGGCTACAATTATAGTATGATCCCACCATAGATGATTGGCTACAATTATAGTATGATCCCACCATAGATGATTGACTACACTTATTGTATGATTCCACCATAGATGATTGACTACAGTTATAGTATGATTCCACCATAGATGATTGGCTACAATTATAGTATGATCCCACCATAGATGATTGGCTACAATTATAGTATGATCCCACCATAGATGATTGACTAGTTATTGTATGATTCCACCATAGATGATTGACTACACTTATTGTATGATTCCACCATAGATGATTGACGACAGTTATAGTATGATTCCACTATAGATGATTGACTACAGTTATTGTATGATCCCCCCATAGATGATTGGCTACAATTATAGTATGATCCCACCATAGATGATTGACTACACTTATTGTATGATTCCACCATAGATGATTGACGACAGTTATTGTATGATTCCACCATAGATGATTGGCTACAATTATAGTATGATTCCACCATAGATGATTGGCTACAGTTATTGTATGATTCCACCATAGATGATTGACTACACTTATTGTATGATTCCACCATAGATGATTGACTACAGTTATAGTATGATTCCACCATAGATGATTGGCTACAATTATAGTATGATCCCACCATAGATGATTGGCTACAATTATAGTATGATCCCACCATAGATGATTGACTACACTTATTGTATGATTCCACCATAGATGATTGACTACAGTTATAGTATGATTCCACCATAGATGATTGGCTACAATTATAGTATGATCCCACCATAGATGATTGACTACACTTATTGTATGATTCCACCATAGATGATTGACTACAGTTATAGTATGATTCCACCATAGATGATTGGCTACAGTTATAGTATGATCCCACCATAGATGATTGACTAGTTATTGTATGATTCCACTATAGGTGATTGACTACACTTATTGTATGATTCCACCATAGATGATTGACTACACTTATTGTATGATTCCATCATAGATGATTGACTACACTTATTGTATGATTCCATCATAGATGATTGACTACAATTATTGTATGATTCCACTATAGATGATTGACTACACTTATTGTATGATTCCACCATAGATGATTGACTACAATTATTGTATGATTCCACTATAGATGATTGGCTACAATTATAGTATGATCCCACCATAGATGATTGACTACAGTTATTGTATGATTCCACTATAGATGATTGGCTACAGTTATTGTATGATTCCACTATAGATGATTGGCTACAGTTATTGTATGATTCCACTATAGATGATTGCCTGCAGTTATAGTATGATTCCACTATAGATGATTGCCTGCAGTTATAGTATGATTCCACTATAGATGATTGGCTACAGTTATTGTATGATTCCACTATAGATGATTGGCTACAATTATTGTATGGTTCCATCATAGATGATTGACTACAGTTATTGTATGATTCCACTATAGATGATTGGCTACAGTTATTGTATGATTCCACTATAGATGAATGGCTAGTTATAGTATGATTCCACTATAGATGATTGACTACAGTTATAGTATGATTCCACCATAGATGATTGACTACACTTATTGTATGATTCCACCATAGATGATTGACTACACTTATTGTATGATTCCACCATAGATGATTGACTACACTTATAGTATGATTCCACCATAGATGATTGACTACACTTATTGTATGATTCCACTATAGATGATTGGCTACAGTTATAGTATGATCCCACCATAGATGATTGACTACACTTATTGTATGATTCCACCATAGATGATTGACTACACTTATTGTATGATTCCACCATAGATGATTGACTACACTTATTGTATGATTCCACCATAGATGATTGGCTACAGTTATTGTATGATTCCACCATAGATGATTGGCTACACTTATTGTATGATTCCACCATAGATGATTGACTACACTTATTGTATGATTCCATCATAGATGATTGACTACACTTATTGTATGATTCCATCATAGATGATTGACTACAATTATTGTATGATTCCACCATAGATGATTGACTACACTTATTGTATGATTCCACTATAGATGATTGGCTACAGTTATAGTATGATCCCACCATAGATGATTGACTACACTTATTGTATGATTCCACCATAGATGATTGACTACACTTATTGTATGATTCCACCATAGATGATTGACTACACTTATTGTATGATTCCACCATAGATGATTGGCTACAGTTATTGTATGATTCCACCATAGATGATTGACTACACTTATTGTATGATTCCACCATAGATGATTGACTACAGTTATAGTATGATTCCACCATAGATGATTGGCTACAATTATAGTATGATCCCACCATAGATGATTGGCTACAATTATAGTATGATCCCACCATAGATGATTGACTACACTTATTGTATGATTCCACCATAGATGATTGACTACAGTTATAGTATGATTCCACCATAGATGATTGGCTACAATTATAGTATGATCCCACCATAGATGATTGGCTACAATTATAGTATGATCCCACCATAGATGATTGACTAGTTATTGTATGATTCCACCATAGATGATTGACTACACTTATTGTATGATTCCACCATAGATGATTGACGACAGTTATAGTATGATTCCACTATAGATGATTGACTACAGTTATTGTATGATCCCCCCATAGATGATTGGCTACAATTATAGTATGATCCCACCATAGATGATTGACTACACTTATTGTATGATTCCACCATAGATGATTGACGACAGTTATTGTATGATTCCACCATAGATGATTGGCTACAATTATAGTATGATTCCACCATAGATGATTGGCTACAGTTATTGTATGATTCCACCATAGATGATTGACTACACTTATTGTATGATTCCACCATAGATGATTGACTACAGTTATAGTATGATTCCACCATAGATGATTGGCTACAATTATAGTATGATCCCACCATAGATGATTGGCTACAATTATAGTATGATCCCACCATAGATGATTGACTACACTTATTGTATGATTCCACCATAGATGATTGACTACAGTTATAGTATGATTCCACCATAGATGATTGGCTACAATTATAGTATGATCCCACCATAGATGATTGACTACACTTATTGTATGATTCCACCATAGATGATTGACTACAGTTATAGTATGATTCCACCATAGATGATTGGCTACAGTTATAGTATGATCCCACCATAGATGATTGACTAGTTATTGTATGATTCCACTATAGGTGATTGACTACACTTATTGTATGATTCCACCATAGATGATTGACTACACTTATTGTATGATTCCATCATAGATGATTGACTACACTTATTGTATGATTCCATCATAGATGATTGACTACAATTATTGTATGATTCCACTATAGATGATTGACTACACTTATTGTATGATTCCACCATAGATGATTGACTACAATTATTGTATGATTCCACTATAGATGATTGGCTACAATTATAGTATGATCCCACCATAGATGATTGACTACAGTTATTGTATGATTCCACTATAGATGATTGACTACACTTATTGTATGATTCCACCATAGATGATTGACTACACTTATTGTATGATTCCATCATAGATGATTGACTACACTTATTGTATGATTCCATCATAGATGATTGACTACACTTATTCTATGATTCCATCATAGATGATTGACTACAGTTATTGTATGATTCCACTATAGATGATTGGCTATAGTTATAGTATGATTCCACCATAGATGATTGACTACAGTTATTGTATGATTCCATCATAGATGATTGACTACAGTTATTGTATGATTCCACTATAGATGATTGGCTATAGTTATAGTATGATTCCATCATAGATGATTGACTACAGTTATTGTATGATTCCACTATAGATGATTGGCTGCAGTTATAGTATGATTCCACTATAGATGATTGGCTACAGTTATTGTATGATTCCACTATAGATGATTGGCTATAGTTATAGTATGATTTCATCATAGATGATTGACTACAGTTATTGTATGATTCCACTATAGATGATTGGCTGCAGATATAGTATGATTCCACTATAGATGATTGGCTACAGTTATTGTATGATTCCACTATAGATGATTGGCTGCAGTTATAGTATGATTCCACTATAGATGATTGGCTACAGTTATTGTATGATTCCACTATAGATGATTGGCTATAGTTATAGTATGATTCCATCATAGATGATTGCCTGCAGTTATAGTATGATTCCACTATAGATGATTGGCTACAGTTATAGTATTATTTCACTATAGATGATTGACTACATTTATTGTATGATTCCACTATAGATGATTGACTACAGTTATTGTATGATTCCACTATAGATGATTGGCTACAGTTATAGTATGATTCCACTATAGATGATTGACTACAGTTATTGTATGATTTCACTATAGATGATTGGCTATAATTATTGTATGGTTCCATCATAGATGATTGACTACAGTTATTGTATGATTCCACTATAGATGATTGGCTACAGTTATTGTATGATTCCACTATAGATGATTGGCTAGTTATAGTATGATTCCACTATAGATGATTGTCTGCAGTTATAGTATGATTCCACTATAGATGATTGGCTACAGTTATTGTATGATTCCACTATAGATGATTGGCTACAATTATTGTATGGTTCCATCATAGATGATTGACTACAGTTATTGTATGATTCCACTATAGATGATTGGCTACAGTTATTGTATGATTCCACTATAGATGAATGGCTAGTTATAGTATGATTCCACTATAGATGATTGACTACAGTTATAGTATGATTCCACCATAGATGATTGGCTACAATTATAGTATGATCCCACCATAGATGATTGGCTACAATTATAGTATGATCCCACCATAGATGATTGACTACACTTATTGTATGATTCCACCATAGATGATTGACGACAGTTATTGTATGATTCCACTATAGATGATTGGCTACACTTATTGTATGATTCCACCATAGATGATTGACTACAATTATTGTATGATTCCACTATAGATGATTGGCTACAATTATAGTATGATCCCACCATAGATGATTGACTACAGTTATTGTATGATTCCACTATAGATGATTGACTACACTTATTGTATGATTCCACCATAGATGATTGACTACACTTATTGTATGATTCCATCATAGATGATTGACTACAGTTATTGTATGATTCCACTATAGATGATTGGCTATAGTTATAGTATGATTTCATCATAGATGATTGACTACAGTTATTGTATGATTCCACTATAGATGATTGACTACACTTATTGTATGATTCCACCATAGATGATTGACTACACTTATTGTATGATTCCACTATAGATGATTGGCTACAGTTATTGTATGATTCCACTATAGATGATTGGCTATAGTTATAGTATGATTTCATCATAGATGATTGACTACAGTTATTGTATGATTCCACTATAGATGATTGGCTGCAGTTATAGTATGATTCCACTATAGATGATTGGCTACAGTTATTGTATGATTCCACTATAGATGATTGGCTGCAGTTATAGTATGATTCCACTATAGATGATTGGCTACAGTTATTGTATGATTCCACTATAGATGATTGGCTATAGTTATAGTATGATTCCATCATAGATGATTGCCTGCAGTTATAGTATGATTCCACTATAGATGATTGGCTACAGTTATAGTATGATTTCACTATAGATGATTGACTACATTTATTGTATGATTCCACTATAGATGATTGACTACAGTTATTGTATGATTCCACTATAGATGATTGGCTACAGTTATAGTATGATTCCACTATAGATGATTGACTACAGTTATTGTATGATTCCACTATAGATGATTGGCTATAATTATTGTATGGTTCCATCATAGATGATTGACTACAGTTATTGTATGATTCCACTATAGATGATTGGCTACAGTTATTGTATGATTCCACTATAGATGATTGGCTACAATTATTGTATGGTTCCACCATAGATGATTGACTACAGTTATTGTATGATTCCACTATAGATGATTGGCTACAGTTATTGTATGATTCCACTATAGATGATTGGCTACAATTATTGTATGGTTCCATCATAGATGATTGACTACAGTTATTGTATGATTCCACTATAGATGATTGGCTACAGTTATTGTATGATTCCACTATAGATGAATGGCTAGTTATAGTATGATTCCACTATAGATGATTGACTACAGTTATAGTATGATTCCACCATAGATGATTGACTACACTTATTGTATGATTCCACCATAGATGATTGACTACACTTATTGTATGATTCCACCATAGATGATTGACTACACTTATAGTATGATTCCACCATAGATGATTGACTACACTTATTGTATGATTCCACTATAGATGATTGGCTACAGTTATAGTATGATCCCACCATAGATGATTGACTACACTTATTGTATGATTCCACCATAGATGATTGACTACACTTATTGTATGATTCCACCATAGATGATTGACTACACTTATTGTATGATTCCACCATAGATGATTGGCTACAGTTATTGTATGATTCCACCATAGATGATTGGCTACACTTATTGTATGATTCCACCATAGATGATTGACTACACTTATTGTATGATTCCATCATAGATGATTGACTACACTTATTGTATGATTCCATCATAGATGATTGACTACAATTATTGTATGATTCCACCATAGATGATTGACTACACTTATTGTATGATTCCACTATAGATGATTGGCTACAGTTATAGTATGATCCCACCATAGATGATTGACTACACTTATTGTATGATTCCACCATAGATGATTGACTACACTTATTGTATGATTCCACCATAGATGATTGACTACACTTATTGTATGATTCCACCATAGATGATTGGCTACAGTTATTGTATGATTCCACCATAGATGATTGACTACACTTATTGTATGATTCCACCATAGATGATTGACTACAGTTATAGTATGATTCCACCATAGATGATTGGCTACAATTATAGTATGATCCCACCATAGATGATTGGCTACAATTATAGTATGATCCCACCATAGATGATTGACTACACTTATTGTATGATTCCACCATAGATGATTGACTACAGTTATAGTATGATTCCACCATAGATGATTGGCTACAATTATAGTATGATCCCACCATAGATGATTGGCTACAATTATAGTATGATCCCACCATAGATGATTGACTAGTTATTGTATGATTCCACCATAGATGATTGACTACACTTATTGTATGATTCCACCATAGATGATTGACGACAGTTATAGTATGATTCCACTATAGATGATTGACTACAGTTATTGTATGATCCCCCCATAGATGATTGGCTACAATTATAGTATGATCCCACCATAGATGATTGACTACACTTATTGTATGATTCCACCATAGATGATTGACGACAGTTATTGTATGATTCCACCATAGATGATTGGCTACAATTATAGTATGATTCCACCATAGATGATTGGCTACAGTTATTGTATGATTCCACCATAGATGATTGACTACACTTATTGTATGATTCCACCATAGATGATTGACTACAGTTATAGTATGATTCCACCATAGATGATTGGCTACAATTATAGTATGATCCCACCATAGATGATTGGCTACAATTATAGTATGATCCCACCATAGATGATTGACTACACTTATTGTATGATTCCACCATAGATGATTGACTACAGTTATAGTATGATTCCACCATAGATGATTGGCTACAATTATAGTATGATCCCACCATAGATGATTGACTACACTTATTGTATGATTCCACCATAGATGATTGACTACAGTTATAGTATGATTCCACCATAGATGATTGGCTACAGTTATAGTATGATCCCACCATAGATGATTGACTAGTTATTGTATGATTCCACTATAGGTGATTGGCTATAGTTATAGTATGATTCCATCATAGATGATTGCCTACAGTTATAGTATGATTCCACTATAGATGATTGGCTACAGTTATAGTATGATTTCACTATAGATGATTGACTACATTTATTGTATGATTCCACTATAGATGATTGACTACAGTTATTGTATGATTCCACTATAGATGATTGGCTACAGTTATAGTATGATTCCACTATAGATGATTGACTACAGTTATTGTATGATTCCACTATAGATGATTGGCTATAATTATTGTATGGTTCCATCATAGATGATTGACTACAGTTATTGTATGATTCCACTATAGATGATTGGCTACAGTTATTGTATGATTCCACTATAGATGATTGGCTACAATTATTGTATGGTTCCACCATAGATGATTGACTACAGTTATTGTATGATTCCACTATAGATGATTGGCTACAGTTATTGTATGATTCCACTATAGATGATTGGCTACAATTATTGTATGGTTCCATCATAGATGATTGACTACAGTTATTGTATGATTCCACTATAGATGATTGGCTACAGTTATTGTATGATTCCACTATAGATGAATGGCTAGTTATAGTATGATTCCACTATAGATGATTGACTACAGTTATAGTATGATTCCACCATAGATGATTGACTACACTTATTGTATGATTCCACCATAGATGATTGACTACACTTATTGTATGATTCCACCATAGATGATTGACTACACTTATAGTATGATTCCACCATAGATGATTGACTACACTTATTGTATGATTCCACTATAGATGATTGGCTACAGTTATAGTATGATCCCACCATAGATGATTGACTACACTTATTGTATGATTCCACCATAGATGATTGACTACACTTATTGTATGATTCCACCATAGATGATTGACTACACTTATTGTATGATTCCACCATAGATGATTGGCTACAGTTATTGTATGATTCCACCATAGATGATTGGCTACACTTATTGTATGATTCCACCATAGATGATTGACTACACTTATTGTATGATTCCATCATAGATGATTGACTACACTTATTGTATGATTCCATCATAGATGATTGACTACAATTATTGTATGATTCCACCATAGATGATTGACTACACTTATTGTATGATTCCACTATAGATGATTGGCTACAGTTATAGTATGATCCCACCATAGATGATTGACTACACTTATTGTATGATTCCACCATAGATGATTGACTACACTTATTGTATGATTCCACCATAGATGATTGACTACACTTATTGTATGATTCCACCATAGATGATTGGCTACAGTTATTGTATGATTCCACCATAGATGATTGACTACACTTATTGTATGATTCCACCATAGATGATTGACTACAGTTATAGTATGATTCCACCATAGATGATTGGCTACAATTATAGTATGATCCCACCATAGATGATTGGCTACAATTATAGTATGATCCCACCATAGATGATTGACTACACTTATTGTATGATTCCACCATAGATGATTGACTACAGTTATAGTATGATTCCACCATAGATGATTGGCTACAATTATAGTATGATCCCACCATAGATGATTGGCTACAATTATAGTATGATCCCACCATAGATGATTGACTAGTTATTGTATGATTCCACCATAGATGATTGACTACACTTATTGTATGATTCCACCATAGATGATTGACGACAGTTATAGTATGATTCCACTATAGATGATTGACTACAGTTATTGTATGATCCCCCCATAGATGATTGGCTACAATTATAGTATGATCCCACCATAGATGATTGACTACACTTATTGTATGATTCCACCATAGATGATTGACGACAGTTATTGTATGATTCCACCATAGATGATTGGCTACAATTATAGTATGATTCATCCATAGATGATTGGCTACAGTTATTGTATGATTCCACCATAGATGATTGACTACACTTATTGTATGATTCCACCATAGATGATTGACTACAGTTATAGTATGATTCCACCATAGATGATTGGCTACAATTATAGTATGATCCCACCATAGATGATTGGCTACAATTATAGTATGATCCCACCATAGATGATTGACTACACTTATTGTATGATTCCACCATAGATGATTGACTACAGTTATAGTATGATTCCACCATAGATGATTGGCTACAATTATAGTATGATCCCACCATAGATGATTGACTACACTTATTGTATGATTCCACCATAGATGATTGACTACAGTTATAGTATGATTCCACCATAGATGATTGGCTACAGTTATAGTATGATCCCACCATAGATGATTGACTAGTTATTGTATGATTCCACTATAGGTGATTGACTACACTTATTGTATGATTCCACCATAGATGATTGACTACACTTATTGTATGATTCCATCATAGATGATTGACTACACTTATTGTATGATTCCATCATAGATGATTGACTACAATTATTGTATGATTCCACTATAGATGATTGACTACACTTATTGTATGATTCCACCATAGATGATTGACTACAATTATTGTATGATTCCACTATAGATGATTGGCTACAATTATAGTATGATCCCACCATAGATGATTGACTACAGTTATTGTATGATTCCACTATAGATGATTGACTACACTTATTGTATGATTCCACCATAGATGATTGACTACACTTATTGTATGATTCCATCATAGATGATTGACTACACTTATTGTATGATTCCATCATAGATGATTGACTACACTTATTGTATGATTCCATCATAGATGATTGACTACAGTTATTGTATGATTCCACTATAGATGATTGGCTATAGTTATAGTATGATTCCACCATAGATGATTGACTACAGTTATTGTATGATTCCATCATAGATGATTGACTACAGTTATTGTATGATTCCACTATAGATGATTGGCTATAGTTATAGTATGATTCCATCATAGATGATTGACTACAGTTATTGTATGATTCCACTATAGATGATTGGCTGCAGTTATAGTATGATTCCACTATAGATGATTGGCTACAGTTATTGTATGATTCCACTATAGATGATTGGCTATAGTTATAGTATGATTTCATCATAGATGATTGACTACAGTTATTGTATGATTCCACTATAGATGATTGGCTGCAGTTATAGTATGATTCCACTATAGATGATTGGCTACAGTTATTGTATGATTCCACTATAGATGATTGGCTGCAGTTATAGTATGATTCCACTATAGATGATTGGCTACAGTTATTGTATGATTCCACTATAGATGATTGGCTATAGTTATAGTATGATTCCATCATAGATGATTGCCTGCAGTTATAGTATGATTCCACTATAGATGATTGGCTACAGTTATAGTATTATTTCACTATAGATGATTGACTACATTTATTGTATGATTCCACTATAGATGATTGACTACAGTTATTGTATGATTCCACTATAGATGATTGGCTACAGTTATAGTATGATTCCACTATAGATGATTGACTACAGTTATTGTATGATTTCACTATAGATGATTGGCTATAATTATTGTATGGTTCCATCATAGATGATTGACTACAGTTATTGTATGATTCCACTATAGATGATTGGCTACAGTTATTGTATGATTCCACTATAGATGATTGGCTAGTTATAGTATGATTCCACTATAGATGATTGTCTGCAGTTATAGTATGATTCCACTATAGATGATTGGCTACAGTTATTGTATGATTCCACTATAGATGATTGGCTACAATTATTGTATGGTTCCATCATAGATGATTGACTACAGTTATTGTATGATTCCACTATAGATGATTGGCTACAGTTATTGTATGATTCCACTATAGATGAATGGCTAGTTATAGTATGATTCCACTATAGATGATTGACTACAGTTATAGTATGATTCCACCATAGATGATTGACGACAGTTATTGTATGATTCCACTATAGATGATTGGCTACAATTATAGTATGATCCCACCATAGATGATTGACTACACTTATTGTATGATTCCACCATAGATGATTGACTACAATTATTGTATGATTCCACTATAGATGATTGGCTACAATTATAGTATGATCCCACCATAGATGATTGACTACAGTTATTGTATGATTCCACTATAGATGATTGACTACACTTATTGTATGATTCCACCATAGATGATTGACTACACTTATTGTATGATTCCATCATAGATGATTGACTACACTTATTGTATGATTCCATCATAGATGATTGACTACAGTTATTGTATGATTCCACTATAGATGATTGGCTATAGTTATAGTATGATTCCACCATAGATGATTGACTACAGTTATTGTATGATTCCATCATAGATGATTGACTACAGTTATTGTATGATTCCACTATAGATGATTGGCTATAGTTATAGTATGATTCCATCATAGATGATTGACTACAGTTATTGTATGATTCCACTATAGATGATTGGCTGCAGTTATAGTATGATTCCACTATAGATGATTGGCTACAGTTATTGTATGATTCCACTATAGATGATTGGCTATAGTTATAGTATGATTCCATCATAGATGATTGACTACAGTTATTGTATGATTCCACTATAGATGATTGGCTGCAGTTATAGTATGATTCCACTATAGATGATTGGCTACAGTTATTGTATGATTCCACTATAGATGATTGGCTGCAGTTATAGTATGATTCCACTATAGATGATTGGCTACAGTTATTGTATGATTCCACTATAGATGATTGGCTATAGTTATAGTATGATTCCATCATAGATGATTGACTACAGTTATTGTATGATTCCACTATAGATGATTGACTACAGTTATTGTATGATTCCACTATAGATGATTGGCTACAGTTATAGTATGATTCCACTATAGATGATTGACTACAGTTATTGTATGATTCCACTATAGATGATTGGCTATAATTATTGTATGGTTCCATCATAGATGATTGACTACAGTTATTGTATGATTCCACTATAGATGATTGGCTACAGTTATTGTATGATTCCACTATAGATGATTGGCTAGTTATAGTATGATTCCACTATAGATGATTGCCTGCAGTTATAGTATGATTCCACTATAGATGATTGGCTACAGTTATTGTATGATTCCACTATAGATGATTGGCTACAATTATTGTATGGTTCCATCATAGATGATTGACTACGGTTATTGTATGATTCCACTATAGATGATTGGCTACAGTTATTGTATGATTCCACTATAGATGAATGGCTAGTTATAGTATGATTCCACTATAGATGATTGACTACAGTTATAGTATGATTCCACCATAGATGATTGGCTACAATTATAGTATGATCCCACCATAGATGATTGGCTACAATTATAGTATGATCCCACCATAGATGATTGACTACACTTATTGTATGATTCCACCATAGATGATTGACTACAGTTATAGTATGATTCCACCATAGATGATTGGCTACAATTATAGTATGATCCCACCATAGATGATTGGCTACAATTATAGTATGATCCCACCATAGATGATTGACTAGTTATTGTATGATTCCACCATAGATGATTGACTACACTTATTGTATGATTCCACCATAGATGATTGACGACAGTTATAGTATGATTCCACTATAGATGATTGACTACAGTTATTGTATGATCCCACCATAGATGATTGGCTACAATTATAGTATGATCCCACCATAGATGATTGACTACACTTATTGTATGATTCCACCATAGATGATTGACGACAGTTATTGTATGATTCCACCATAGATGATTGGCTACAATTATAGTATGATTCCACCATAGATGATTGGCTACAGTTATTGTATGATTCCACCATAGATGATTGACTACACTTATTGTATGATTCCACCATAGATGATTGACTACAGTTATAGTATGATTCCACCATAGATGATTGGCTACAATTATAGTATGATCCCACCATAGATGATTGGCTACAATTATAGTATGATCCCACCATAGATGATTGACTACACTTATTGTATGATTCCACCATAGATGATTGACTACAGTTATAGTATGATTCCACCATAGATGATTGGCTACAATTATAGTATGATCCCACCATAGATGATTGACTACACTTATTGTATGATTCCACCATAGATGATTGGCTACAGTTATAGTATGATCCCACCATAGATGATTGACTAGTTATTGTATGATTCCACTATAGATGATTGACTACACTTATTGTATGATTCCACCATAGATGATTGACTACACTTATTGTATGATTCCATCATAGATGATTGACTACACTTATTGTATGATTCCATCATAGATGATTGACTACAATTATTGTATGATTCCACTATAGATGATTGACTACACTTATTGTATGATTCCACCATAGATGATTGACTACAATTATTGTATGATTCCACTATAGATGATTGGCTACAATTATAGTATGATCCCACCATAGATGATTGACTACAGTTATTGTATGATTCCACTATAGATGATTGACTACACTTATTGTATGATTCCACCATAGATGATTGACTACACTTATTGTATGATTCCATCATAGATGATTGACTACAGTTATTGTATGATTCCACTATAGATGATTGGCTATAGTTATAGTATGATTCCACCATAGATGATTGACTACAGTTATTGTATGATTCCATCATAGATGATTGACTACAGTTATTGTATGATTCCACTATAGATGATTGGCTATAGTTATAGTATGATTCCATCATAGATGATTGACTACAGTTATTGTATGATTCCACTATAGATGATTGGCTGCAGTTATAGTATGATTCCACTATAGATGATTGGCTACAGTTATTGTATGATTCCACTATAGATGATTGGCTATAGTTATAGTATGATTTCATCATAGATGATTGACTACAGTTATTGTATGATTCCACTATAGATGATTGGCTGCAGTTATAGTATGATTCCACTATAGATGATTGGCTACAGTTATTGTATGATTCCACTATAGATGATTGGCTGCAGTTATAGTATGATTCCACTATAGATGATTGGCTACAGTTATTGTATGATTCCACTATAGATGATTGGCTATAGTTATAGTATGATTCCATCATAGATGATTGCCTGCAGTTATAGTATGATTCCACTATAGATGATTGGCTACAGTTATAGTATGATTTCACTATAGATGATTGACTACATTTATTGTATGATTCCACTATAGATGATTGACTACAGTTATTGTATGATTCCACTATAGATGATTGGCTACAGTTATAGTATGATTCCACTATAGATGATTGACTACAGTTATTGTATGATTCCACTATAGATGATTGGCTATAATTATTGTATGGTTCCATCATAGATGATTGACTACAGTTATTGTATGATTCCACTATAGATGATTGGCTACAGTTATTGTATGATTCCACTATAGATGATTGGCTAGTTATAGTATGATTCCACTATAGATGATTGCCTGCAGTTATAGTATGATTCCACTATAGATGATTGGCTACAGTTATTGTATGATTCCACTATAGATGATTGGCTACAATTATTGTATGGTTCCATCATAGATGATTGACTACAGTTATTGTATGATTCCACTATAGATGATTGGCTACAGTTATTGTATGATTCCACTATAGATGAATGGCTAGTTATAGTATGATTCCACTATAGATGATTGACTACAGTTATAGTATGATTCCACCATAGATGATTGACTACACTTATTGTATGATTCCACCATAGATGATTGACTACACTTATTGTATGATTCCACCATAGATGATTGACTACACTTATAGTATGATTCCACCATAGATGATTGACTACACTTATTGTATGATTCCACTATAGATGATTGGCTACAGTTATAGTATGATCCCACCATAGATGATTGACTACACTTATTGTATGATTCCACCATAGATGATTGACTACACTTATTGTATGATTCCACCATAGATGATTGACTACACTTATTGTATGATTCCACCATAGATGATTGGCTACAGTTATTGTATGATTCCACCATAGATGATTGGCTACACTTATTGTATGATTCCACCATAGATGATTGACTACACTTATTGTATGATTCCATCATAGATGATTGACTACACTTATTGTATGATTCCATCATAGATGATTGACTACAATTATTGTATGATTCCACCATAGATGATTGACTACACTTATTGTATGATTCCACTATAGATGATTGGCTACAGTTATAGTATGATCCCACCATAGATGATTGACTACACTTATTGTATGATTCCACCATAGATGATTGACTACACTTATTGTATGATTCCACCATAGATGATTGACTACACTTATTGTATGATTCCACCATAGATGATTGGCTACAGTTATTGTATGATTCCACCATAGATGATTGACTACACTTATTGTATGATTCCACCATAGATGATTGACTACAGTTATAGTATGATTCCACCATAGATGATTGGCTACAATTATAGTATGATCCCACCATAGATGATTGGCTACAATTATAGTATGATCCCACCATAGATGATTGACTACACTTATTGTATGATTCCACCATAGATGATTGACTACAGTTATAGTATGATTCCACCATAGATGATTGGCTACAATTATAGTATGATCCCACCATAGATGATTGGCTACAATTATAGTATGATCCCACCATAGATGATTGACTAGTTATTGTATGATTCCACCATAGATGATTGACTACACTTATTGTATGATTCCACCATAGATGATTGACGACAGTTATAGTATGATTCCACTATAGATGATTGACTACAGTTATTGTATGATCCCCCCATAGATGATTGGCTACAATTATAGTATGATCCCACCATAGATGATTGACTACACTTATTGTATGATTCCACCATAGATGATTGACGACAGTTATTGTATGATTCCACCATAGATGATTGGCTACAATTATAGTATGATTCCACCATAGATGATTGGCTACAGTTATTGTATGATTCCACCATAGATGATTGACTACACTTATTGTATGATTCCACCATAGATGATTGACTACAGTTATAGTATGATTCCACCATAGATGATTGGCTACAATTATAGTATGATCCCACCATAGATGATTGGCTACAATTATAGTATGATCCCACCATAGATGATTGACTACACTTATTGTATGATTCCACCATAGATGATTGACTACAGTTATAGTATGATTCCACCATAGATGATTGGCTACAATTATAGTATGATCCCACCATAGATGATTGACTACACTTATTGTATGATTCCACCATAGATGATTGACTACAGTTATAGTATGATTCCACCATAGATGATTGGCTACAGTTATAGTATGATCCCACCATAGATGATTGACTAGTTATTGTATAATTCCACTATAGGTGATTGACTACACTTATTGTATGATTCCACCATAGATGATTGACTACACTTATTGTATGATTCCATCATAGATGATTGACTACACTTATTGTATGATTCCATCATAGATGATTGACTACAATTATTGTATGATTCCACTATAGATGATTGACTACACTTATTGTATGATTCCACCATAGATGATTGACTACAATTATTGTATGATTCCACTATAGATGATTGGCTACAATTATAGTATGATCCCACCATAGATGATTGACTACAGTTATTGTATGATTCCACTATAGATGATTGACTACACTTATTGTATGATTCCACCATAGATGATTGACTACACTTATTGTATGATTCCATCATAGATGATTGACTACACTTATTGTATGATTCCATCATAGATGATTGACTACACTTATTGTATGATTCCATCATAGATGATTGACTACAGTTATTGTATGATTCCACTATAGATGATTGGCTATAGTTATAGTATGATTCCACCATAGATGATTGACTACAGTTATTGTATGATTCCATCATAGATGATTGACTACAGTTATTGTATGATTCCACTATAGATGATTGGCTATAGTTATAGTATGATTCCATCATAGATGATTGACTACAGTTATTGTATGATTCCACTATAGATGATTGGCTGCAGTTATAGTATGATTCCACTATAGATGATTGGCTACAGTTATTGTATGATTCCACTATAGATGATTGGCTATAGTTATAGTATGATTTCATCATAGATGATTGACTACAGTTATTGTATGATTCCACTATAGATGATTGGCTGCAGTTATAGTATGATTCCACTATAGATGATTGGCTACAGTTATTGTATGATTCCACTATAGATGATTGGCTGCAGTTATAGTATGATTCCACTATAGATGATTGGCTACAGTTATTGTATGATTCCACTATAGATGATTGGCTATAGTTATAGTATGATTCCATCATAGATGATTGCCTGCAGTTATAGTATGATTCCACTATAGATGATTGGCTACAGTTATAGTATTATTTCACTATAGATGATTGACTACATTTATTGTATGATTCCACTATAGATGATTGACTACAGTTATTGTATGATTCCACTATAGATGATTGGCTACAGTTATAGTATGATTCCACTATAGATGATTGACTACAGTTATTGTATGATTTCACTATAGATGATTGGCTATAATTATTGTATGGTTCCATCATAGATGATTGACTACAGTTATTGTATGATTCCACTATAGATGATTGGCTACAGTTATTGTATGATTCCACTATAGATGATTGGCTAGTTATAGTATGATTCCACTATAGATGATTGCCTGCAGTTATAGTATGATTCCACTATAGATGATTGGCTACAGTTATTGTATGATTCCACTATAGATGATTGGCTACAATTATTGTATGGTTCCATCATAGATGATTGACTACAGTTATTGTATGATTCCACTATAGATGATTGGCTACAGTTATTGTATGATTCCACTATAGATGAATGGCTAGTTATAGTATGATTCCACTATAGATGATTGACTACAGTTATAGTATGATTCCACCATAGATGATTGGCTACAATTATAGTATGATCCCACCATAGATGATTGGCTACAATTATAGTATGATCCCACCATAGATGATTGACTACACTTATTGTATGATTCCACCATAGATGATTGACGACAGTTATTGTATGATTCCACTATAGATGATTGGCTACACTTATTGTATGATTCCACCATAGATGATTGACTACAATTATTGTATGATTCCACTATAGATGATTGGCTACAATTATAGTATGATCCCACCATAGATGATTGACTACAGTTATTGTATGATTCCACTATAGATGATTGACTACACTTATTGTATGATTCCACCATAGATGATTGACTACACTTATTGTATGATTCCATCATAGATGATTGACTACACTTATTGTATGATTCCATCATAGATGATTGACTACAGTTATTGTATGATTCCACTATAGATGATTGGCTATAGTTATAGTATGATTCCACCATAGATGATTGACTACAGTTATTGTATGATTCCATCATAGATGATTGACTACAGTTATTGTATGATTCCACTATAGATGATTGGCTATAGTTATAGTATGATTCCATCATAGATGATTGACTACAGTTATTGTATGATTCCACTATAGATGATTGGCTGCAGTTATAGTATGATTCCACTATAGATGATTGGCTACAGTTATTGTATGATTCCACTATAGATGATTGGCTATAGTTATAGTATGATTCCATCATAGATGATTGACTACAGTTATTGTATGATTCCACTATAGATGATTGGCTGCAGTTATAGTATGATTCCACTATAGATGATTGGCTACAGTTATTGTATGATTCCACTATAGATGATTGGCTGCAGTTATAGTATGATTCCACTATAGATGATTGGCTACAGTTATTGTATGATTCCACTATAGATGATTGGCTATAGTTATAGTATGATTCCATCATAGATGATTGACTACAGTTATTGTATGATTCCACTATAGATGATTGACTACAGTTATTGTATGATTCCACTATAGATGATTGGCTACAGTTATAGTATGATTCCACTATAGATGATTGACTACAGTTATTGTATGATTCCACTATAGATGATTGGCTATAATTATTGTATGGTTCCATCATAGATGATTGACTACAGTTATTGTATGATTCCACTATAGATGATTGGCTACAGTTATTGTATGATTCCACTATAGATGATTGGCTAGTTATAGTATGATTCCACTATAGATGATTGCCTGCAGTTATAGTATGATTCCACTATAGATGATTGGCTACAGTTATTGTATGATTCCACTATAGATGATTGGCTACAATTATTGTATGGTTCCATCATAGATGATTGACTACAGTTATTGTATGATTCCACTATAGATGATTGGCTACAGTTATTGTATGATTCCACTATAGATGAATGGCTAGTTATAGTATGATTCCACTATAGATGATTGACTACAGTTATAGTATGATTCCACCATAGATGATTGGCTACAATTATAGTATGATCCCACCATAGATGATTGGCTACAATTATAGTATGATCCCACCATAGATGATTGACTACACTTATTGTATGATTCCACCATAGATGATTGACGACAGTTATTGTATGATTCCACTATAGATGATTGGCTATAGTTATAGTATGATTCCATCATAGATGATTGACTACAGTTATTGTATGATTCCACTATAGATGATTGGCTGCAGTTATAGTATGATTCCACTATAGATGATTGGCTATAGTTATATAGTATGATCCCATCATAGATGATTGACTACACTTATTGTATGATTCCATCATAGTTGATTGACTACAGTTATTGTATGATTCCACTATAGATGATTGGCTATAGTTATAGTATGATTCCATCATAGATGATTGACTACAGTTATTGTATGATTCCACTATAGATGATTGGCTGCAGTTATAGTATGATTCCACTATAGATGATTGGCTACAGTTATTGTATGATTCCACTATAGATGATTGGCTATAGTTATAGTATGATTCCATCATAGATGATTGACTACAGTTATTGTATGATTCCACTATAGATGATTGCCTGCAGTTATAGTATGATTCCACTATAGATGATTGGCTACAGTTATAGTATGATTCCACTATAGATGATTGACTACAGTTATTGTATGATTCCACTATAGATGATTGACTACAGTTATTGTATGATTCCACTATAGACGATTGGCTACAGTTATAGTATGATTCCACTATAGATGATTGACTACAGTTATTGTATGATTCCACTATAGATAATTGGCTATAATTATTGTATGGTTCCATCATAGATGATTGACTACAGTTATTGTATGATTCCACTATAGATGATTGGCTACAGTTATTGTATGATTCCACTATAGATGATTGGCTAGTTATAGTATGATTCCACTATAGATGATTGCCTGCAGTTATAGTATGATTCCACTATAGATGATTGGCTACAGTTATTGTATGATTCCACTATAGATGATTGGCTACAATTATTGTATGGTTCCATCATAGATGATTGAGTACAGTTATTGTATGATTCCACTATGGATGATTGGCTACAGTTATTGTATGATTCCACTATAGATGAATGGCTAGTTATAGTATGATTCCACTATAGATGATTGACTACAGTTATAGTATGATTCCACCATAGATGATTGGCTACAATTATAGTATGATCCCACCATAGATGATTGGCTACAATTATAGTATGATCCCACCATAGATGATTGACTACACTTATTGTATGATTCCACCATAGATGATTGACGACAGTTATAGTATGATTCCACCATAGATGATTGGCTACACTTATTGTATGATTCCACTATAGATGATTGGCTAGTTATAGTATGATTCCACTATAGATGATTGGCTAGTTATAGTATGATTCCACTATAGATGATTGGCTAGTTATAGTATGATTCCACTATAGATGATTGGCTACAATTATTGTATGGTTCCATCATAGATGATTGGCTACAATTATTGTATGATTCCTCTATAGATGATTGGCTACAATTATTGTATGGTTCCATCATAGATGATTGACTACACTTATTGTATGATTCCACCATAGATGATTGACGACAGTTATAGTATGATTCCACTATAGATGATTGACTACAGTTATTGTATGATTCCACTATAGATGATTGGCTATAATTATTGTATGGTTCCATCATAGATGATTGACTACAGTTATTGTATGATTCCACTATAGATGATTGGCTACAGTTATTGTATGATTCCACTATAGATGATTGGCTAGTTATAGTATGATTCCACTATAGATGATTGCCTGCAGTTATAGTATGATTCCACTATAGATGATTGGCTACAGTTATTGTATGATTCCACTATAGATGATTGGCTACAATTATTGTATGGTTCCATCATAGATGATTGACTACAGTTATTGTATGATTCCACTATAGATGATTGGCTACAGTTATTGTATGATTCCACTATAGATGAATGGCTAGTTATAGTATGATTCCACTATAGATGATTGACTACAGTTATAGTATGATTCCACCATAGATGATTGGCTACAATTATAGTATGATCCCACCATAGATGATTGGCTACAATTATAGTATGATCCCACCATAGATGATTGACTACACTTATTGTATGATTCCACCATAGATGATTGACGACAGTTATTGTATGATTCCACTATAGATGATTGGCTATAGTTATAGTATGATTCCATCATAGATGATTGACTACAGTTATTGTATGATTCCACTATAGATGATTGGCTGCAGTTATAGTATGATTCCACTATAGATGATTGGCTATAGTTATATAGTATGATCCCATCATAGATGATTGACTACACTTATTGTATGATTCCATCATAGTTGATTGACTACAGTTATTGTATGATTCCACTATAGATGATTGGCTATAGTTATAGTATGATTCCATCATAGATGATTGACTACAGTTATTGTATGATTCCACTATAGATGATTGGCTGCAGTTATAGTATGATTCCACTATAGATGATTGGCTACAGTTATTGTATGATTCCACTATAGATGATTGGCTATAGTTATAGTATGATTCCATCATAGATGATTGACTACAGTTATTGTATGATTCCACTATAGATGATTGCCTGCAGTTATAGTATGATTCCACTATAGATGATTGGCTACAGTTATAGTATGATTCCACTATAGATGATTGACTACAGTTATTGTATGATTCCACTATAGATGATTGACTACAGTTATTGTATGATTCCACTATAGACGATTGGCTACAGTTATAGTATGATTCCACTATAGATGATTGACTACAGTTATTGTATGATTCCACTATAGATAATTGGCTATAATTATTGTATGGTTCCATCATAGATGATTGACTACAGTTATTGTATGATTCCACTATAGATGATTGGCTACAGTTATTGTATGATTCCACTATAGATGATTGGCTAGTTATAGTATGATTCCACTATAGATGATTGCCTGCAGTTATAGTATGATTCCACTATAGATGATTGGCTACAGTTATTGTATGATTCCACTATAGATGATTGGCTACAATTATTGTATGGTTCCATCATAGATGATTGACTACAGTTATTGTATGATTCCACTATGGATGATTGGCTACAGTTATTGTATGATTCCACTATAGATGAATGGCTAGTTATAGTATGATTCCACTATAGATGATTGACTACAGTTATAGTATGATTCCACCATAGATGATTGGCTACAATTATAGTATGATCCCACCATAGATGATTGGCTACAATTATAGTATGATCCCACCATAGATGATTGACTACACTTATTGTATGATTCCACCATAGATGATTGACGACAGTTATAGTATGATTCCACCATAGATGATTGGCTACACTTATTGTATGATTCCACTATAGATGATTGGCTAGTTATAGTATGATTCCACTATAGATGATTGGCTAGTTATAGTATGATTCCACTATAGATGATTGGCTAGTTATAGTATGATTCCACTATAGATGATTGGCTACAATTATTGTATGGTTCCATCATAGATGATTGGCTACAATTATTGTATGATTCCTCTATAGATGATTGGCTACAATTATTGTATGGTTCCATCATAGATGATTGACTACACTTATTGTATGATTCCACCATAGATGATTGACGACAGTTATAGTATGATTCCACTATAGATGATTGGCTAGTTATAGTATGATTCCACTATAGATGATTGGCTAGTTATAGTATGGTTCCATCATAGATGATTGGCTACAATTATTGTATGATTCCACTATAGATGATTGGCTACAATTATTGTATGGTTCCATCATAGATGATTGACTACACTTATTGTATGATTCCACCATAGATGATTGACGACAGTTATAGTATGATTCCACTATAGATGATTGGCTAGTTATAGTATGATTCCACTATAGATGATTGGCTAGTTATAGTATGATTCCACTATAGATGATTGGCTACAATTATTGTATGGTTCCATCATAGATGATTGGCTACAGTTGTTGTATGATTCCACTATAGATGATTGCCTGCAGTTATAGTATGATTCCACTATAGATGATTGGCTACAGTTATTGTATGATTCCACTATAGATGATTGGCTACAATTATTGTATGGTTCCATCATAGATGATTGACTACAGTTATTGTATGATTCCATCATAGATGATTGACTACAGTTGTTGTATGATTCCACTATAGATGATTGGCTACAGTTATTGTATGATTCCACTATAGATGATTGACTACACTTATTGTATGATTCCACCATAGATGATTGACGACAGTTATAGTATGATTGCACTATAGATGATAGACTAGTTATAGTATGATTCCACTATAGATGATTGGCTACAGTTATAGTTTGATTCCACTATAGATGATTGACTACAGTTATTGTATGATTCCACTATAGATGATTGGCTACAGTTATAGTATGATTCCACTACAGATGATTGGCTACAGTTATAGGATGATTCCACCATAGATGATTGACTACAGTTAATGTATGATTCCACTATAGATGATAGATGATTGACTACAGTTAATGTATGATTCCCCTATAGATGATTGGCTACAGTTATAGTATGATTCCACTACAGATGATTAGCTACAGTTATAGGATGATTCCACTATAGATGATAGATTACAGTTATAGTATGATTCCACTGTAGATGATAGACTAGTTATTGTGTGCTCCCACTATAGATCATATGATTCATGTTATTCCACAAACTCTCAGCTCTCACACATCCTTACATCCACTAAGCACATACACAAAAATATATGCGCTCAGCACATTTACATATCAATATATGCACTCAGCATTCTTACATATCCATACATGCACTTGGCTTTCAACATTCATGCATGCACACAACTTTATGACAATAGTGGAATGACATCCTGAGATATGTTTCATTCATTTGTGTGTCTGCAACATTTGTGGACGACCAAGAATCAAACTGATAGATTCTATCACTAGACAACTTTTTTTACTCTGTAGGTTTGTTTAGAGACTGATGGCACAAAGCAAACAAGAACAAGGCTTAAACTGAAAAAGCAAAAACAGGTATATCTTTAAATGATACGTGGCCTCATCCTCATGTGATATATCTAGTTCATTTTGTTCTTGTAAGATTTGATGTGATCAGACTTGTGATCTATCTAGTTTATGTTCACCATCTGCTTGACCCCGGTCACATGGTTAATAGGGACAATACATTTGGCATGTTTAGCTACACATTCATTCATTCAGTAGCATGTCCTTTGCAGAACTGAGCTCCCATAACAACCTTCCGGAAAACTTCTCAATCACAAGCAAGATGTTTCGCATCCAATACACCCATCTGGAGATCATCCCCCACATCCTGCACCCATCTTCTCTTTGGCCTTCCTCTTTCTCTCTCCTCAGGCATATACCCCTCCATTGTTGTTCTCTCCAAGTTTTCGTGACGTTTCAAGTGACCAAAATATTTCAGTTTTTCTTTGTTTTATCGTCTTTAATAGCCAACATTCTTTTATATATAAAAGTCGTGAGTCGTGGTTCCAACTTCACAGCAAAGGGTCAGATCATAATGTTCCGTTCCTGTGTCAGTGAATATAGTTATATATTTCAGCTTTAAGGACTCATGGTTTGTTTCGTTTTATATTGACTTCTGCAATATGCACCAGATGAGATGCAGCCAAGCATGCCAGGCAATAAATTGTGCAACCTATTGTGTATTTTCATTATTAATATTTAAAGAAGAGACATAGTTGGATGGCTGCATTGTGATTTATGTAATAGATACATAAAGAAGAGACAAGATTGGTTGGTCAACCTATTAGATGAAGATGACTATATGTTATATAAATATGATGTCAACCTACTGTGTCTAGGTTATATAAATGTCAACCTACTAGAAAGTTATATAAATACCATGTCAGTCTGATGAATGTCTATATGTAATATACGAGGATTGTTTAGAAAGTAATGCACCACATCATTTTTCTCATCTAATAATGAAGATAAAAGCTTGGAATTTTCCACACTTCAAATATGGCATGTTCCGATTGTGTGCTCCAAATTGTAGCGCAACCAGCAAAATAATATGGCTGCCCTAAACTGCTGAAATGGAGCGTGATAATAACTTGTTTTATCAGCAGCGAATAGTGATATAATTTCTTGTTGCAGAGAAGGAAACTGTTGTGAACATTCACAAGCATCTATATGGGTATGAAAGTTTTGCACTCGACAGGAGTAAAGTCAGTCACAGGGTTCAGAGAATCAACGAATCGGGAACTGGAGATGCAGAGCTGCTTGATTGGCCAAGCTGTGGAAGTCCTGCCATGTCACCAACGCAAAAATGTTTAAATGCGCTGATGGAATTATTCTTACTGATAGGTGAATCACTACTCAACAGTTGGCCTTAACAGCTGTCATTCAGCAATGGTAGTGCAAATGCAATTGTAAAAGCGCTAAGATTTTCTAAGGTTTGAGCAAGGTTGGTTTCGCGAAGTCTCACAAATGACCACTGATTGCAAAGGACAGCAATTTCTTCAGAATTGTTGGGGCATTTCAGTGCTAATGAAGAGAACTTTTTGGCTAAGATGGTTACAGGTGACAAAACTTGGGTACATCATTATGAACCTGAAACAGAAAGACAGTAAATGAAGTGACATTATCTGCAAACACCAGGAAGAAAGAAATTCAAGACTAGCTCCTTCAGCTGGAAAGGTCATGATCACTGTCTTTTGAGACATTGAAGGTGTGATTCTTGTGAATGTAATGCCAAGAGGAGAGACAATAAATTTGCAAGCTTATATTAAAATATTGAAAAATCCAGTGTTTTCGAGAGTTGGCCGCACTTCTCCATCACACGTCTGGCAACATGGGAAGCAATCACCAAATAGGGCTGGACTGTACTACTCCATCCACCCCATAGTCTTGATTTGGCACCCTCTGATCTTCATCTATTTGGTCCATTTAAAGATGCACTCCGTTGAACAATGTTTGAAGATGATGGGGTGATTCATGCAGCGAAGAAATGGCTACATGATGAAGACAAAATCTGGTATGGGCAAGGAATACATGCACTTGTTTTGCGCTGGCATAAAGCCGTACGAGTTGATTGGGATTATGTTGAATAATACCCATGTTTACATGATATATCCATATACATTGTGCATACATTTCATGCTTTTTGAATAAATAGCTCTTGAGAAAAATGATGTGGTGCATTACTTTCTGAATGCCCCTAGTACATGTAATGTCAACCTGCTGTATGTTATATAAATCCACTGATGTCTGCGCTGTCAACCTGCTAGATGTCTGTATGTTATATAAATGCACTGATGTCTGCGCTGTCAACTTGCTAGATGTCTGTATGTTATATAAATCCACTGATGTCTGCGCTGTCAACCTGCTAGATGTCTGTATGTTATATAAATCCACTGATGTCTGCGCTGTCAACTTGCTAGATGTCTGTATGTTATATAAATGCCATGTCAGCATTCTAAATGTCTGTATGTTATATAAATGTAATGTCAGCCTACTAGATGTATATATGTTATATAACTGTAATGTCAATCTACCACAGGGTGTATTTTTAATGACTGGGGTTTTTTAAAATATTGCCGTTCCAAGTTTTGTAATTACCTTTTATGTTGCATGAACTCCACAGAGGGTGAATACAAAACTTGGAATGGCAATATTAAAAAAAAACAACCCACAGTCATTAAAAATACACTCTATAGATGTCAGTATGTTATAGAAATTAATGTCGACCTACTAGATGCCTGTATGTTATATAAATGTAATGTCAACTAACAAGATGGCTTTGTTATATATATATTTTTTTTTAAAATATAATTGTAATGTCATTTAATAATAATAAATAATTATGATCATATTTTGTGTTTATTTTCAGCAGCAAGAAGAAGAGATGGATACTGTGATAGTTGATGGTCAGGATGTAAACCATGGATTAGACAGTCAACTGACGACAGATGGTGACAGTCGTGCCCACGAGCATGTTGAGTACCACACAGAGACACTAAATGAAACAGAGACTGTCATCACTGAAATATTTGATGTGGGAGAGGGGGGGAAACTTGCACAGCTGAGACACTTTGAGATTGTTCAGACAAAAACAACACCTGTATGTGAGAGACCGAGACCCCTGGCAGCAGCTGACTGTGTGTCAGATCAGGGATTCAATGACGATGACATGAACAGCTCTGGTGACAGTCAGCCCGTGAACAGTGCGAGTCATGATCACCAGAAGCAATTACCTTCATCTCCCATTCAGACTAGAGACCATCAGGACATTGGTGACTGTGGTGGAGACAGTGAATGTAGACCTAATAAAGACTCAGGAGTAGTGTCTGAAGTAGCTAGCAGAGCAGACAGCACATTTGTTAAAGAGAAACAATCACTAGAGTCTGAGAACAGAGTGACACGAACCAGAACTAGGGCAGAGAAAGAAATTGTTTCACATGAGACACCCACAGAAAGAATGACAAGGACCAGACAACGCAAACAGGAAGAAGCCCTACAGACAGCCCAGAATTTAAAATCCATTAGGTAAGCAATAAAATAAGTATTTTCTCCCTGTATGTAGAATCCACCACTCACGTAATTTATTATTGCTGAATTGTACACTCACCAGGTTCTACTGTTTGACACTTGAACCTCCATGTTACTGTTCAGTCAGAGATGTGTGTGACAGTATTATTTCTTGTCTATCCTCCATGTTACTGGACAATTAGAGACATGTGTGGCAGTATTATTTCTTGTCTAACCTCCATGTTACTGGACAATTAGAGACACATGTGTGGCAGTATTATTTCTTGTCTAACCTCTATGTTACTGGACAATTAGAGAACATGTGTGGCAGTATTATTTCTTGTCTAACCTCCATGTTACTGTTCAGTCAGAGACGTGTGTGGCAGTATTATTTCTTGTCTAACCTCCATGTTACTGGACAATTAGAGACACATGTATGGCAGTATTATTTCTTGTCTAACCTCCACGTAACTGGACAATTAGAGACACATGTGTAGCAGTAGTATTTCTTGTCTAACCTCTTATATTACTGGACAATTAGAGACACGTGTGTGGCAGTATTATTTCTTGTCTAACCTCTATGTTACTGGACAATTAGAGACACGTGTGGCAGTATTATTTCTTGTCTAACCTCTTATATTACTGGACAATTAGAGACACGTGTGTGGCAGTATTATTTCTTGTCTAACCTCTATGTTACTGGACAATTAGAGACACGTGTGTGGCAGTATTATTTCTTGTCTAACCTCTATGTTACTGGACAATTAGAGACACGTGTGTGGCAGTATTATTTCTTGTCTAACCTCTATGTTACTGGACAATTAGAGAACATGTGTGGCAGTATTATTTCTTGTCTAACCTCCATGTTACTGTTCAGTCAGAGACGTGTGTGGCAGTATTATTTCTTGTCTAACCTCCATGTTACTGGACAATTAGAGACATGTGTGGCAGTATTATTTCTTGTCTAACCTCCATGTTACTGGACAATTAGAGACACATGTATGGCAGTATTATTTCTTGTCTAACCTCCACGTAACTGGACAATTAGAGACACATGTGTAGCAGTAGTATTTCTTGTCTAACCTCTTATATTACTGGACAATTAGAGACACGTGTGTGGCAGTATTATTTCTTGTCTAACCTCTATGTTACTGGACAATTAGAGACACGTGTGTGGCAGTATTATTTCTTGTCTAACCTCCATGTTACTGGACAATTAGAGACACATGTATGGCAGTATTATTTTTTGTCTAACCTCCACGTTTCTGGACAATTAGAGACACATGTGTAGCAGTAGTATTTCTGGTCTAACCTCCATGTTATTGGACAGTTAGACACACATGTGTGGCAGTATTATTTCTTGTCTAAGCTCCAAGTTACTGTTCAGTCAGAGACGTGTGTGGCAGTATTATTTCTTGTCTAACCTCCATGTTACTGGACAATTAGAGACACGTGTGGCAGTCATGTTACTGGACAATTAGAGACACATGTAGCAGTATTATTTCTTGTCTAACCTCCATGTTACTGGACAATTAGAGACATGTGTGGCAATATTATTTCTTGTCTAACCTCCATGTTACTGGACAATTAGAGACATGTGTGGCAGTATTATTTCTTGTCTAACCTCCATGTTACTGTTCAGTCAGATACATGTGTGGCAGTATTATTTCTTGTCTAACCTCCATGTTACTGGACAATTAGAGACACGTGTGGCAGTATTATTTCTTGTCTAACCTCTATATTACTGGACAATTAGAGACACGTGTGTGGCAGTATTATTTCTTGTCTAACCTCCATGTTACTGGACAATTAGAGACACGTGTGTGGCAGTATTATTTCTTGTCTAACCTCCATGTTACTGGACAATTAGAGACACATGTATGGCAGTATTATTTCTTGTCTAACCTCCACGTTACTGGACAATTAGAGACACATGTGTGGCAGTAGTATTTCTTGTCTAACCTCCATGTTACTGGACAGTTAGACACACATGTGTGGCAGTATTATTTCTTGTCTAACCTCCATGTTACTGGACAATTAGAGACACATGTGGCAGTATTATTTCTTGTCTAACCTCCATGTTACTGGACAGTTAGACACACATGTGTGGCAGTATTATTTCTTGTCTAACCTCCATGTTACTGGACAGTTAGACACACATGTGTGGCAGTATTATTTCTTGTCTAACCTCCATGTTACTGTTCAGTCAGAGACGTGTGTGGCAGTATTATTTCTTGTCTAACCTCCACGTTACTGGACAATTAGAGACATGTGTGGCAGTATTATTTCTTGTCTAACCTCCACGTTACTGGACAATTAGAGACACGTGTGTAGCAGTAGTATTTCTTGTCTAACCTCCATGTTACTGGACAGTTAGACACACATGTGTGGCAGTATTATTTCTTGTCTAACCTCCATGTTACTGGACAGTTAGAGACACATTGGCAGTATTATATCTATCAGTGTGTTCAATGTTATAGCTATCAGTGTGTTTGATGTTATATCTACCAATGTGTTCCATGTTATATCTATCAGTGTGTTCAATGTTATATCTATCAGTGTGGTCAGTGTTGGTGTTCAATGTTATATATATCAGTGTGCTCAATGTTATATCTATCAGTGTGGTCAGTGTTGGTGTTCAATGTTATATCTATCAGTGTGGTCAGTGTTGGTGTTCAATGTTATATCTATCAGTGTGGTCAGTGTTGGTGTTCAATGTTATATCTATCAGTGTGTTCAATGTTATATCTATCAGTGTGTTCAATGTTATATCTATCAGTGTGTTCAATGTTATATCTATCAGTGTGTTCAATGTTATATCTATCAGTGTGTTCAATGTTATATCTATCAGTGTGTTCAATGTTATATCTATCAGTGTGGTCAGTGTTGGTGTTCAATGTTATATCTATCAGTGTGTTCAATGTTATATCTATCAGTGTGGTCAGTGTTGGTGTTCAATGTTATATCTATCAGTGTGTTCAATGTTATATCTATCAGTGTGTTCAATGTTATATCTATCAGTGTGGTCAGTGTTGGTGTTCAATGTTAGATCTATCAGTGTGTTCAATGTTATATCTATCAGTGTGGTCAGTGTTGGTGTTCAATGTTAGATCTATCAGTGTGTTCAATGTTAGATCTATGTGTGTTCAATGTTATATTTATCAGTGTGGTCAGTGTTGGTGTTCAATGTTATATCTATCAGTGTGGTCAGTGTTGGTGTTCAATGTTATATTTATCAGTGTGGTCAGTGTTGGTGTTCAATGTTATATCTATCAGTGTGGTCAGTGTTGGTGTTCAATGTTATATCTATCAGTGTGGTCAGTGTTGGTGTTCAATGTTATATCTATCAGTGTGGTCAGTGTTGGTGTTCAATGTTATATCTATCAGTGTGGTCAGTGTTGGTGTTCAATGTTAGATCTATGTGTGTTCTATTTTATATCTATCAGTGTGGTCAGTGTTGGTGTTCAATGTTATATCTATCAGTGTGGTCAGTGTTGGTGTTCAATGTTATATCTATCAGTGTGGTCAGTGTTGGTGTTCAATGTTATATCTATCAGTGTGGTCAGTGTTGGTCAACGTTATATCTATCAGTGTGGTCAGTGTTGGTGGTCAACGTTATATCTATCAGTGTGGTCAGTGTTGGTGTTCACTGTTAGATCTATCAGAATTATGATTGTTGGATCTGTTAGAATGTTGAATGGTAGATCTATCAGTGTGTTGAATTTTAGATATCTCAGTGTTGAATTTTAGATATCTCAGATAGTTTATTGTTAGATCTACAGTATGCAGTGAAATCTATGGCAAAGGTAGCCTTTTGCAAAATGGAAAACATACTGACTAATAAATAGATGCCAGTTGCAATGAGAAAAAGAGAAGTGCTACATAGAACCTGTACTTGTGTATGGATGTGAAACATGGATGATGAGCAGACAAGCTAAAAAAACATCTCATGGCTGTGGAAATGTGGTTTCTGAGGAAAATGCAAAAAATACTATGGACAGAAAGAAATATCAATTACCAAGTCCTATAAAAAACAAATGAAAGCTGCAAACTGATTAGAGAAATTAGACATAGATAGTCAAATATTTGGGGCCGCGTTATGAGAAGAAAAGAACTAGAGAACATAGTGGCAACTGGCCAGATTGAGGGGGAAAGAACAAGGGTAAGGGTAAAGAAGAGAAGTAAACACCTAGATGGCTTTGCCACATGGCATGGTTGGGACAGGAACACATCTGATCCACCATGCTGGTGATTGTGTAAGATGGCGAAACATGACCGCCCACGTTTACCGGCAAGTCACATGATGATGATGATAATGCAGCAAAATATACCAGGCAAGAAATGGTGCAATATTTTGTTTATGATGTCTGTGTTTAAATGTTGACGCTAGATCATTGTTTTCTGTGGTGTTGAATGTCTGTGTTTAAATTTTGACACTAAATTATTGTTTTCTGTGTTGTTGAATCTCTGTGTTTAAATGTTGACACTAGATTATTGTTTTCTGTGTTGCTGAATGTCTGTTTAAATGTTGACACTAGATCATTGTTTTCTGTGTTGCTGAATGTCTGTTTAAATGTTGACACTAGATTATTGTTTTCTGTGTTGCTGAATGTCTGTTTAAATGTTGACACTAGATCATTGTTTTCTGTGTTGCTGAATGTCTGTTTAAATGTTGACACTAGATTATTGTTTTCTGTGTTGTTGAATGTCTGTTTAAATGTTGACACTAGATCATTGTTTCTGTGTTATTGAATATTTCCATTGACAGGGTTACTCCATTGGAAGCGCAGACTGCAGTGCTGGGGCCAAGTGCAATGACACGAAGCAGAATGAAGAAAGCCCTAGATCCCAATAAACTTAATGGCAGTGATGATGAAATCATTGCCAGCTCCCCTGTTGTTGGCGTTTCAAGAGCTTCCCTGAGGTAGGAGGCAGCTCTTTCACCCTCTAGCTTGCATTCATCAACCATCATTGACCTGGGCTGATGCACTTTCACAATGTCCAGTGTTTTTTTTTTGGGGGGGGGGGGGGGGGGGGGCGACACTCACTCACTTTGAACACAAGCGTAATCCATACACACTACTTCTAGTAGTGCTGGACTGAATTTTTGCATGTGGATTAGCTTTACCTATTAACAGCGCCCCTCGTCATCAGGCAAATCCACTCTGACTTCAGAGGTACTAGTAATTAACGTCCCCAAGTCAAGGACCATAGGTCAACATTTTAGTTCAACTGTCTGGTGTAGGAATTGAACCCCTTACCTCGGCATCAGCACACCTGATGTTTAAGAACACACATTCTTATCCATTCAGCCATGCTGACCCACAATAATGTCCTGTTTGTTCTTGATTATTAGTTAGTCGAAAGATTGTCCTCACTGCACATCGAACCATTCAGTCTATATTGAACTATGGCTATTGCTGTAGTAGCTGCCATGACCTCCATTGGCTATTGCTGTAGTAGCTGCCATGACCTCCATTGGCTATTGCTGTAGTTGCTGCCAGTTACTGTAGTTGCGCCCGTGTGTTGCTGGGGCCATTACGGGGGAGCAAAGAATAGTAACACTGTTGCCTACCATGCATGTCATAGGAGGCGACTGAGGAGGATATGGTTCCATCGCCCTGCTTCTGAGTGAGTGCGTGGCGCGACACTGTGAGCTGTGAGTTTCTTGTGGAATGCTTTTACATCTGTCCGCGGTTGTGTGTAGCGTGAACTGCATGTTCGGAACGATGGCGACCGGCTGTTGCTGGATTGACTGGTTTGCCCTTTCGGCTCACGAGTGCATTTTTCAGGAGACTCCTGGGAGTCGCCGCTGGAGGTACGGAGTTCATGCTTTGTGCGGCGCTTTCGGTGCCATCTTTTCGCAATCTTGTCAAGGTTGCAGATTCAGCCATTACTTCATATCAGCCCTGTCCATTGCTCTTCCACTTTCCATAGTAAGCCCACAAGCCAATCAAAGGCTTGTTCCTCTTACACCTGTGTGTCCTGGCATACAGATGAAGCTGATTTGTATCACCATTGATCTCCTCAGAGACATTACCTACTGACCTGGAGTCCAGTCCGCCTGGATCTTCCTGAGTATACTCATTGAGTCACTGAGAAAGCATGCCTGGGTGAATAGCCAGGCTATTGCTGTAGTTACTGCCATGACCTCCATAGTCAGGCAATTGCTGTAGTTACTGCCATGACATCCATAGCCAGACTATTGCTGTAGTTACTGCCATGACCTCCATAGCCAGACTATTGCTGTAGTTATTGCCATGACCTCCATAGCCAGACTATTGCTGTAGTTACTGCCATGACCTCCATAGCCAGGCTATTGCTGTAGTTACTGCCATGACCTCCATTTATTGTTGCTACCATGACCTCCATAGCCAGACTATTGCTGTAGTTACTGCCATGACCTCCATAGCCAGACTATTTCTGTAGTTACTGCCATGACCTCCATAGCCAGGCTATTGCTGTAGTTACTGCCATGACCTACATAGCAAGGCTATGGCTGTAGTTACTGCCATGACCTCCATAGCCAGGCTATTGCTGTAGTTACTGCCATGACCTCCATAACCAGGCTATTGCTGTAGTTACTGACATGACCTCCATAGCCAGGCTATTGCTGTAGTTACTGACATGACCTCCATTTATTGTTGCTGCCATGACCTCCATAGCCAGACTATTGCTGTAGTTACTGCCATGACCTCCATAGCCAGGCTATTGCTGTAGTTACTGCCATGACCTCCATAGCCAGGCTATTGCTGTAGTTACTGCCATGACCTCCATAGCCAGGCTATTGCTGTAGTTACTGACATGACCTCCATTTATTGTTGCTGCCATGACCTCCATAGCCAGACTATGGCTGTAGTTACTGCCATGACCTCCATAGCCAGACTATGGCTGTAGTTACTGCCATGACCTCCATAGCCAGACTATTGCTGTAGTTACTGACATGACCTCCATAGCCAGACTATGGCTGTAGTTACTGACATGACCTCCATAGCCAGACTATGGCTGTAGTTACTGCCATGACCTCCATAGCCAGGCTATTGCTGTAGTTACTGCCATGACCTCCATTGATTGTTGCTGCCATGACCTCCATTGCCAGACTATTGCTTTAATTACTGCCATGACCTCCATAGCCAGACTATTGCTTTAATTACTGCCATGACCTCCATAGCCAGACTATTGCTGTAGTTACTGCCATGACCTCCCTAGCCAGGCTATTGTTGTAGTTGCTGCTATGACCTCCATAGTCAGACTATTGCTGTAGTCTGCTATAACCTCCATAGCCAGGCTATTGCTGTAGTACTCCCATGACTTCCATAGTCGCTTTTGCTTTAGTTACTGCACTAAGTACTCGAAGGCCCTGGTTAACGCTGATGTTACGTTCTTGGAAAACGCGACTTTAAGTGAAACGATATATAGCGAAACACTGTTTCCCATAGAATTAAATTAAATACAGTTTATTTTGATGGTTGTTGATATTTATTAGTTAAATAGAGGTTGGTTGGAGGGCGAGTGGTAGAGTTATTGGGACATAGAGGCATTAAAACAACTCGCTCCAAAACTATCATGAGCACTACTAGTACTGCTCTCACCCGCTTTCTTAGCTAGATCTTCATAGAGAGACTTTGCTTTCTCTTGGATAGCCATCTTGCTCACAGGCATATTCCGTTGGTTCTGATCTTCATTCCAGACGTCCAATAGTGCTTCCATGTTCTCCATAAGAGTACTTCTGGTACGAGTGATCTTAGAAGCACTCAAAGGGGTTACGTTTTTAGCACCCTCTTTGATTTTGTCAGCACCTGCACGAATTGTCCTTAGCGTGGTTGGAGGTAAACCATGGACTTTACATATATCGACATCTTGATCGCCAGCTTCAAATGACGTAACACATCTAACTTCACCTCAAGAGTAACACTTTTGCTGGTTCTCTTACAACCAGACACACTATCAGCACTTACTGTGCGCTTTGAACTCATAATTATGGGTGATTACACAATAAAATCCTGGAAACACGCACTGCACAAAATGTAAAAGTGGCGTCGTTAACGCGGCATAGCAACACAGGTGACGATGTTTTAGCGGAATGTAGCAACGTAAAGTGAAGTTATGCCCCATTGTGACAACAACATTATAGCAAAATGACATAAACCGAAGCGACGTATAGCGGGGCCTTCCTGTAGAAACTCAGTGACTGTACATGTGCAGGCACTAAGTAGATGTGTTGTGACTGCATATATGTTTTGATTTGTTGTCTTTACTGTGACTGTATATATGTTATTTGATTTGTTCTGTCTTTACTGTGACTGTATATATGTTATTTGATTTGTTCTGTCTTTACTACAACTGTTAATTGTCTTGTTTCCACCACATCTGTTGTGTGTTTATCTTTACTGCAGCTCTGTGGCGCAGGAGTTACAGATACATTTTGTAATCCCACGTACCCGCGGTCGAAACACAGCTGCGCGATTTGGCAGCAGACCTTGCGTTAGTTTTTATAAAATGGTTTGAGTGCTGGTCTTTCAGAAAGCAATGGTAAACTAATGTACATCATCTTGCCAAGAAATCACAAACAGTCAAAGAATTCTGTGGTTGACTGTGATGTCCTGTAAAGGATATGCAACTAACATTTTTATTTCATTTTACTACAGCTGTTATTTGTCTTGTCTTTACTTTGTAGGGGAGCTAAGAAACGTCTAGCAGATGAAAGAGGCCTGTCACCCAGGCCCAAGCGGTCCTGTGTGGGTGATGAGAGCAGTCTGGTAAGATCTGTGGTTGTATATGTATCACTTGTCTCTGAAAATGCAGTATTGTATTCTTGACTGATTTAGTTGGTTGCACTATAGACCTGCAGAGTAGTTGACTGTATCCTGTTTGTCTATAATACAATAATGTTGACTGTTTCTATACCTCCATAATGTAGACTTGTTTTTTACCACCATAATGTAGACCGTTTCTATACCATATTGTAGGCTGTTTCTATAACATAATGTAGGCTGTTTCTATGCCATAATGTGGGCTGTTTCTATAATACCATTATATAGACCGTTTCTATAATATCATAATTTAAACCGTTTCTGTAATACCATAATGTAGACCGCTTCAATAATATCATAATGTAGACCGCTCCTAAAATACCATAATGTAGACCGTTTCTATAAAACCATAATGTAGTCTATTTCCTATTTATTCCAATAATATTCCAATTGCTCATATTTAAATAGTTAACCACTATTAGTATACACGCCATTAGTGTTGGCAGTCTATAATACTATGCCGGCTCTGTGTCGAAGGAGGTTACAATAGCAATTTGTAATCGCACAAACCACATTCAAAACATAGCTGCGGACGATTTGGCAGCAGACCGCCTTGCATTGTCTTCCATACAATGTTATGAATGTCGGTCGTTCAGAAAGCAATGGCAAACTACTGAACATAAACTTGCCCAGGAATCACAAACAGCCAAACAATGTTGGAATTGACTGCTATGTTCTGTAAAGGATATGCAAATAACTTTAATACTATAATGTTGACTGTTTCCTGTTGATCTGTCAAAACCGTAATGTAGACTCTTTCTATAATACCATAATGTACACTTCTTCTATAATACCATACTGTAGACTATTTCCTGTTAGTCTATAATGCTATCATTTTGACTGTTTCCTATAAGTCTGTAAAACTGTAGTGTAGACTGTTTTACCACTCACTGTTTGATTGGCTCACATCATGTCACTACCCACTGTATTATTGACATACATCATGTGACTACTCATTGATATATTAACCCACATCTCATTACCCAGTGTATAATTGACATACATCATGTCACCACATATGACTTGTCCTGTCTTTACTGCTGCTGTTAATTGTCTTGTCTCCACCACATCTGTTATGTGTTTGTCTTTATTACAACTAAGCAGCTCTGTGGCGAAGGGGTTACAGAGAGTTCGTAATCCCACATACCGCATTCAAAACACAGCTGCGTACGATTTGACAGCAGACCTCCTTGGTTGGTTTTTATAAAATAGTTTGTGTGTCAGTCATTCGGAAAGCAGTGGCATACTACTGAACGTAAACTTGCCATGAGATCACAAACAGCCAAAAAAAAAATGCTGGGGTTGACTGACATCCTGTAAAGGATATGCAGATAACTTTTTTTAAACATGTGACTACTCACATGATTTATTGACATACATAATGTCACTACTGGCTGATTTATTATCATACATCATGTCACTACTGACTGATTCATTGACCCACACTTCGCTACTCCTGTATGATTTTATTGCACAGTATGTTTCTATTGTTAGCCCTAGTGGATCAAAGTACCTAGTATAGTTCACTGGTGATAGATGAATACCGGGACTGAACATTGCAAATACATATCTTTCCAATTCTTAACCCTTTACAAATGAAGTACCAGCACCACTGATCACTCATGCACAAACATTCATACACACATAGGTAAAGAGTAACTTGATTAACGTACTTGTCTGTATTTCAGAACATACAGTCTCCCCCACAGTCCACATCTTCGCCTGTCAAGAGAAAAGGTACAGAATCATACACTTCATGGTTGCATGTTCTGCTTATTCTTCTATGCGATAGTTGCATGTGAGACTGTTACAGTTAGTATCTGACACAGCTACAGCTGGTATATATGACATTTGTGTGAGTTGATGTGAGACACACATATACGTGATGTGAGATGCACATATATATACACGGGTAGTAAGCATCACCTGGATCTTTTTTCCTGGGCATGCCGGTGTGCTGGGGAATGAACAGGCGGACAGATTGGCTGGCTCAGCAACACTTGGTGGAGTATTGATGCATAACAAGGCAGATGTGGTTGCGGCCTTGTGGGAGCACGTGTACACCTCGAAGGAGCAGATGGATCACCATAGTCTGGTAAGAATGAGACAGCGAGGTGTGACGAGGGGATCTGGTCGGCGCTCGGAGGAAAGGCGAGACGGACATATAATCAGATTGCTACTGGAACTATTAGTGTTGGAACTCTTCGCTGGCTGCTGAGGATGGGGACGGAGCGCTTATGGGAATGTCCCGAATGCTGTGATGTCGGTTCCTAAATCAATCAATCGATGTGAGACAGCTAAAGCTGGTATCTGAGATTTGTTTGTGTGAGTGGATGTGAGCGAGCTGCAGCTGTTATCTGAGATTTGTGTGAGAGTTGATGTGAGCGAGCTATAGCTGGTATCTGATATTTGTGTGAAAGTTTATGTGAGCGAGCTACAGCTGGTATCTGAGATTTGTGTGTGAGTTGATGTGAGTGAGCTGCAGCTGTTATCTGATGTTTGTGTGAGAGTTGATGTGAGCGAGCTACAGCTGGTATCTGAGATTTGTGTGAGGGTTGATGTGAGTGAGCTACAGCTGGTATCTGATATTTGTGTGAGAGTTGATGTGAGCGAGCTACAGCTGGTATCTGAGATTTGTGTGAGGGTTGATGTGAGCGAGCTACAGCTGGTATCTGAGATTTATGTAAGAGTTGATGTGAGCGAGCTACAGCTGGTATCTGATATTTGTGTCAGAGTTGATGTGAGCAAGCTACAGCTGGTATCTGAGATTTGTGTTAGAGTTGATGTGAGAGAGATATGGTGTCAGAGTTGATGTGAACGAGCTACAGCTGGTATCTGAGATTTATGTAAGAGTTGATGTGAGAGAGCTACAGCTGGTATCTGATATTTGTGTGAGAATTGATGTGAGCCAGCTGCAGCTGGAATGAGATATGTGTGAGAGACGACAACAGAGAGAGTTTGACAATGGCTGGTATTTCAGGTTTGAGTTGGTATGAGAAAGATTTGTGTGAGAGTTGATGTGAGAGAGATTTGGTGTCAGAGATGATGTGCGAAAGATTTGTGTAATCTGATGTAAGAGAATTCTGGTGAGAGAGATCTGGTGTGAGAGAGGTATGGTGTGTGTTGATGTGAGAGGAATTTGGTGTGAGTTGATGTGAGAAAGATTTGTGTGAGAGATCTGGTGTGAGTGTTGATGTGAGAGTTGATGTAAGAGAGATCTGGTGGGAGAGTTGATGTGAGAGAGATCTGGTGGGAGAGTTGATGTGAGAGAGATCTGGTTTGAGAGTTGATGTGAGAAAGATCTGGTGTAAGAGTTGATGGGAGAGAGATCTGGTGTGAATGTTGATATGAGATAAATTTTGTGTGAGATCTGGGATGAGAGTTGTGAGAAATATTTGTGAGTTGATGTGAGGGTGATCTGGTGTAAGAGTTTATGTGAGAGTTGGTGTGAGGGAGATCTGGTGTGATCACATACTCCCGTGTGTTGCCGGGGCCCATAAGGGAAGCAAAGAATAGCAACACTGTAGCCTACCACGCATGTCGTAAGAGGCGACTAAGGAGGCTTGATGGTTCCGTCGCCCTGCTACTGAGTGCGTGCGTGGCGCGACACTGTGAGCTGTGAGTTTCGTGTGAAATGCTTTTGAATCTGCCTGAGGTTTTTTGGAACGTGACTGCGTGTTCGGAGTGATGGCAGGTGGCTATGTCCCAGAGTTGACCAGTTTTTGCCTTATGCAGAAATGCTGGGCTTCTGGTTGACTGCCACTGCCATCAGCGATGAACTGTATTTTCGTGGACTGTGTGGGTGAACATCTAGGAAACATTCAGATAGGAAAATGACAGCCGATTCCATCAGAGATGAACTGGGTGTTTCGTGGGGGACTGGTGTGTTGACATGTGTAATGTCTCCAGATCTTTTTTCCTATACAATCAATCAATCATGTGCCATGCCGGAAAGCGTGGGCGGTCATGACTCGCCATTTCACTCGATCACCAGTGTCGTAGATCAGCTCAGTGTTCCTGTCTCGTCCATGCCATGTGGCCAAGCCATCCAGGTATTTTCCTCTCAGTCTTCCTCTTGGTCTGTTCCCTTCGATCTTGCCAGTTGTCACTAAGTTCTCCAATCCATTTCTTCTCATACAGTGAAAATATTTTCAGAAATGTAGAAGATGTAAATGGAATCAGCATTGGGGGACAAAACATCAATAACATTAGATATGCAGATGATACAGTCTTAATTGCAGACAATGAGCATGTTGTGCAACAATTAGTAGATGCGGTTGTTGCACACAGTGAACAACTGGAGTTAGAATTAAATTGTAAAAATACACAGATTATGGTCGTCACTAGGAAGAACAAAATACCACAATGTAATATACAAGTAAATGGGAATATTCTTCAACAAGTAAATCATTACAATTATCTCGGAACAATCATAACATCTGATGGGAGATGCCTTGAAGAGATTAGAACAAGAATCGCCATGGCAAAAGTGGCCTTTAGCAAGATGAAAAACATACTGACCAATAAAAACAATAAAAAAAATGTCAATTGAAACGAGAAAAAGAGTGTTGAGGTGCTACATAGAGCCTGTTCTTTTGTATGGATGTGAAACTTGGACAATGAGCAGTCAAGCTGAAAAACATCTGATGGCTGCAGAAATGTGGTTTCTGAGGAAAATGCAAAGAATACCATGGACAGACAGAAAAACCAATGACTAAGAACTACAGGAGACAAATGAAAATCGTAAATTGATTAGGGAAATTAGACGTAGACAGTCAACATTTTTTGGACATGTTATGAGAAGAAATGGATTGGAGAACTTAGTGACAACTGGCAAGATCGAAGCGAACAGACCAAGGGGAAGACCGAGAAGTAAATACCTGGATGGCTTGGCCACATGGCATGTTAAAATGGGAACAGTGAGCTAATCCATGACTCTGATGATCGAGTGAAATGGCGAGTCATGACCGCCCACACTTTCCGGCATGGCATATGATTGATTGATTGATTGAGATTTGTGAGAGAGATCTGCTGTGTGTTGATGTGAGAGATTTTTGTGTTGCGAGTTGGTGTGAGAGAGATCTACTGTGTGAGAGAGATCCATGTGTGAGTTAGTGTGAGAGCAATAACAGCTAGTATTTCAGGTTTGAGATGATGTGAGAGAGCTACAAATTTTAATTTTATGTTTCTATTGTCTAGGTGCTGTGCTGCTCGGTGAAGTTAACGATAAGGTTGCATCCCCAAGGAGGGTGAGTAGTGTTGTTAACAATGACTAGTAACACCTTAAACATGAGTAAAGATGTAGATAATGATAGTTACATCCTCGAGATGATTAGAGATGTAGATAATGATGGTGACATCCTCAAGATGAGTAGAGATGTAGATAATGATAGTTACATCCTCAAGATGAGTAGAGATGTAGATGATGATAGTTACATCCTCAAGATGAGTAGAGATGTAGATAATGATAGTTACATCCTCAAAATGAGTAGAGATGCAGATAATGATAGTTACATCCTCAAGATGAGTAGAGATGTAGATAATGATAGTTACTTCCTCAAGATGAGTAGAGATGTAGATAATGATAGTTACATCCTCAAGATGAGTAGAGATGTAGATATTGATAGTTACTTCCTCAAGATGAGTAGAGATGTAGATAATGATAGTTACATCCTCAAGCAGAGTAGAGATGTAGATAATGATAGTGACATCCTCAAGCTGAGTAGAGATGTAGATAATGATAGTGACATCCTCAAGATGAGTAGAGATGTAGATATTGATAGTGACATCCTCAAGATGAGTAGAGATGTAGATAATGATAGTTACATCTTCAAGATGAGTAGAGATGTAGATAATGATAGTGACATCCTCAAGATGAGTAGAGATGTAGATAATGACAGTGACATCCTCAAGATGAGTAGAGATGTAGATAATGGTAGTGACATCCTCAAGATGAGTAGAGATGTAGATAATGATAGTGACATCCTCAAGATGAGTAGAGATGTAGATGATGATAGTTACATCCTCAAGATGAGTAGAGATGTAGATGATGATAGTTACATCCTCAAGATGAGTAGAGATGTAGATGATGATAGTTACATCCTCAAGATGAGTAGAGATGTAGATAATGATAGTTACATCCTCAAGATGAGTAGAGATGTAGATGATGATAGTAACATCCTCAAGATGAGTAGAGATGTAGATAATGACAGTGACATCCTCAAGATGAGTAGAGATGTAGATAATGATAGTAACATCCTCAAGATGAGTAGAGATGTAGATGATGATAGTGACATCCTCAAGATGAGTAGAGATGTAGATGATGATAGTTACTTCCTCAAGATAAGTAGAGATGTAGATGATGATAGTGACATCCTCAAGATGAGTAGAGATGTAGATATTGAGTTACTTCCTCAAGATGAGTAGAGATGTAGATGATGATAGTTACTTCCTCAAGATGAGTAGAGATGTAGATAATGATAGTTACATCCTCAAGATGAGTAGAGATGTAGATAATGATAGTTACATCCTCAAGATGAGTAGAGATGTAGATGATGATAGTTACATCCTCTAGATGAGTAGAGATGTAGATAATGATAGTTACATCCTCAAGATGAGTAGAGATGTAGATAATGATAGTGACATCCTCAAGATGAGTAGAGATGTAGATGATGATAGTAACATCCTCAAGATGAGTAGAGATGTAGATGATGATAGTAACATCCTCAAGATGAGTAGAGATGTAGATGATGATAGTTACATCCTCAAGATGAGTAGAGATGTAGATGATGATAGTTACATCCTCAAGATGAGTAGAGATGTAGGTGATGATAGTGACATCCTCAAGATGAGTAGAGATGTAGATGATGATAGTGACATCCTCAAGATGAGTAGAGATGTAGATGATGATAGTAACATCCTCAAGATGAGTAGAGATGTAGATGATGATAGTGACATCCTCAAGATGAGTAGAGATGTAGATATTGATAGTTACTTCCTCAAGATGAGTAGAGATGTAGATGATGATAGTTACTTCCTCAAGATAAGTAGAGATGTAGATGATGATAGTTACTTCCTCAAGATAAGTAGAGATGTAGATGATGATAGTTACATCCTCAAGATGAGTAGAGATGTAGATAATGATAGTTACATCTTCAAGATGAGTAGAGATGTAGATAATGATAGTTACATCCTCAAGATGAGTAGAGATGTAGATGATGATAGTTACATCCTTAAGATGAGTAGAGATGTAGATAATGATAGTTACATCCTCAAGATGAGTAGAGATGTAGATAATGATAGTGACATCCTCAAGATGAGTAGAAATGTAGATGATGATAGTTACATCCTCAAGCTGAGTAGAGATGTAGATAATGATAGTGACATCCTCAAGATGAGTAGAGATGTAGATAATGATAGTTACATCCTCAAGATGAGTAGAGATGTAGATAATGATAGTGACATCCTCATGATGAGTAGAGATGTAGATAATGATAGTGACATCCTCAAGATGAGTAGAGATGTAGATAATGATAGTGACATCCTCAAGATGAGTAGAGATGTAGATAATGATAGTGACATCCTCAAGCTGAGTAGAGATGTAGATAATGATAGTTACATCCTCAAGATGAGTAGAGATGTAGATAATGATAGTGACATCCTCATGATGAGTAGAGATGTAGATAATGATAGTGACATCCTCAAGATGAGTAGAGATGTAGATAATGATAGTGACATCCTCAAGATGAGTAGAGATGTAGATAATGATAGTTACATCCTCAAGATGAGTAGAGATGTAGATATTGATAGTTACTTCAAGATGAGTAGAGATGTAGATGATGATAGTTATATCCTCAAGATGAGTAGAGATGTAGATGATGATAGTTACATCCTCAAGATGAGTAGAGATGTGGATAACGATGGTGACATCCTCAAGATGAGTAGAGATGTAGATAATGATAGTTACTTCCTCAAGATGAGTAGAGATGTAGATGATGATAGTTACATCCTCAAGATGAGTAAAGATGTAGGTAATGATAGTTACATCCTCAATACTGTCCTTTACTTGGGGATGTTAATAACAAGTACCCTTGAAGTCGGAGTGGGTTCACCTGTAGGTGAGGGACACCAATAAAAGGGAAAGCAAACCCACACGCAAAACTCAGTCCCTTACTACTTTAAACAGTGTGCAGGGACTACACTTGAGTTTAAGCGAGCCAACAAAAAGGGAAAAAAAGAAAAACATCCTCAAGTTGTAGATAATGATAGTTACATATTTATGTTGATAGATGTGCCATCTGTGTGGATCTGTTCCTGTGTGTAATGTTGATAGATGTGCCATCTGTGTGTGTCTGTTCCTGTGTGTAATGTTGATAGATGTGCCATCTGTGTGTGTCTGTTCCTGTGTGTAATGTTGATAGATGTGCCATCTGTGTGTGTCTGTTCCTGTGTGTAATGTTCCCTGGGAAGGTTAACCCGGTCAACAAATGCCCACAAAGTCGGATGTGTCGGCCTAACGGCGCAAGAACACAGCTCTGCTGTAAACAGGCACAACGCAATCACATCCACAAAAAAAACTCTGGATGAATGCAGAAGAAGAAGTGTGTAATGTTGATAGATATGCCATCTGTGTATGTCTGTTCCTGTGTGTAGTGTTGATAGATGTGCCATCTGTGGAGATCTGTTCCTGTATGTAATGTTGATAGATGTGCCATCTGTGATGACTATTCTCAGAGTCCAAGGGCATTCAAGTTTAGCAGTGCGCAGAAGGTGACATATGGCTTCTTGAACCGGACTCCAGGGTTTGGACAGAATACCAGCAAGCTGTGCAGTTTCCTGAGCAACACTCCAACATGTCGCAGCACTAGTTTCCTGACATCTTTCCTCAAGAAAAAAACACCGCCCCCAAAACAGAACAACCAGGTAGATTGTTTAATCTTCACACCATCACTAGCCTTGAAACCATTTCAGACTGACAACTCATTGTTTGCATGGTCAGAAATAAAAGCCTATACACTTTCGGGAGCCTTTGACAAAAAACTGGCATTAATAAAGATGTCAGTGGATAAGAAACGAGAAGATAAAAGGAGACATTCTTTCTGGCTTGTTCAGTGTGTACACTAGATTACGTCATCTTCATAAATGTTTCATATTGTACAAACATGTGTACAGACGGCTGTGTGAGCATATGTACGTATGTAATTCTTTGTTGGTAGGATATATTGTATACTCTTATACATATGTATCTATTTATGTATGACAAAAAGAATGGTGGAAGACTACCTCAGCCTGATACAGACATAAACTATCCTGAGGCTAAGAGATATGTAAGAAGCTGTAGCACCAAGCAGGAATCAGAGCACCCAGGCCACCAGAAAGAGGATACATATTACTGACTCCACAGAAACATACTGTGGTTTTCTGTTTTTTCCCTATTAGGATATTTATTTGTTGATACGTAGAATGTGTATTTTCCCCCATGGGTTGTCAGTCTCTGTACATTCCTTGGGATTTCTGCAACATTCCTCATTGTTCATCAGTAGTCTGTATTATCTCCAACACATTATATCTGTTCTGTACATCACATGGTACCTTTCTGTAATGTCTGTATCTGTTTCAAGTAATGCTAGCTCTAACCTCATGTTCTTTGGGGTGTTCTTTTTAGTCTTTAGTTTTAAGCTCATCTTTCCTCTGGTTTAGTGTTTGCTCCTACTGAACTGCTCCTGAATCTTTCCTTGGGATCAATATGTAGTCAGTTTGAGTATTGGTTGTGAACATTATCTCCTGATCATTTCCAAGTCCAAAATCACCAAGGATAGGGTTAAATCGGGTATTACCTATAATCACATCATGGTATTCTGCCCATGCTATTAATCTGTCACCTCTTTCTCATTTCTTTTACCTAAGCCATAGCCACGGAGTGACGTTTTTATTGCTTACTCTTACACTGAAGTCCCCAAGTTTCACTGTTATATCAAAACTGTTTCATTGGTCCAAAAGCCATGTCTAACTTATGTAAATAACCTATATCTGCTTCTGTACTATCTGCTGATGGAGCATATTCCTGTATTATATGAATATCCAGAGGTTTACCATTGAGTTCTATCACTAATAGCACTATCTGGGATGTTCCCAAATCCTTTCCAGGATTATTGGTTTCCATTAATATATTTCAGATCCTTCTGGAACAAAAGAGGCAGAAATTATTAGAAAAGGAGAACCGAGACAAAGAAAGGATGAAAAGGGCAGCAGATCTGAGAAAGAGGAGGATTGAGGATCAGAAAAGGTAAGTTCTACAGTAGAATATTGCACTGTCAGCTTCTTATTGATAAAATGTTTGTAATGATGTCAAGTATTTTTACTTGCTTTTGTTTCACAATGTGTATACTGCTGTTGTTAGGTATTTCTACTTGGTATTTTTACACGAAAATAGCAAAAGGGAAATGAAAAGAATGAATGTTAATATCTTATTATAATGTGAGACAAGACAAACTGGGACAAGAGAAATGTACTCAGATGAATGTGGAATAATTTACTCAGGTTGGTATAACCATGAAAGGGGTACGAGTCTAATCTTGGAAAGAGAAAGGGCAAAGACAGTAAAAGGATATATGCCCTTATAAGAACGAGTTCTGTTAAAGAGGCAAAATGGTCAATATCATACATCTCTGGACCAGTTACAGACTGCACAGAAGAAGAAAGTGATAACTGTCATGAACAATATAACATGGCTGTAGCACAATGAATAAGCTATGAAACAACTATGGTACCAGGGGGTTTCAATGCAACAGTTAGAGAAGTAAGAAATAAAGATGTTATTGTTTAATATGGCCTCTGAGATAGAGAAATTAGTGAGAGGAATAACTGCATCACAGGTAAAGAACAGAATAGCACAAGCAAAAACTGCCTTCTATCAAATGAACATTTTGTGCAATAAGTTCTTGTCCTTGAAATTTAGAAAGAGGTCTTGCATGTTGCATAGAACCAATTTTAACATACAGCTGAAAATCTTGGACAATTAGTAAACCTTGGAAGCCTTGGAGATGTGGTTTTATAGAATCTGGACATTTTGAGTAAAGCTAAATCGCAAAGACAACTTATCACAAACAGAAAGAAGCTGTCATCGTTATTTGTCCATGTTATGAGAAGACAAAGACTAGGACATGTGACAACTGGAAAGATTTGTGGGACGAGAGCGTGAGAAAATTATTGACAGTCTGGTATCTTGTGAATTGATCAATGCCGTTGAAAATCTTAATTTGTGGAGGTGCATGAATGCCCACACCACCTGGCAAGGCACTGGATGATGATAATGATGAGGTACACTCCTGCTCCTTGAACAACATTTTATGCTGACACATCTGTGTAGACTCGGATCCAGTGGTGCTGTGGGTATTCTTCATCAAGGAAACTGAGTGGATAGCTGTTCTGTGTTATATATACTGATTTTGTCTACAGACATTTCTGTTTGATATATTCACACATACTTATGCTGTTGTTATCATTTACTTCTGTTTCTGATATTTGCTTGTGGTAAATTCAGCTTCAGCAGTTCACACCTTTTGTTTGCTGGTGTGTTGCTTAGTTAATGAATGTTTGCGTTTTCAGATAATGCTGCTGTTGCCATATAATCTGTCATTGTTTGTGTTTAGACTGAGAGAAGAGAAGGAGCAAAAGGTGGCAGAGGCCCGGGAGATGCGTTTACGTAATGAGCAGGAATATAAAAATCGAATGAACAAAAAACTTGAGGACAAAGCTACAGTCAAAGTCAAGTTGATGGAAGAACGAATTAAAGAGGAAAGGGAGAAACAGAAACAAAGGTTAGACTTGTTTGTTGTTGTTGTAACCAGTTATAATGTTGGTGCGACAGACATTTGTTTATTTGTGAGCATGAGGGACAGATGTGTTTGTTGTTGATATATATCAGATTGTGGAAATAAAAACTAAAATAATGTTAATGAAACGTAATAAATACATTAAATGCTATGCCACACACAACAAATTTGACGTTTTGACCCTGGTAATCTTTAGGGACAACACAACAAATCCAATGTTTTGATCCTAGTCATCTTTAAGCACAACACAAGCAGATCTAAAGAAAACAATAAAATTGTAAATAAAAATGCACAGGGTTCAAGGCTCCTCTCTTCAACATTGATATATTGATGTTTGTCGTATGTTAATGTTACTAAACTGTTAGATCAGGGATCTTTTCTTCAACATTAATATATTGAGGGTTGTCATATGTTACTGTTATAAACTGTTAGATCAGGGATCTTTTCTTCAACATTGATATTCTGATGTTTGTCATAAGTTATGAGGGCTATTCCAAAATCAACTTCCGATTGACTGGTAAAAATGTAAACAAATTGACAGTAACATCTAGATACATACAAAAGTTACATACATCACTGCATTACTTTTCCACATAGTCACCCCCTAAATTCAGGCACTTGTCGTACTGTGGCGCGCGTTTTTGTAACCCCACGTCAAAGAACAGTGCTGCCAGGGTACTTAGCCAGTTGTTGACTCCATCCATGAGCTCCTCAGTGGTGCCAAAGCGCTGGGTAGCCAGCTGACCTTCATCTTGCCAAAGAGATAATTGCTTGGTACCAAGTCCAGGCTGTAAGAGGGGTGGTTGAAAATTTCCCGCTTAAATTGCTCATGTAAAGCCTTTGCACGAGGAGCAGTGTGGGGTTACACATTGTCGTGCAGGAAAATGATACCACTGGTCAGCATTCCCGTCTTTTGTTTTGGATCAACTGAAGAAGCTTTTTCAGTGTTTCACAATAAACTTCTGACATTATTGTGGTCCCCATTGTCATGAATTCCATCAACAAATGCCCTTGCAGTCACAGAACACTGTAACCATCATTGTTCGTTGCATAAATGTTTGCTCTAATTTTTGGGTTTGTTTGGTGAATGAGTATGCATGTATTGTTTTGACTGTTCATTCATCTCTGCATTCACGAAGTGAACCCATGTCTCGTCCCCAGTCACTGTTCTGTCAAGAAATGCATCCCCCTCTTCCCAGTAGCGCAGAAGGAACATCAAAGCTGAGCCCTTTCTTTGAGCTTTGTGAACATCAGTCAGTTGCTTTGGTACCCACTGTGAACAGAATTTGTGGTAACCTAATCTCTCTCTGACAATTCAAAACAGACTAGTCCTAGAAATGTGTGGAAATTCTGTAGAAAGATCTGAAATTGTGAAACAGCGTTTTCGCACTACAATTTGGTCGACTTTTTTGAATGAGCTCATCCGTCACACATGAATGTCGTCCTTGTCCACCCTCATCATGCACATCTTTACGCCCACCTCTGAATTTCCTGCACCAATCCCTCACAGAATTGTCACTCATAACATCACTATACACACGACACAATCGACGATGAATCTGGGCCGCATTTTGACCTTCTCCTCAAAGAAAAAGCATCACCACGAATTTCACAGCTTACGGGAAAGGCAATAACAGTGTCCATGTTTATTCATTCGTGATTTGTGAACCACTGAACAAATGCGACTGTAGGTTGAAGTGTAGTGAGCTAAAAAAACAAAATGATGCTAGTAATAAACAGTGTCGCTATTGGAACCGGTTTATTTTTACCAGCCAATCAGCAGTTGATTTTGGAATAGCCCTAGTACAATTACTAAATTGCTATGGGGGGGGTGGGGGGGGGGTGGGGGTGTGTGTGTGTGTGTTTTCAACGTTGATATACTTATGTCATATGTTAAATTACAAAACTGTTAAATTAATGATCTTTTCTTCAATAATACATTATTAGAATAAAGAAACAGATGGAGGCTGATACCAGAAGAAAATTTGAAGAGGAAGAAAGACTGAAGAAATTGCTTGAACAGGTATGATGTTAGTATTACACATATGATGTCTACATCTGTTGCATGCATACATGCTATCTGTATGCAAGTCGTCGACTTAACGACCACGATCGGTTCCGACAGACCGGTCGTAACACGATTTGGTCGTAAGTTGAGTACGCTATGTGTACAGTAATGTGAAGTGATGTTATAAAAATATTTAAGTTAAATTATATCATGTTTCTTTTAATATTGTTATAAATCATAATTTTCGATGTTCCTTTTGTGCCATTTGTATCATCTCTAAACCATTTTGTTTCTACATTATTTTTACATCATCAGGTTTAAGAAAAACACTGCATTAACTGTACATGTACAACTGGTTTAATATTTGCAAGACATACAAAATACAGGTGTGGAAAATACTATAGGAAACATTATTACATGGTCTACCATCTCTAGTTCGGCGTCGTCAATAAAGATTGATGGTACCCCATGTGCACCTTGTGACATAATCTGTGTCTTCTTTTTGCTAATAGTTAAACCAAATTCTGAACAAGCATTGGAGAATGCAGATAGTAGATATTGTAATTCTTCCTCAGATTGGGTCGTAACTGCAGGTTATCCATCTAAGTCTACGCAGAATGATCATGGAATAAACCGTCACACAACCTGATCTTTGCAGACAATGTCGTTCGACTGATAATTGAGGCAGAAATAAATCTTTAAATATTGAGCACAACCCACTACTGGCAACGCTGATCGCACGCTGGTATGAACCTAAGGCCTATCCACGTCAATGTGGAAGCACTAGACTCGAATTAATAATATGGCTAGTGATTGTGGTAGTAAAGTCGAATGGTCGTAAGTTGCATAGGTCGTAAGTCGACGACTAGCTGTATTTGGCATTGACATCATTATGTGCCATGCCAGTAAGCATTGTCAGCCATGTTTCGTCATCTCACACGATCATCAGAGTCGTGGATCAGCTCTGTGTTCTGGTCTCGTCTATACTCGTGGCCAAGCCATCCAGGTATTTACTAGCCAAGTATTAGACTTGTAGTACTTAGTGTTGTACAGTAGGTTTCTAGCCAAGTATTGGACCTGTGGTATTTTGTATTATACAGTAGGTTTCTCACCAAATATTGGACCTGTAGTACTTTGTGTTGTACAGAAGATTTCTAGCAAACTATTAGACCTATAGTACTTTGTATTGTACAAGTAGGTTTCTAGCCAAGTATTGGATCTGTAGTACTTTGTATTGTACAAGTAGGTTTCTAGCCAAGTATTGGATCTGTAGTACTTTGTATTGTACAAGTAGGTTTCTAGCCAAGTATTGGATCTGTAGTACTTTGTGTTGTACAAGTAGGTTTCTCGCCAAGTATTGGACCTGTAGTACTTTGTGTTGTACAAGTAGGTTTCTAGCCAAGTATTGGACCTGTAGTACTTTGTATTGTACAAGTAGGTTTCTAGCCAAGTATTGGACCTGTAGTACTTTGTGTTGTACAAGTAGGTTTCTAGCCAAGTATTGGATCTGTAGTACTTTGTGTTGTACAAGTAGGTTTCTAGCCAAGTATTGGACCTGTAGTACTTTGTATTGTACAAGTAGGTTTCTAGCCAAGTATTGGACCTGTAGTACTTTGTATTGTACAAGTAGGTTTCTAGCCAAGTATTGGACCTGTAGTACTTTGTGTTGTACAAGTAGGTTTCTAGCCAAGTATTAGACCTGTAGTACTTTGTATTGTACAAGTAGGTTTCTAGCCAAGTATTGAACCTGTAGTACTTTGTATTGTACAAGTAGGTTTCTAGCCAAGTATTAGACCTATAGTACTTTGTGTTGTACAAGCAGGTTTCTAGCCAAGTATTGGATCTGTAGTACTTTGTGTTGTACAAGCAGGTTTCTAGCCAAGTATTGGACCTGTAGTACTTTGTATTGTACAAGTTGGTTTCTAGCCAAGTATTGGACCTGTAGCACTTTGTATTGTACAAGTAGGTTTCTAGCCAAGTATTGGACCTGTAGTACTTTGTATTGTACAAGTAGGTTTCTAGCCAAGTATTAGACCTATAGTACTTTGTGTTGTACAAGTAGGTTTCTAGCCAAGTATTGGATCTGTAGTACTTTGTGTTGTACAAGTAGGTTTCTAGCCAAGTATTGGACCTGTAGTACTTTGTGTTGTACAGTAGGTTTCTCGCCAAGTATTGGACCTGTAGTACTTTGTGTTGTACAAGTAGGTTTCTAGCCAAGTATTGGATCTGAAGTACTTTGTGTTGTACAAGTAGGTTTCTAGCCAAGTATTGGACCTGTTGTACTTTGTGTTGTACAAGTAGGTTTCTAGCCAAGTATTGGACCTGTAGTACTTTGTGTTGTACAGTAGGTTTCTCGCCAAGTATTGGACCTGTAGTACTTTGTGTTGTACAAGTAGGTTTCTAGCCAAGTACTGGATCTGAAGTACTTTGTGTTGTACAAGTAGGTTTCTAGCCAAGTATTGGACCTGTTGTACTTTGTGTTGTACAAGTAGGTTTCTAGCCAAGTATTGGACCTGTAGTACTTTGTATTGTACAAGTAGGTTTCTAGCCAAGTATTGGGTCTGTAGTACTTTGTGTTGTACAGTAGGTTTCTAGCGAAGTATTGGACCTGTAGTACTTTGTGTTGTACAGTAGGTTTCTAGCCAAGTATTGGATCTGTAGTACTTTGTATTGTACAAGTAGGTTTCTAGCCAAGTATTGGACCTGTAATACTTTGTGTTGTACAGTAGGTTTCTAGCCAAGTATTGGACCTGTAGTACTTTGTATTGTACAAGTAGGTTTCTAGCCAAGTATTGGACCTGTAGTACTTTGTATTGTACAAGTAGGTTTCTAGCCAAGTATTGGACCTGTAGTACTTTGTATTGTACAAGTAGGTTTCTAGCCAAGTATTGGACCTGTAATACTTTGTGTTGTACAGTAGGTTTCTAGCCAAGTATTGGACCTGTAGTACTTTGTATTGTACAAGTAGGTTTCTAGCCAAGTATTGGACCTGTAGTACTTTGTATTGTACAGTAGGTTTCTAGCCAAGTATTGGACCTGTAGTACTTTGTATTGTACAGTAGGTTTCTAGCCAAGTATTGGACCTGTAGTACTTTGTATTGTACAGTAGGTTTCTAGCCAAGTATTGAACCCATAACACTCACATACTTGTGTTTGATTTACTTATTCAGGAAGAGGAAGCAAAAATGCATGAAGAGTTTATGCAGAGAAAAAAGGAATTTGAGGAAGCAGAGAGAAGACGCCAGATTGCCGAAGAGAAAAGAAAGCAGGAGGAACGCTTAGCAGAACTTGAACAAAAACGGCAGGAAGAAATAACACGACTGAGACAAACAGAGGAAGAGAAGGATAGAGACAGGGAGCGCACAAGATTGGACAAGTAAGTTATGTTTGTACATGTGAAATTGAAATGTTAAAACTCTCATTGAAAAGTAAGTTACGTTTGTACATGTGAAATTATAGTGTTGAAATTCTCATTGAAAAGTAAGTTATGTTTGTACATGTGAAATTGTAGTGTTGAAACTCAGATTGGAACAAGTAAGTTGTTTGTACATGCAAAATTATGGTTTTGAATCTCAGGTGTATTCAGTTTTATTACTGATCTCACAGGAGTGCCTGCCTCATACAGAGTGGCACATGTGTTCACGACTTGGTACAGATGGGGGTGTTTTCTGTTAGAGGTGACATGAAAATCCTAGTCTGTCCAGAATGTGATCATAGCTAGGGCCTGCTGTCTTGATTCTTCAGTCCAGAATGTAATCATAGCTAGGGCCTGCTGTCTTGATTCTTCAGTCAAGAATGTAATCATAGCTAGGGCCTGCTGTCTTGATTCTTCAGTCCAGAATGTAATCATAGCTAGGGCCTGCTGTCTTGATTCTTCAGTCCAGAATGTAATCATAGCTAGGGCCTGCTGTCTTGATTCTTCAGTCCAGAATGTAATCATAGCTAGGGCCTGCTGTCTTGATTCTTCAGTCCAGAATGTAATCATAGCTAGTGTCTGCTGTCTTGATTCTTCAGTCCAGAATGTAATCATAGCTAGGGTCTGCTGTCTTTATTCTTCAGTCCAAAATGTAATCATAGCTAGGGCCTGCTGTCTTTATTCTTCAGTCCAGAATGTAATCATAGCTAGGGCCTGCTGTCTTGATTCTTCAGTCCAGAATGTAATCATAGCTAGGACCTGCTGTCTTGATTCTTCAGTCCAGAATGTGATCATAGCTAGGACCTGCTGTCTTGATTCTTCAGTCCAGAATGTAATCATAGCTAGGGTCTGCTGTCTTTATTCTTCAGTCCAGAATGTAATCATAGCTAGGACCTTCTGTCTTGATTCTTCAGTCCAGAATGTGATCATAGCTAGGACCTGCTGTCTTGATTCTTCAGTCCAGAATGTAATCATAGCTAGGGCCTGCTGTCTTGATTCTTCAGTCCAGAATGTAATCATAGCTAGGTCCTGCTGTCTTGATTCTTCAGTCCAGAATGTAATCATAGCTAGGGCCTGCTGTCTTGATTCTTCAGTCCAGAATGTAATCATAGCTAGGGCCTGCTGTCTTGATTCTTCAGTCCAGAATGTAATCATAGCTAGGGCCTGCTGTCTTGATTCTTCAGTCCAGAATGTAATCATAGCTAGGGCCTGCTGTCTTGATTCTTCAGTCCAGAATGTAATCATAGCTAGGGCCTGCTATCTTGATTCTTCAGTCCAGAATGTAATCATAGCTAGGGCCTGCTGTCTTTATTCTTCAGTCCAGAATGTAATCATAGCTAGGGCCTGCTGTCTTTTTATTCTTCAGTCCAGAATGTAATCATAGCTAGGCCTGCTGTCTTTATTCTTCAGTCCAGAATGTAATCATAGCTAGGCCTGCTGTCTTGATTCTTCAGTCCAGAATATAATCATAGCTAGGGCCTGCTGTCTTGATTCTTCAGTCCAGAATGTAATCATAGCTAGGGCCTGCTGTCTTGATTCTTCAGTCCAGAATGTAATCATAGCTAGGGCCTGCTGTCTTGATTCTTCAGTCCAGAATGTAATCATAGCTAGGGCCTGCTGTCTTGATTCTTCAGTCCAGAATGTAATCATAGCTAGGGCCTGCTGTCTTGATTCTTCAGTCCAGAATGTAATCATAGCTAGGGCCTGCTGTCTTGATTCTTCAGTCCAGAATGTAATCATAGCTAGGGTCTGCTGTCTTGATTCTTCAGTCCAGAATGTAATCATAGCTAGGGCCTGCTGTCTTGATTCTTCAGTCCAGAATGTAATCATAGCTAGGGCCTGCTGTCTTGATTCTTCAGTCCAGAATGTAATCATAGCTAGGGCCTGCTGTCTTGATTCTTCAGTCCTGAATGTAATCATAGCTAGGGCCTGCTGTCTTGATTCTTCAGTCCAGAATGTAATCATAGCTAGGGCCTGCTGTCTTGATTCTTCAGTCCAGAATGTAATCATAGCTAGGGCATGCTGTCTTGATTCTTCAGTCCAGAATGTAATCATAGCTAGGGCCTCCTGTCTTGATTCTTCAGTCCAGAATGTAATCATAGCTAGGGCCTGCTGTCTTGATTCTTCAGTCCAGAATGTAATCATAGCTAGGGCCTGCTGTCTTGATTCTTCAGTCCAGAATGTAATCATAGCTAGGGCCTGCTGTCTAGATTCTTCAGTCCAGAATGTAATCATAGCTAGGGCCTGCTGTCTTGATTCTTCAGTCCAGAATGTAATCATAGCTAGGGCCTGCTGTCTTGATTCTTCAGTCCAGAATGTAATCATAGCTAGGGCCTGCTGTCTTTTTATTCTTCAGTCCAGAATGTAATAGCTAGGGCCTGCTGTCTTTTTATTCTTCAGTCCAGAATGTAATCATAGCTAGGGCCTGCTGTCTTGATTCTTCAGTCCAGAATGTAATCATAGCTAGGCCTACTGTCTTTATTCTTCAGTCCAGAATGTAATCATAGCTAGGCCTGCTGTCTTTATTCTTCAGTCCATAATGTAATCATAGCTAGGGCCTGCTGTCTTGATTCTTCAGTCCAGAATGTAATCATAGCTAGGGCCTGCTGTCTTGATTCTTCAGTCCAGAATGTAATCATAGCTAGGGCCTGCTGTCTTGATTCTTCAGTCCAGAATGTAATCATAGCTAGGGCCTGCTGTCTTGATTCTTCAGTCCAGAATGTAATCATAGCTAGGGTCTGCTGTCTTGATTCTTCAGTCCAGAATGTAATCATGGCTAGGGTCTGCTGTCTTTATTCTTCAGTCCAGAATGTAATCATAGCTAGGGTCTGCTGTCTTGATTCTTCAGTCCAGAATGTGATCATAGCTAGGGCCTGCTGTCTTGATTCTTCAGTCCAGAATGTGATCATAGCTAGGACCTGCTGTCTTGATTCTTCAGTCCAGAATGTGATCATAGCTAGGACCTGCTGTCTTGATTCTTCAGTCCAGAATGTGATCATAGCTAGGACCTGCTGTCTTGATTCTTCAGTCCAGAATGTGATCATAGCTAGGACCTGCTGTCTTGATTCTTCAGTCCAGAATGTAATCATAGCTAGGGCCTGCTGTCTTGATTCTTCAGTCCAGAATGTAATCATAGCTAGGGCCTGCTGTCTTGATTCTTCAGTCCAGAATGTAATCATAGCTAGGGCCTGCTGTCTTGATTCTTCAGTCCAGAATGTAATCATAGCTAGGGCCTGCTGTCTTGATTCTTCAGTTCAGAATGAAATCATAGCTAGGGCCTGCTGTCTTGATTCTTCAGTCCAGAATGTAATCATAGCTAGGGCCTGCTGTCTTGATTCTTCAGTCCAGAATGTAATCATAGCTAGGGCCTGCTGTCTTGATTCTTCAGTCCAGAATGTAATCATAGCTAGGGCCTGCTGTCTTGATTCTTCAGTCCAGAATGTAATCATAGCTAGGGTCTGCTGTCTTGATTCTTCAGTCCAGAATGTAATCATAGCTAGGGCCTGCTGTCTTGATTCTTCAGTCCAGAATGTAATCATAGCTAGGGCCTGCTGTCTTGATTCTTCAGTCCAGAATGTAATCATAGCTAGGGCCTGCTGTCTTGATTCTTCAGTCCAGAATGTAATCATAGCTAGGGCCTGCTGTCTTGATTCTTCAGTCCAGAATGTAATCATAGCTAGGGCCTGCTGTCTTGATTCTTCAGTCCAGAATGTAATCATAGCTAGGGCCTGCTGTCTTGATTCTTCAGTCCAGAATGTAATCATAGCTAGGGCCTGCTGTCTTTATTCTTCTGTCCAGAATGTAATCATAGCTAGGGCCTGCTGTCTTTATTCTTCTGTCCAGAATGTAATCAAAGCTAGGGCCTGCTGTCTTTATTCTTCAGTCCAGAATGTAATCATAGCTAAGGCCTGCAGTCTTTATTCTTCAGTCATGAGAATATAAGATGTCTGTCCTATCATTATACCAGAATATATGTCCTATCATTAGAATAGAAGATGTCTGTGCTGTCATCATACCAGAATATATGTCCTGTCATTAGACTAGATAATATATATGTCCTGTCATTAGATCTGAATATATGTCCTGTCATTAGACCTGAATATATGTCCTGTCATTAGACCTGAATATATGTCCTGTCATTAGACTAGAATATATGTCCTGTCATTAGACCTGACTATATGTCCTGTCATTAGACTAGAATATATTTTCTGTCATTAGAATAAAATATGTAAGCCTTGTCATTAGACTAGAATATATGTGAGATTTGTCATTAGATTAGAATATATGTCGTTAGACTAGAATATATGTCCTGTCATTAGGCTAAAATAGTGGTTCTCAACCTTTTTTGGTCCATGCACCCCTTCACCATATTTTCAGAACGTCATCCCCCACCCCCCCCCCCCCACCCCCCACACACACACACACACAGTATACGTAAAAATGGAAGCTAAATTTAATAACACATACTAGAACAAGTCTAGACGTCTACATAAAACGTAAATTGTGGGTCTGCTTTGTTATAAAGTGAATTTCAGTAGGGCTAGAAGTACAGAACTGTAAAGTATGGAGGGAAAAACAATATCAAGTAATCGGTTCTTGTATTAACGCGATCTTGAAATAATCTTAGTTTCTCCCTGGGGGGGGGGGGGGAATTCCCCACCGGTTGAGAACCACTGGACTAGAACATATGTCCTGTTGTTAGACTGGAATATATGTCCTGTCATTAGAATAGATGTCAGATTTGTCATTAAACTAGAATATATATCCTGTCATTAGTCTAGAATATATGTCAGATTTGTCATTAGACTAGAATATGTGTCCTGTCATTAGATTAGAATATATGTCCTGTCTTTAGACTAGTATATATGTCCTTTCATTAGAATAGAAGATGTCTGTACTGTCATTAGAATAGAAGATGTCTATCCTGTCATTAGACTAGAATATACGTCCTGTTGTTAGACTAAAATATATGTCCTGTCATTAGAATAGATGTCAGATTTGTCTTTAAACTAGAATATGTCATGTCATTAGGCTAGAATATATGTCCTGTCAATTGTCTAGAATGTATGTCCTGTCATTAGACAAGATGTTCCATGTAGTCACTATATTTAGACAAGATGTTCCATGTAGTCACTATATTGAATACTTAATTTGTGTTTCTCTCAATTTCATTTTGTTCATTGAAGAGAAAAGCAGAATGCCCAAGAAAGATTAGAAAGAGAGCGTATTGAGAGAGAGAAAAGAGAAGAAAGGGACAGGAAAATCCAGGAGGAAATGGAGAAGCTGAAGGCTATGGTGAGTGACATGCACCTTCACTGTTGCCTGTTCATGTTTTTACATACTCACCTCAATTTTCTGTTTTTCTTGTCCTTCGTACCATCTTGGGTTTTCTGTTCCAGAGGTGGTAGCGGACTACAAATAAAATAAAAACGGAAACAGTAATTTATGGTTTTCATGGTTGTCAACAGCTTGACAGAGTGGAAAACAAAAGGCTGAAAACCTTGAATTTAATAACAGTAACTGGTTAGTCTAAAATGAAAGAAATGCACAGTTGGAAACATGAGTTTCTAGCTATTAGGAATATTTTCGGCTGCCATAATTTGTTAAGATGTCTCAGTTACTTGTGGGTGAATTGCAAGCGCAAGATTTATTGATAGTCCATTGTTCACATCATGTCGGGGATGCATGCACAATGATAGGTGGGTTGCGTACCACTATCTATGAGGCTGCAGACTACAATGAGAGTTGGGTTGAGTACCGCCATGTATCATACTACAGACTACAATGAGAGTTGGGTTGAGTACCACCATGTATCATACTACAGACTGCAATGAGAGTTGGGTTGAGTACCGCCATGTATCATACTACAGACTGCAATGAGAGTTGGGTTGAGCACCACCATGTATCATACTACAGACTACAATGAGAGGTGGCTTGAGTACCGCCATGTATCATACTACAGACTACAATGAGAGTTGGGTTGAGCACCACCATGTATCATACTACAGACTACAATGAGAGTTGGGTTGAGCACCACCATGTATCATACTACAGACTACAATGAGAGGTGGATTGAGTACCGCCATGTATCATACTATAGACTGCAATGAGAGTTGGGTTGAGCACCACCATGTATCATACTACAGACTACAATGAGAGGTCGATTGAGTACCGCCATGTATCATACTACAGACTACAATGAGAGTTGGGTACCGCCATGTATCATACTACAGACTACAATGAGAGTTGGGTACCGCCATGTATCATACTACAGACTACAATGAGAGTTGGGTTGGGTACCGCCATGTATCATACTACAGACTACAATGAGAGTTGGGTTGAGTACCACCATGTATCATACTACAGACTACAATGAGAGTTGGGTTGAGCACCACCATGTATCGTACTACAGACTACAATGAGAGTTGGGTTGAGCACCACCATGTATCATACTACAGACTGCAATGAGAGGTGGATTGAGTACCGCCATGTATCATACTACAGACTGCAATGAGAGTTGGGTTGGGTACTGCCATGTATCATACTACAGACTACAATGAGAGGTGGATTGAGTACCATGTATTATCTACAGCAGTGGTTCTCAACTGGTGAGGAATTCTCTTCCCTTCCCCCCACCCCTGGGAATTTTAGGGTTTCCATTAAGACCACAGATTGGCAGACTCAAAATGGCTTCAGGCACAATATCCTGTTAAGGCAATGTGCGGCAGTAAAAACATAAATTTTTGGTCAATTTTGCTATTTTTGGAATAGTTCATTTTTAGACACCTTATCATATCTTCTATCAGATTCAGTACTTGTTTTTGTTTAAAAACTTATTTTAATGCAATATTCATATTTTACTGAACCCACCCTAGGTGTCAAATTGTCTACTTATTGAAAATTGTTGTGAAATTGACGGTTTTCAAACCCTAGCAATGATATCTTGGGAACACGCTACACGCACGTGTCATATATCATTGGAAAGGTCACTATCTCCCGTAACTATTCGTGAAACTCTGAGTTCGTCTAATCGGAAACATTTCTGTGTTTAACAGTTTGTTTCGTATCTATAATCTTCCTGAAACTTCCATATATGGAATACCCCCACAAGACGGTAAGCAATGCGCTCTCTCCGATGGCTGAAACTGATCATGTGGGTTTCCAAAATGGCGGCTTTGTGTTGTTTACACTTCGCGCCGTGCCGTACATTTATTGTTGACGACAGATTGAAACGCATTGAAAAATGCCTCGTTCTAAGAAATTTAACATCCAGTCATCTATTCAACATTAAGAAATCTCTCAGACTACACCTCACAAATGCTCGTAAGCAGCGAAAAGCCTATCAGAACGTCGTAAACTGTACAGACAATTCTGAAACTACTGAAAGCGACCCAGCTAAATTGTACATGCCACTTCTTCCAAATCCAAGTGTTTTGACAGTGAATCTGAATGAATCAGTGCCATCGTGTTCTTCTCAAAGTTGTGGAAGTGACGCTTTTATTACCCGAAGCCAGTTTAAAAGAGATACGTATAAATACATGACATCCACTAGCAGCAAGTATGCTTCTGGTGACGACAATGGATATCAAAAATGGGAACAAAGAGCAATAGTTGATTGTTCAGAAATTGAGGCAATAATCAAAATGTTATGTTGTCCAGTTTGTAAAAATGCTAGTCTTATTTTGAAAACTGACAGCAAGAAAGCCAAAGGATTAGCTGTGTATGCAGAGGTTTACTGCTCTTGTTGTGAAGAAGTAGTTTGTGGAAGATAACTATCTGCAAGAAGTCATGATGGGGATAGATGTTTTGCTGTCAACAACCAGTCAGTATATTCAGCATTAGTTTTTGGGATGGGTGCAACAACATTGAATAATTTTTGCGAAAACATGAACCTGCAAGGTCTTCATCACAAAACATTTCACAGCAAAGCGAATAAACTATTCATAGATAGAAGATCTGGAGGACACTGTTTTCTCTCAAACCGTAAAGTATGTTCGACAGGCTCACGCACAATAGTCAGGCATAACTCTACATGACAATAGTGTGCTAGATATTAGTGTCAGCTTTGACACTTCATGCTTTGTCAGCTTCATGAAATGTGCCCAAGTGGAGAGCAATCTTGGTGTTTTTTTTTTTCAATCCGCCCTGGCTAAGCATCAGGTCCCAGGTTCTCATGACAAGATGTTACACACATGGCTCAACTGTGACAAGTTTGAGAAATATCTGTTGCCAATTTATGAAAGGCTGTCTGACACTAAACTACTTAGTAGATGTGTGTCAGGACAAACTCAGAATTCAAATGAGTGTTTACACAGCTTGATATGGGCTCGATGCACTAAAGACAACTTTGCCTCTCGCAAGCGCGTTCAGTTTGCAGTTGTAACTGCAGCAAGAGAGTTCAACTTTGGAGCTGCTGCTGCCCAAGACATTGCAGAGTTTTATGGACCTTCTACAGGCCTGCATATGCAGAGACTAGGAACATTTAGGATGCAGAAGCAAGTAAGAAATAGTCTGAAGTACAAGAAGGACAAACAAACTAAAAGACGCGACACTGTACGAGTGGTCAAACTGAAGGTGAGCTGCATGCCCTAGAGTCCTGCATATTCAGCAAGACTATTTTAACTGTCAGGTACAGTTGTAAACTGTTTTTCTGTGTAAAAGACTGTATTAGTAATAAAAAAAACCAAAAAATTCATTTTTCCCCGTTTTCTCATTTTGCCAGTTTTTTTTTATACATATGTACAAGTTTTTTTAAAAACTATTCGTTAGATTTTAATGAAACTGTGCACAGATATTTTTCATTATATCACTTACATTGTGAGTAGCGCAATCTTGAAAATTAAGTTTTAGTTTTTGTGCAGCAGTAAAAAAAAAATGTCATGAAAAATGTCGTTAAAATTTTCAAATTATGAAAAAAAAAGTGCAGAGAGATATCATTAAAATTTTCTACTAAACTTGTAAAGGGTCTATTTCTTTTACACATAAAACAAAGAATGTAGCCTGTACCTTAAAAAATTAATGTTTTAGAAGTGCGTTAAGAAATTCAATATGGCCGCTGTTTATCTTGGTTTCCATAGAAACCGTTAAGTGCAAAGTCAATTTGACAATATTTTATCGATCAGCAGTCTTCAATATCAAACGCTATACCATAACAGAACATAGAAATTAAGTATCATAGAATTTAATTTTTTAAGGTTAGCATCACCTTAATTGACAATTCTTTGACGTTTTAACTTTGTTTATTGTAATATGATTAATTTGGTGTGTTAATCCTTTACCAGGCATAGCGTCCAAAAGCGGCTTTACCCATGGGCTGACAAAATGTCCGTGAATACTAAGCGTTTTAAAAACACGATCTCATGTTTTTCCGAGACTTCCGTTTGTCTGCTTTCGGTTTCACCGATAGCTTGACAATGTGGCCGCCATTTGCAAGCGTGTAATTTGAATTTGAACAGATTTTGTAAATAGTTTTTTTTGGGGGGGGGGGGGGGGGGGCATTTTGTATTTCGAAATGGATTTCAATGATTCTTCAAGTGATAGCGGAGATTTTGCTGGGTTAAATTTAAGTGACACTGAAGTGTGCGAAGATGACTATCCCCGGGAAGGTTAACCCGGTCAACAAATGCCCGCAGAAGTCGGATTTGTCGGCCTAACGGCGCAAGAACGCAGCTCTGCTGTAAACAGACACAACGTAATCACGTCCGAAAAAAACCTCCGGATGAACGAAGAAGAAGAAGAAGATGACTATGAATTGCAGCTAGATATCAGTGATACCAACATGGGCACTGTACACACTTTGGATCTATCGGACTTTGAAGAAAATGATTCTGATTCTGAGTACAGTGTATAAGACTGACAATCACAAACAATATGTTGCATTTTGTAAATATTTGTGTTCATGTGTGGATTACCGGCAACATTCATGTGAGTAAAATAATCTGCATGCTTTTTACTTTATTTTGTTTTTTATTTTACTAAAATCGGTTGACTAACATCTTATTTGTGATGGTTTTACTAACGTAACCCTAAAATTTACAGAACCTAAAAAACATCTTGGCCGTTTAGAGCTAGAAAGCGGACAAACATCTGCCCTGTAAAGGGTTAATAAAGTATTGTGAATATAAAAAATGCACCTTTTGAGACTGACAATTTTGGAAAGGGGAATTCTTCTTTCGTTCGCTGGAAAGGTGGGGGTAATAACATTCTGACATATGGTGAAGGGGTGCATGGGCCAAAAAAAGGTTTGAGAACTACTGCTCTATAGATTACAATGAGAGTTGGGTACCACCATGTTAGTTAGTTAGTCGACAGATCATCCTCGTTGCACATCGAACCATTCAGTCCATAAGTGCTCGGATCCCCTCCTCAGCAAATCCCGCAGCGTGTAGCGGCTAACGACGGCTATCAATCTTCTTTGGCTTCCTGCGTAGTGTTCTTGTTTGGCCACCCCTCTTTTAATTTGCTGCTCTCGCAGTCTGGCCATTGTTGTAGATTCACAGTCATCACTTGGTTCTCGCAAAAGTCTCACTTCACGTAGAGCATTCAGAATGTCAGCCCGGTCCATAGCGCGTCCGCCCTCCACAGTAGCCTCACCTGCGAGCTTGTCAGCCCGCTCATTTCCTTGTACTCCCGCATGCCCTGGCACGAAGATGAAACTAATCTTTGCCAGCCGAGACCGCTTCAGAGGCAGCAACCATTCTCTTCGGATCGACCCCTCCTCTATCCTCTTGATCATGTTCATTGAGTCGCTAAGGAAACAAGCCCTAGTGAATGTCTGTGTCTCGAGCCATGTTATTGCTTTACTTACTGCCATGACTTCCATGGTCAGGCTACTTGTGGTTTCAGTGAAAGCACCAGAGTCCTCCTTCACAATTCTCCCTCCGGCCCGAGCTGTAAACGCCCATGAGCTTCTCACATGTCGGACGACCGACCCATCTGTGTAGATGACCGCGTCACCATCTAGCGAAATCTCGAAAATCAACGCTTGTACTTCAGCCTCAACAGCAGCCGGATTTTCTTGCCTGCATTTTCTATCTAGTTGGATGCAAACTGAAAAGGATGTGCAGAAGTCTGTTGGCACTTGCACCCACTCCTCGCCAGGTTCTAAGTCCTCAAGTGAACACACCTGTTGAAGAATGTCTTCGGCTTGACCCATCCACGACCATCCTCTTTTTAACCTGCTGCCCTTCACCTTCCTGATTTCACTATGCAGTGGATGTTGTGTGTTTGCGTTAATTCTGAGGTAGGCGCGTGCCCTGCAAACTTGTATTCTCTCTTCAATGGTTGGAAAATCAAGAAGGTAGCGCATCACCCTGCATGCTGTATCTCTTGTACATCCAAGAATAATGCGCATAGCTTCATTCTGTATCCTTTCCATCCTTTCCATCCTTTCTATCTGCTTATGGCTGAGAGTCAAGATTGCCATTGCATACTCCAAAACAGACATGACCAGTCCCTCGTACAGAAGACATAGATGGCGCTGCTCACAGTTTGCTGCCGCTATCACCCGCATCGCTGCCAAACCCCGCTTGGCCTTTGTTATCACCTGGTCTATGTGCACATTATAAGCAAGGCTTCGATCAAACCGTATCCCCAGGTAATCCATTACCACCATGTATCATACTACAGACTACAATGAGAGTTGGGTTGAGATAGCAGCCTTCCTTTCTCAGACCCTAGATAGCAACCTGCCATTCATTCTGTGATCCCAGATAGCAACCTTCCCTTCTCCGATCTCAGATAGCAATCTGCCATTCTCCAATCTGAGATAGCAATCTTCCATTCTCAGACGCCAGATAGCAAACTTCCATTCTCAGATCTCAGATAGCTACCTGCCATCTCCTCAGACCCCAGATAGCAACCTGCCATTCTTAGATCCCAGATAGCAACATGCCATTCTTAGATCCCAGATAGTAACCTACCATTCTTAGATCCCAGATTACAACCTTCCATTCTCTTTTCCTAGATAGCAACCTTCCATTCTCAGACCCCAGATAAAACCTGCCATGTACCAGATTATATATATATATATATATATATATATATATATATATATATATATATATATATATATATATATATATATATATATATATATATATATATATATATATATATATATTGTTTTCTTATAGGAAAGAGAACGGCTACGATGTCAGCAAGAAAGGTTGCAACAACAAAGGCATGAAGAGTCTAATCAAAATGTCATCAAGCAAATGATCAACAAACATAACAGCAGCCTGTCCAAGCCAGCAGGTTTAAACAGTTCCACGGCAGGCAGCACTAGCAGCAGCAAGTACACCAGGTATGGTCCTGACTCTGGTACATGTGAGTGTACATGTGATTGTCTGCTTGCTGTGACAGTTGGAGTTATTATAGAGATTACCTCATTTTGTGGGTGGCTGGTGACTGATATATTATAGAGATCATGCCATTCTGTGGCTGGCTGGTGTTTGATATAATATAATATGGAGATTACGTCATTCTGTGAATAGCTAGTGTGGGATATATTATAGAGATTACATCATGTTGTAGTGTGGGATATATTATAGAGATTACATCCTGTTTTAGTGTTGGTAGCTAGTGTGGGATTAGTTATAAGAGATTTCATACACGTATTTTGGGTAGCTAGTGTGTGATATAGAGATTACATCACATTGTGTGTGTGATATATTATAAAGGTTACATCACGTTGTAGTGTGGATGGCTAGTGTGTGATATATTATTGAGATTACATCACGTTGTAGTGTGGGTAACTAGTGTGTGATATATTATAGAGATTACATCACGTTATAGTGTGGGTAGCTAGTGTGTGATATATTATAGAGATTACATCATGTTGTAGTGTGGATGGCTAATGTGTGATATATTATAGAGATTACATCATGTTGTAGTGTGGGTAGCTAATGTGTGATATATTATAGAGATTACATCATGTTGTAGTGTTGGTAGCTAGTGTGTGATATATTATAGAGATTACATCACCCTGTAGTGTGGATGGCTAATGTGTGATATATTATATAGATTACATCACGTTGTAGTGTGAGTAGCTAGTGTGTGATATATTATAGAGATTACATCACTTTGTAGTGTGGGTAGCTAGTGTGTGATATATTATAGAGATTACATCACGTTGTAGTGTGGGTAGCTAGTGTGTGATATATTATAGAGATTACATCACTTTGTAGTGTGGGTAGCTAGTGTGTGATATATTATAGAGATTACATCACGTTGTAGTGTGGGTAGCTAGTGTGTGATATATTATAGAGATTACATCACGTTGTAGTGTGGGTGGCTAGTGTGTGATATATTATAGAGATTACATCACGTTGTAGTGTGGGTGGCTAATGTGTGATATATTATAGAGATTACATCACGTTGTAGTGTGGGTGGCTAATGTGTGATATAGAGATTACATCACGTTGTAGTGTGGGTGGCTAGTGTGTGATATAGAGATTACATCACGTTGTAGTGTGGATGGCTAATATGTGATATATTATAGAGATTACATCACGTTGTAGTGTGGATGGCTAATGTGTGATATATTATAGAGATGGCATCACATTTTAGTGTGGGTAGCTAATGTGTGATATATTATAGAGATTACATCACATTTTAGTGTGGGTAGCTAATGTGTGATATATTATAGAGATTACATCATGTTGTAGTGTGGATGGCTAGTGTGTGATATATTATAGAGATTACATCACGTTGTAGTGTGGATGGCTAATGTGTGATATATTATAGAGATTACATCACATTGTAGTGTGGGTAGCTAGTGTGTGATATATTATAGAGATTACATCACGTAGTGTGGATGGCTAATGTGTGATATATTATAGAGATTACATCACATTGTAGTGTGGGTAGCTAATGTGTGATATATTATAGAGATAACATCACGTTGTAGTGTGGATGGCTAGTGTGTGATATATTATAGAGATTACATCACATTGTAGTGTGGATGGCTAGTGTGTGATATATTATAGAGATTACATCATGTTGTAGTGTGGATAGCGAATGTGTGATATATTATAGATATTACATCACCCTGTAGTGTGGGTAGCTAGTGTGTGATATATAGTTTACATCACCTTATAGTGTGGGTGGCTAGTGTGTGATATATTATATAGGTTACATGACCCCATAGAGTGGGTAGCTAGTGTGTGATATATTATACAGCAGTGGTTCTCAACCTTTTTTGGCATGTGCCCCCTTCACCATATTTTTAAGTCGTCATTCCCCCCCCCCCCCCCCCTCTCCTTTTCGTATTTCCTCCCTAAAAACTTCCCCCTGCCTCTACACAGGATACGTAATAATTGAAGCTAAATTTAATAGCACATACTAAAACAAGTCTATACATCTACATAAAACGTGATTTGCGGATCTACTTACGTTATAAAATGAATTTCAGAAGGGTGATATGTACAGAACTGTAAAGTATGAAGGCAAAACAATAAATATTCGGTTCTTGTATTCACTCAGTCTAGAAATAATCTTAATTCCCCCCCCCCCCCCCTGGAAACCCTACAATTCCCCCCTGGGGGGAATCCCCACCGGTTGAGAACCACTGTTATAGAGATTGCATCACCCCATAGAGTGGGTAGCTAGTGTGTGATATATTATATGTTACATCACCCGTAGTGTGGGTAGCTAGTATGTGGTATATTATATAGGTTACATCACCCCATAGAGTGGGTGGCTATTTTGTGATATATTAAATAGGTTACATCACCTGTAGTGTGGGTAGCTAGTATGTGATATATTATATAGGTTACATCACCCTGTAGTGTGGGTAGCTAGTGTGTGATATATAATAGAGATTACATCACCCTGTAGTGTGGGTAGCTAGTATGTGATATATAATAGAGATTACATCACCCCGTAGTGTGGGTAGCTAGTATTGATAAATTATAGAGATTACATCACCCCGTAGTGTGGGTAGCTAGTATGTGATATATAATAGAGATTACATCACCCCGTAGTGTGGGTAGCTAGTATGTGATATATAATAGAGATTACATCACCCAGTAGTGTGGGTAGCTAGTATTGATATATAATAGAGATTACATCACCCTATAGTGTGGGTAGCTGGTATTGATATATTATAGAGATTACATCACATTTTAGTGTGGGTAGCTAATGTGTGATATATTATAGAGATTACATCACGTTGTAGTGTGGATGGCTAATGTGTGATATATTATAGAGATTACATCACATTGTAGTGTGGGTGGCTAATGTGTGATATATTATAGAGATTACATCACCCTGTAGTGTGGGTGGCTAATGTGTGATATATAATAGAGATTACATCACCCTGTAGTGTGGGTAGCTAGTATTGATATATTCTAGAGATTACATCACCCTGTAGTGTGGGCAGCTAGTATTGATATATTATAGAGATTACATCACCCTATAGTGTGGGTAGCTAGTATTGATATAGAATATAGATTACATCACCCCATAGAGTGGGTAGCTAGTGTGTGATATATTAAATAGGTTATATCACCCCATAGAGTGGGTGGCTAGTGTGTGATATATTATATAGGTTACATCATCCCATAGAGTGGGTGGCTAGTTTGTGATATATTATATAGGTTACATCACCCCATAGAGTGGGTGGCTAGTGTGTGATATATTAAATAGGTTACATCACCTTGTAGTATGGGTAGCTAGTGTGTGATATATTAAATAGGTTACATCACCTTGTAGTATGGGTAGCTAGTGTGTGATATATTAAATAAGTTACATCACCTTGTAGTATGGGTAGCTAGTGTGTGATATATTATATAGGTTACATCACCCCATAGAGTGGGTGGCTAGTGTGTGATATATTATATAGGTTACATCACCCCATAGAGTGGGTGGCTAGTGTGTGATATATTATATAGGTTACATCACCCCATTGAGTGGGTGGCTAGTTTGTGATATATTAAATAGGTTACATCACCTTGTAGTATGGGTAGCTAGTGTGTGATATATTATATAGGTTACATCACCCCATAGAGTGGGTGGCTAGTTTGTGATATATTAAATAGGTTACATCACCTTGTAGTGTGTGTAGCTAGTATGTGATATATTATATAGGTTACATAACCCTGTAGTGTGGGTAGCTAGTATGTGATATATAATAGAGATTACATCACCCTGTAGTGTGGGTAGCTGGTATTGATATATTATAGAGATTACATCACCCCGTAGTGTGGGTAGCTAGTATGTGATATATAATAGAGATTACATCACCCCGTAGTGTGGGTAGCTAGTATTGATAAATTATAGAGATTACATCACCCCGTAGTGTTTGTAGCTAGTATGTGATATATAATAGAGATTACATCACCCAGTAGTGTGGGTAGCTAGTATTGATATATTATAGAGATTACATCACCCTGTAGTGTGTGTAGCTAGTATGTGATATATAATAGAGATTACATCACCCTATAGTGTGGGTAGCTGGTATTGATATATTATAGAGATTACATCACATTACAGTGTGGGTAGCTAATGTGTGATATATTATAGAGATTACATCACGTTGTAGTGTGGATGGCTAGTGTGTGATATATTATAGAGATTACATCACATTGTAGTGTGGGTGGCTAATGTGTGATATATTATAGAGATTACATCACCCTGTAGTGTGGGTAGCTAGTATGATATATTATAGAGATTACATCACCCTGTAGTGTGGGCAGCTAGTATTGATATATTATAGAGATTACATCACCCTATAGTGTGGGTAGCTAGTATTGATATATAATATAGATTACATCACCCTATAGTGTGGGTAGCTAGTGTGTGATATATTATAGAGAATATCATGCTGTATTGTGTGTGGTTGTACCCCCACCTCCAGATATCATTCCCCTCACATATTTATATATGTGTGTAATATATTTTGTGTGTTGTTTCTATGACAACAGTTATGAGATTACTCCAGTCAAGGAGAGATTTATCAGCAAGAACAAGAATCCGGATAATTATGATATCGAAGATAAAGGTTCAGATGATTCTACAGATGATGAGGAGGCACCAAAGAAAAGATTACCAGAATGGGCAACAGGTAAATGATGAAACACTGTATGACAAACTAAACATCACATCAAACACTGTATGACAAACTAAGCATCACATCAAACACTTTTTAACAAACTAAACATCACATCAAACGCTATGACAAACTAAGCATCACATCAAACGCTGTATGAGAAACTAAGCATCACATGAAACACTTTTTAACAAACTAAACATCACATCAAACACTGTATGACAAACTAAGCATCACATCAAACACTGTATGACAAACTAAGCATCACATCAAACACTGTATGACAAACTAAACATCACATCAAACAATAACAAACTAAACATCACATCAGACAAGTTTAACAAACTAAACATCACATGAAACACTCCTGTCCCTGTCAGCACATGCCCACCCCCTTTAAAACAGTCCCCTCACTGTCATCGTGTCTCCCCTTTCTGTCAACACATCTTCCTTCCTGTCAGCACATGCCTCCCCTCCCTGTCAGAACATGTATGTTTCTCTCTCTCTCCTTCCCCCCAACCCCACTCACTTGTCCTATTATTCTCTCTTTTCTTCTGCCTGTGATATCCATTAGATTATAGACCCTCTATCAACCCATGCCTAGCCCTCCCATCTTCTGCAGCTGCCTCCATGTTGTTCATGCCTAGCCCTCCCATCTTCTGCAGCTGCCTCCATGTTGTTCATGCCTAGCCCTCCCATCTTCTGCAGCTGCCTCCATGTTGTTCATGCCTAGCCCTCCCATCTTCTGCAGCTGCCTCCATGTTGTTCATGCCTAGCCCTCCCATCTTCTGCAGCTGCCTCCATGTTGTTCATGCCTAGCCCTCCCATCTTCTGCAGCTGCCTCCATGTTGTTCATGCCTAGCCCTCCCATCTTCTGCAACTACCTCCATGTTGTTCATGCCTAGCCCTCCCATCTTCTGCAGCTGCCTCCATGTTGTTCATGCCTAGCCCTTCCATCTTCTGCAGCTACCTCCATGTTGTTCATGCCTAGCCCTCCCATCTGTATCCATCTTCTGCAGCTGCCTCCATGTTGTTCATGCCTAGCCCTCCCATCTGTATCCATCTTCTGCAGCTGCCTCCATGTTGTTCATGCCTAGCCCTCCCATCTTCTGCAGCTGCCTCCATGTTGTTCATGCCTAGCCCTCCCATCTTCTGCAGCTGCCTCCATGTTGTTCATGCCTAGCCCTCCCATCTGTATCCATCTTCTGCAGCTGCCTCCATGTTGTTCATGCCTAGCCCTCCCATCTGTGGCCATCTTCTGCAGCTGCCTCCATGTTGTTCATGTCTCTCTCTCTAATTCACCTCTCTGTGTGTTTAGGTGTTCTTCAGTTTTGTTGCTGTATGGGTTCCAGAGACAACGAACGAACAGACTTTATTTTTAAAGGGTCTCAAATTGGGCATGCAGGCCCATCTTACATTCGGCCCTTTCAATCACTCATCTTTTGTTTATCATTGTGCATGTTACAGTCACATAGGGGAAAAAACATTGTCAAATGAATGGTGTAAACAAGCAATGCATATTAACCATGTTATCAGGCAGGCAGACACAGGCACATCGCACATTCATACATAAACACACACGATCCTCATAGCATACATACATCATTTACCTCATCTTTACCTTTAACTAACAGTTAACACGCAAATACACACTCTGTTGCATACACATATACTTTCTCACAATCACAGACTAATACATACATACATACATTCTCTCTCACGCCCATATATCCTCATTCATACATACAGCAAGGCGCACACATACACTCCGTCCTATACACAGGCAATCAACACATACATACTTTCACACACAAAAATATACAAATACTCGCACATCCACACAGTCACACACCCACAAACACTAAATCATTCACGCAATCATGCTCTCTCTCTCTCTCTCTCTCTCTCTCTCTCTCTCTCTCTCTCTCTCTCTCTCTCTCTCTCTCTCTCTCTCTCTCTCTCTCTCTCTCTCTCTCTCTCTCTCTCTCTCTCTCTCACATACGCCCATATATTCAATCATACAGAAAATCATGCACGCATACTGCTTCACACAGTCATTCAAGTCAGTATACACATACTCCCATACTTTCACATACATACATTGACAACTGTCATGAGCATCCACACAAAAATGGGAAAATATGCCACACATTTAAAAAAAAAATTAAGTTGCATATCCTTCACCGCACGTAGCAGCCAACCCCAGGATTTTTGCTTTTCATGATTCCTGGGCAAATATGTTCAGTAGTTTGCCATTGATTTTTGAACGACCGTCTCCTATACCTTTTTAAAAAAAATAAAACCCCAGCACCGCTGTGTTTCGAAACCGGGTGTACGGGATCACAAACAGCATTCGCAAGCCCTTCGCCAGAGACCGGTGTGCCACACATACACATTGCATATTAAAGTATATTAATGCAATGCAATAAGAATAATGTTAGCTAAACTTATATAGCAGTGCAATAATTTCATACTGTACATGGTGACATCAAGTGGCATGAAAAATAAACATATGAAAGAAGAAAATACACAAAATATATGGAATAGCATGTTATGTGATTATTATAATCTTTTTTTTTTTCCTTACACAAACACGTGCACGTACACACACACACTAACTCACTCTCTCTCTCTCTCTCTCTCTCTCTCTCTCTCTCTCTCTCTCTCTCTCTCTCTCTCTCTCTCTCTCTCTCTCTCCCCCTTTCCCTTACTCTCTCACTCACAGACACACACTCACTCTATCACTCAATCTCACACTCGCTCATATACTCTTTCACTCTCTCTTTTACACACATTCACTCTCTCTCACTCACACATGCAGACAGGCAAACACACACACTCACTCACTCCCTCACTCACTCAATCTCTCTCCCCCATTCTCTCTTTCTCACTAACACATACAGAGACAGGCACACACACTCTCTCTCTCTCAATCTCACTCACTCACTCTGTCTCTCTCAATGTCTCATGATTAACTTGTGTGGTTCTGTAGTTGTTCTAGAAAGAATGCCTTGTGATTAATGTGTTTATTCTGTAGTTGTTCTAGAAAGAATGTCTCATGATTAACTTGTTTATTCTGTTGTTGTTCTAGAAAAAATGACTCGTGATTAACTTGTTTGGTTCTTCTGTTGTTCTATAAAGAATGTCTTGTGATTAACTTGTTTGGTTCTGTTGATGTTCTAGGAAGAATGTATCATGATTAACTTGTTTGGTTCTGTTGTTGTTCTAGAAAGAATGTCTCATGATTAACTTGTTTGGTTCTATTGTTGTTCTATAAAGAATGTCTCATGATTAACTTGTTTATTCTGTTGTTGTTCTATAAAGAATGTCTCATGATTAACTTGTTTGGTTCTGTTGTTGTTCTATAAAGAATGTCTCATGATTAACTTGTTTGGTTCTGTTGTTGTTCTATAATGAATGTCTCATGATTAACTTGTTTGGTTCTGTTGTTGTTCTATAAAGAATGTCTCATGATTAACTTGTTTGGTTCTGTTGTTGTTCTAGAAAGAATGTCTCATGATTAACTTGTTTGGTTCTATTGTTGTTCTATAAAGAATGTCTCATGATTAACTTGTTTGGTTCTGTTGTTGTTCTATAAAGAATGTCTCATGATTAACTTGTTTGGTTCTGTTGTTGTTCTATAAAGAATGTCTCATGATTAACTTGTTTGGTTCTGTTGTTGTTCTATAAAGAATGTCTCATGATTAACTTGTTTGGTTCTGTTGTTGTTCTATAAAGAATGTCTCATGATTAACTTGTTTGGTTCTGTTGTTGTTGTAGAAAGAATGTCTCATGATTAACTTGTTTATTCTGTTGTTGTTGTAGAAAGAATGTCTCATGATTAATTTGTTTGGTTCTGTTGTTGTAGAAAGAATGTCTCATGATTAACTTGTTTGGTTCTGTTGTTGTTCTATAAAGAATGTCTCATGATTAACTTGTTTGGTTCTGTTGTTGTTCTATAAAGAATGTCTCATGATTAACTTGTTTGGTTCTGTTGTTGTTCTAGAAAGAATGTCTCATGATTAACTTGTTTGGTTCTGTTGTTGTTCTAGAAAGAATGTCTCATGATTAACTTGTTTGGTTCTGTTGTTGTTGTAGAAAGAATGTCTCATGATTAACTTGTTTGGTTCTGTTGTTGTTCTAGAAAGAATGTCTCATGATTAACTTGTTTATTCTGTTGTTGTTGTAGAAAGAATGTCTCATGATTAACTTGTTTGGTTCTGTTGTTGTTCTATAAAGAATGTCTCATGATTAACTTGTTTGGTTCTGTTGTTGTTCTAGAAAGAATGTCTCATGATTAACTTGTTTGGTTCTGTTGTTGTTCTAGAAAGAATGTCTCATGATTAACTTGTTTGGTTCTGTTGTTGTTCTAGAAAGAATGTCTCATGATTAACTTGTTTGGTTCTGTTGTTGTTCTAGAAAGAATGTCTCATGATTAACTTGTTTGGTTCTGTTGTTGTTCTAGAAAGAATGTCTCATGATTAACTTGTTTGGTTCTGTTGTTGTTCTATAAAGAATGTCTCATGATTAACTTGTTTATTCTGTTGTTGTTGTAGAAAGAATGTCTCATGATTAACTTTTTTATTCTGTTGTTGTTGTAGAAAGAATGTATCATGATTAACTTGTTTATTCTGTTGTTGTTCTAGAAAGAATGTCTCATGATTAACTTGTTTATTCTGTTGTTGTTGTAGAAAGAATGTCTCATGATTAACTTGTTTGGTTCTGTTGTTGTTCTAGAAAGAATGTCTCATGATTAACTTGTTTGGTTCTGTTGTTATTCCAGGCATTCCACTAAATACAGCACTGATTCGACAGCACATGAATCCACCTGATGTGGAAGCAATATTCCGCACCCGATGGATCGAACCACCAAATTTGGTGCAAGTTTTCCCTGGCAAGAAAAGACCTAAATACATTCAGAGAACTAGCTCAGCTGTGTGGAATTCTCCGCCCATGCCTCAACAATAAAGTGTGTGTCACTAGTGCTGCAGGCCATCGCTGTGTCCTTGTTAGTTGTGAATTCACTCATTTGTAGCGGGTATTGGCCAATGAGAGGCTAGACTGATATGAATTTTAATCTTCGTCACAAATTTGTTGTAGTATTTTATATCTCGACTCTTGATCCATGGATATGTATGTTAGTTCAGCTAATGTTACAGTGATGTTTGTACTGCTAGTTGATTCAATGTTTGTACAGTGATGTCTGTATTAACTCATTCCCTGTTTCTCTTAGTTCATTCAATATGTTAGTACAGTGATGTTTGTATTAGTTCATTCAATATGTTAGTACAGTGATGTTTGTATTAGTTCATTCAGTGTGTTGGTACAGTGATGTTTGTAATAGTTCACTCCCTGTTTCTACTAATTCATTCAATGTGTTTGTACAGTGATGTTTATATTAGCTCTTTCCCTGTTTCTACTAATTCATTCAATAATTATACAGTGCCAATGTCAGTCATCACTAGCAGTCAGTTTTTCTTTCATGTCCCCCATCACTGACTGCGTACAGCACCCGAGTCTTGTCTGTGGCCAACATTGATACATCACAGTCAGCATGTACAACCAGTGTCATCACTGACCTAACAGATGTGCTGGCTCGTTTAACTCATCCAGCTTTTTGTGGTCAGGCCCTATAGAATCGTGTGTTTAGTGCAAAAGAATGTGTAGATCATAACGGCTTGGAGAGAATGGTGCTGCATATAGTGACCAGAGGACCTGGCTGATACTCTAAACTCTAAGGAAAGGCTAGATGGACACATAATCAGACTGCTGTTGGCACCATTAGTATTGGGAATCTTCACTGGCTGTTGCAGATGAGGACGGAGCACATATGGGAATTTCCTGAGTGATGTGGTGTTGGTTCTTGACTCAACAACTCAACCAGCATTTATGTTTTTAACATGGACTGCATTTCGGTTTGGGGTGGCATGTGTGGGGATGACTGCAAGTTTGACTGTATCACCAAACAGTTGTGCTGGCAAGCTGCTCAGTTGTATGTTGCCAGTAATTCCTTTTGGATTTGGCCGTGGGTGGTCATAACAGGCCACTGTTGCATATCTGAAGAATAAATCACCAGTTTTCAGCATTGTATTTACCTGTGTATTTGTTGTCTATCGCTGTGTGTATTTGTTGTCTATATATGTGGCATTCTCTAGTCACTATCTCTGTTTGTGATATTCTCAATTTACAGTCTCTCTGTGACGTTCTCATGTTAGCAGCTTCTCTGTATGACATTCTCATAGTCGATTTATTTGGTTGTTTCGGGATTTGAGATTTAAATATTGAGCACAACTCGCTACTGGCAATGCTGATAATATTCCATCCATGTCAATGTGGAAGCACTAAAGTGTTACTGGTGTTTCCACATTGATATGGATGGGCCTTAGGTTCATATCAGAATACGATCAGCGTTGCCAGTAGTGGGTTGTGCTCAATATTTAATTCTCATAGTCATATTCTCTCTAATGACATTCTGTCTCCCTATGTGTTATAATCTCTCTAGTAACATTCTCATAGTCACAGTCTCACTTTGTCACATTCTATTAGTCAGACTCTATATGTGACTTCTCTCTTGCTATGTTTACACTGATAGTCTGTATATGTGATTTCTCTCTTGCTATGTTCACACTGTAAGTCTTCTCTATATGTTACTTCTCTCTTGCTATGTTCACATTGTCAGTCTCTATATGTGACTTCTCTCTTACTATGTTCACACTGATAGTCTCTATATGTGACTTCTCTCTTGCTATGTTCACTCTCATAGTCTCTATATGTGACTTCTGTCTTGCTATGTTCACTCTCATAGTCTCTATATGTGACTTCTCTCTTGCTATTTTCACACTGATGGTCTCTGTATGTGACTTCTCTCTTGCTATGTTCACACTGAGTCTCTATATGTGACTTCTCCCTTACTATGTTCACACTGATAATCTCTATAAGTGATTTCTCTCTTACTATGTTCACACTGTAAGTCTTCTCTATATGTGACTTCTCTCTTGCTATGTTCACACTGTCAGTCTCTATATGAATTAATCACCCAAATAAACGAGAAGTAGATAGTGAGCTTTACTAAAACACGACTACAAGAGACAAATTGGACGTTGCGGCCAAAGCCTTCGTCAGCACAGGACAAACAAATACAAACCAACACAAAACTACATGAAACACACTATGACAATATTAAACTATTAAACTAATTAAAATTAAATGTACTCATCTGAATACCGTGTCCTAGCTTGGAAGGTCTGACACACGTAGGGCGCCAGTGGATCAATAGACCGGATGTATGGTACACGGGTCAAAGGTCAAGCGGGAAGGGAGTGGGGTAGAGACGCGCCCATGTGTGCGGAAAAGTGAAATTAGAGACCGGCAAAGATGTTACGGACGCAGGTGACAATTAGCAATTATCGTTAAGCGCTCGAAACACCGCTGTGGAAACCTATATAGTGTAAGTACACACAGAGAGGCATGAGTGGCGGTCGTTCAGAAAATGATGGCAAAACACCGAACGTAAATCCGCCAAGAGAGTTGACTGTGATGTCATACAAAGGATCTGCACGTACCCAGATGGTGGACTGTAAGCTAGGGGTGGGAGGGTGGGGTGGGAAGTTAAATGAAGCTGTGTTGGACATTAAGGCCGTGAGGGGAGAGTGTGCCCAACTGGAAGATGAGACGGTGTTCCAATGTCTTCCGATCCCGTTCGTGGGATGCGCATGATTTGATGGCCGTGACCTGTATGTCGGCTACGCCATGGTGGTCAGGACTGTTGAAATGTATGGATACTGGTTTCTGGGCGCCGCTGGTGATGTCAGAAAGATGTTGACGAAATCTGTCCCCAAGACGTAATCCTGTCTCACCGACATATCTCATGTCGCAACGTGTGCAGGTAATCGCATAGATGACGTTGCGACTGATGCATGAGAAACCCTCACGGATGTGGAAGGTCGTCATAGGGAATGTCAGACTCTGGGTTTGAAGTACGTATGGACAGGTCTTGCAAACCGATCGAAGACACGCCACCGTGCCAGGAAGAGACTGGTGAGGTTGGGGTAGCCTGCTATGGACCAGCACATCTCTGAGGTTACGATCCCGCTTATATGCCACTAGAGGAGCCTCAGAGAAGACATCACGAGTGGTCGATTCCGCCCGGAGAATGGATAGATGTTTAAAAAGGATATTCTTGGCAGCAATATTGTGGGGATGATAAGTAAGTGAGAGGACAGGTCTATTGTTTCGTCGTTTCGGCCTGGAGGAGAGAGCCTCAGTGCGACTGATAGACTGGCAGCGGTGAAGAGCTGTAGATAGAACATTATCAGGATAGCCACGAAGGCGAAAGAAATCAAGCATCTCGTGGGCTTTTTGATGGAAGTCGTTGTTATCCTGACAAAGTCGTCGGAGACGTAAGAGTTGGGAGAAAGGAATAGAACGTTTGCACGAGGGAGGGTGGGAGGAGGTATAGAGAAGGAATGAGTGCGAGTCAGTTGGTTTATAATAAACCGTCGTGCATAGACCAGCGGAACCTAAAGAGATTGTGAGGTCTAAGAAATTGACAGCCGACGAAGAAATGGTGGAGGTAAGTTTGATGCTGGGATGGAAGTCTGAAAAAAAGGCAATGAAGTTCTGTAGGTCAGGCAAGGGCATGTCCGAGACACCAAAGCAGTCGTCAATGTACCTCCTGTAGAGCTCCGGGAGCCTACCGGTGTACTGACTCCATACCTGGTGCTCCAGATAGCCCATGAAGAGGCAGGCATAACTGGGACCCATCTTAGTACCCATGGCCACACCGCTGATCTGGTCGAAGTAGTCCCCATTGAACTCAAACGAGTTGAGGTTGAGGACTAACTCCGCAAGACGCAGCAATGGTCCAGTGGCTATCGAGGGATTAAGCCTTTTCTCCAAGAAAAATTCTAAGGCTTTAAGGCCGTCAGAGTGAGGAATGGAAGTGTAGAGTGAAGTCACATCTAAAGTGAAGATGTGATACTGAGAACGGTTAGTGAAACTGATGGAATCGAAGATGGAGATAGCGTGGTTGGTGTCTTTGATATATGAAGGGAGGCTGGCAACCAACGGCTGAAACATGCTGTCTAGAAACTCTGAAATCCGTTCTGTAGGGCAAGAGCAGGCCGAGACGATAGGTCTGCCTGGGTTACCAGGTTTGTGTGTCTTAGGCAGCATATTAAAGGCGGGTTTGCCCAAGCAGCTATCGTGGATGATCAACGAGGTGGCGGAGCTGGGTAAAAGACCTTGCTGGATAATGGCGTTAGTCACGCTTTTGACCTGGGTGTTGTTTCTGACTGTCCCATCTTGTATCCTTGGTCTGTAGAAGGTGGCATCGCCCAGTTGCTTGTTGCCTTCCTGTATATATAAGTCTTTCCTCCAAACCACTAGCGCCCCTCCCTTATCGGCAGGTTTGATAACTATGTCATCACGGCGTTTCAACTGTGTAAGTGCCCGTTGTTCATCCGCGGTGAGGTTGGAATATCGTAGTGACTTAAATTTGAGTTTTTGGATGTCGTAAAGTGTTTTGTCGATGTATAAATCGAGAGCCTTAGATGCCCCTGGATTGGGAACCCAAGCAGACCTGCGTTTGGAGAGGTGAGAGAAATGGTCGGTAGGATCCGAAGAGTTATCGTTATGAGGTTGATTTCTGAAGTGATATTGTAGCCTGAGAGTGCGATGGAACCGATGGACGTCCTGCAGTAATGCGTATCTATCAACACAAGGACGTAGCGGTATGAACCTGAGCCCTTTGCTGAGGACCGATTTCTCAGATGCCGATAGTGGAAGGTCGGGAGGTATGCACACAACTAGGTTATCGGAGCCAGTGGTAAGTTGGGGTGGGAGAGGGGGCGAGGAGGGAGTGGAGGTAGGGGCACGGAGTTTGGCTAGCTTGGCGTTTTTGGCCGCGGAAAGACACTTGTATAGATGGTGGTTAGTGCTATTGATGATACACCGTATAACACAATACAAGAAATAATTACTCGAGGTAAGTTGTCTAAGACGCTGATCGAGGATAGTTATATTCGAGCTGAAGTCAGACAGTAGTCGCGCGTGGTTGTCGGCAATGCATCACATGCGAAGAGTAGCACATTTAAACTCAACTTTAGATAGACGTCTACTACAACTGTCATCGAGAGTGCCTGCCGATGGGTGAAATCTAGAGATGAAGCCACGTGGGATGATATGAAGCCGTAGGCAGTTCTTGAGGAAATTAAAATGGCATGTGGTGCGGGTCTTTTTGTAGATGTTAAGAGCCAAGTCGGTGGCTGTGATTTTGATATCTGTTGGTAAGAGACTAAAGCAGAAAATGACATATAATCTCAATTGTTGAAATAACTGAGGTGGATGAGTGGGAGGCATAGCGGTGGAGATTTAACGGACGTGGGGATGAAGTCTCTATATGTGACTTCTCCCTTGCTATGTTCACACTGATAGTCTCTATATGTGATTTCTCTCTTGCTATGTTCACACTGTAAGTCTTCTCTATATGTGACTTTTCTCTTGCTATGTTCACACTGTCAGTCTCTATATGTGACTTCTCTCTTACTATGTTCACACTGTTAGTCTCTATATGTGACTTCACTCTTGCTATGTTCACACTGTTAGTCTCTATATGTGACTTCACTCTTGCTATGTTCACACTGATAGTCTCTATATGTGACTTCTCTCTTGCTATGTTTACACTGAGTCTCTATATGTGATTTCTCTCTTGCTATGTTCACACTAAGTCTTCTCTATATGTGACTTCACTCTTGCTATGTTCACACTGATAGTCTCTATATGTGACTTCTGTCTTGCTATTTTCACACTGATGGTCTCTATATGTGACTTCTCTCTTGCTATGTTGACACTGTCAGTCTCTGTATGTTACTTCTCTCTTGCTATGTTTACACTGAGTCTCTATATGTGATTTCTCTCTTGCTATGTTCACACTAAGTCTTCTCTATATGTGACTTCTCTCATGGTATGTTCACACTAATAGTCTCTATATGTGATTTCTCTCTTGCTATGTTCACACTGATAGTCTCTATATGTGACTTCTCTCATGGTATGTTCACACTAATAGTCTCTATATGTGATTTCTCTCTTGCTATGTTCACACTGATAGTCTCTATATGTGACTTCTCTCTTGCTATGTTTACACTGAGTCTCAGTATGTGATTTCTCTCTTGCTATGTTCACACTAAGTCTTCTCTATATGTGACTTCTCTCATGGTATGTTTACACTGATAGTCTCTATATGTGATTTCTCTCTTGCTCTGTTCACACTGATAGTCTCTATATGTGACTTCTCTCATGGTATGTTCACACTGATAGTCTCTATATGTGACTTCTCTCTTGCTATGTTCACACTGATAGTCTCTATATGTGACTTCTCTCTTGCTATGTTCACACTGATATTCTGTATATGTTACCTTCTCTCTTGCTCTGTTCACACTGTCAGGCTCTATATGTGACTTCTCTCTTGCTCTGTTCACACTGATAGTCTCTATATGTGACTTCTCTCTTGCTATGTTCACACTGATAGTCTCTATATGTGACTTCTCTCTTGCTATGTTCACACTGATAGTCTCTATATGTGACTTCTCTCTTGCTATGTTCACACTGATAGTCTCTATATGTGACTTCTCTCTTGCTATGTTCACACTGAGTCTCTATATGTGACTTCTCTCTTGCTATGTTCACACTGATAGTCTCTATATGTGGCATATCTCTTTTTGGGCGTTCTAACAGTGGTTGTCTTCTGCCACTAATTCATAAGCTGCTGCTAATACAATTACATTATATAATATGGGGGAGGGGGCCAGGTCTAATCACTTGCCCAGTCGCACCTCACATTAATTACTACCACCACTAATATAACAATTACTACTACCACCACTAATATAACTACTACTACCATCACTAATATAACAATTACCACTATCACCACTAACATAACAAGTACTACTATCACTACTAATATAACAATTACTACCACTAATACAACAATTACTATTACTACCACCACCACTAATACAACAATTACTATTACTACCACCATCACTAATACAATAGCTACTACTACTGTTACCCCACAAATGGGAAGCTTACTGCCTGGGATCTCCTTCAGCCAGTCCCATCGTTCCTTGCTGGCAAAAGAATCCACCGCGGCATATACATTTATTAAGTTCCAGTTTAGACCCCCAATCTTTATCTTTGTACCAGCACCTCTCTTGCATGGTTATTCCACTGACTTAGGTCTAGACCCTCGTGTGTTAATCCCTTCTTCACTAGCAGACTCTGCCAATATCTCCTGTCCAGTCGGATTAATGTGGATGCCATATCCATGACACTGGTATTCATCGCCATTCAATTCTTGCAGCGTGATGACATCAAAGTCATAAACCAGCTTCTCTAGTACAGGCCCTCTCTGCCTGGCACTGCGACAATTCCAATATTAGCACTTATATATTTGAATCCTGGGCGTTGTGTATTTTTCCTTACTTCAACTGCCCCCCCCCCCTCCTTCTATTTCATTGCCTACTTCTCTCTCCATTCTTCTATTCACTTCATCTACACTGACTACTGAAGATGATATCAAGCGCAGAGTACGTACTCCATAATTCCAGCGATGATTAACAAATTAAATTTAATACCACAACTGACCTTCTGTGCCACCTTCCTGACAAGGAATGATTTATGTTATAGTGTTATTACATGTTCTGATTTCATGTTTTTATTTAGATGTGTTTGTGTGATTCCACTCCTGGCGAAGATTGTTATAATTGAAATGTCATTTGTTGTTTCGTAGTCAATCAATCAATCATGTGCCATGCTGGAAAGCGTGGGCAGTCATGACTCGCCATTTCACTCGATCACCAGAGTCGTGGATCAGCTCAGTGTTCCTGTCTCGTCCATGCCATGTGGCCAAGCCATCCAGGTATTTTCCTCTTGGTCTGTTCCCCTCGATCTTGCCAGTTGTCACTAAGTTCTCCAATCCATTTCTTCTCATAACCTGTCCAAAAAATGTTGACTGTCTTCGTCTAATTTCTCTAATCAATTTACGATTTTCATTTCTCTCCTGTAGTACTTGATCATTGGTTTTTCTATCTGTCCATGGTATTCTTTGCATTTTCCTCAGAAACCACATTTCTGCAGTCATCAGATGTTTTTCAGCTTGACTGCACATTGCCCAAGTTTCACATCCATACAAAAGAACAGGCTCTATGTTCCCCCTCAACACTCTTTTTCTCGTTTCAATTGTCATCTTTTTATTGGTCAGAAGTTTTTCATCTTGCTAAGGGCTACTTTCACCATGGCGATTCTTGTTCTAATCTCTTCAAGGCATCTCCCATTAGATGTTATGATTGATCCGAGATAATTTTACCGATTCACTTGTAGAAGAATATTCCCATTTACTTGTATATTACATTGTGGTACTTCATTCTTCCTAGTGACAACCATAACCTGTGTCTTCTTACAATTTAATTCCAACCGCGCCTTCTAATTGTTGCAGATCCTGTGCATTATCTGGAATCTTCTTCTTCTGCGTTCATCCGGAGTTTTTTTTTTCCGGATGTGATTGCGTTGTGCCTGTTTACAGCAGAGCTGCGTTCTTGCGCCGTTAGGCCGACACATCCCACTTCTGCGGGCATTTGTTGACTGGGTTAACCTTCCAGAGGTTGGTATTCTATACATCAAGTTCAGCATAGATTGAACATAACACACCTGATGCCAGTATGCAATCAATACTGTATCGTCTGCATATCTAATGTTATTGATGTTTCTTCCTCCAATGCTGATTCCATTTATATCTTCTACATTTCTGAAAATATTTTAACTGTACAGGGAAAAAAGATCTGGAGACATTACACATCCCTGCCTAACACCTCTCTTAATAGGTTGATATTGTCCCACTTCATTATCAATCCTTATGGCAGCTTGTTTATTCCAATATATATTCTTTATAAGTCTAATGTTTCGTAGTATCCTTATTTTATTTTATGAGGGGCGTTCAGAAAGTAGTGCACCACATCGTTATTCTCAGAAGCTGTTTATTCTAAAAGCATGAAATTTATACACAATATACATGGATATTTCATGTAGACATCGGTATTATTTAATATAATCCCCATCAGTTTGTACGGCTTTATGCCAGCGCGAAACCAGTGCATGTATTCCTTGCCCGTACATATTTTGTCTTGATCATGTAGCCATTTCTTAGCTGCATGAATCACTTCTTCAACATCTTCAAGCCTTGCCCCACGGCGTGCATCGTGGACCAAATAGATTAAAATCTGGACTATAAAGTTCATAGGATCAATCAATCAGGTTAGGATAGTACAGTCCAACAGTACAATTGATAGGATAGTACAGTCCAACAGTACAATTGATAGGATAGTACAGTACAACAGTACAATTGATAGGATAGTACAGTCCAACAGTACAATTGATAGGATAGTACAGTCCAACAGTACAATTGATAGGATAGTACAGTCCAACAGTACAATTGATAGGATAGTACAGTCCAACAGTACAATTGATAGGATAGTACAGTACAACAGTACAATTGATAGGATAGTACAGTCCAACCTAGTTCCATGTTGCCAGACTTGTGTGAGGGCGCGCATTATCGTAAAGGAGAAGCAGTATAACAGTATGAGCTAGAGGACGATATTTACAAAATAGGATTGTCCTGACGGTGACTTAATGAATCAGTGAGGATAAATACGGTCATGCAAAATTATAAGCAGACATATAAATTGACAGAAGACAAACCCTTTTCCCCAGTGCACGAGAATGCACCCAAAAACAAAAAAATACAAGATAGTTACGTAAAAAGACCGTGCAGTAACTAGGTATGACAGCATTCGACGAGGAACGGTGAAGCAGATGTAACAGTCCATGGGAATATCGATACATGAAGCCCATAAGCGGGTACTCTCCCGCTGTTTATACTTCACCTCGACACCGCAAGGTACAAGAGGAACATGATGAGATCAGAACGTGGATTTTTGCCTCAGTAAGCTACGTGGCATGGTCGAGACGAGAACACGGAGCTGATCCACGACTCTGGTGATCGAGTGAAATGGCGAATCATGACTGCCCACGCTTATCGGCATGGCACATGATGGATGGAGGTTACTTGACGTATAGGTAGGTCGTTAATAGAGAAATTATGGGTTTATTCGCGGATGATCTATGAAGTTTGGTAACGTTGGTATATTGTAACATCAGCAACTACGTTCTACTGTGTTGAAAATGCGGTTGCTATCAAATCCAAGATTACAAATAAAAATTAACTTGGAAACTTTCATTTGTGGAAATTTTGAGAATTTTATTCGTTGGTTGCAAAGTTTTTAAGGCTATGGCTAGATCGATTGTCCTCGAATTTGATTAATCCACAATGGAAACAAGGCGAGTACAGAATTGACATTGTGAATACAATACGTGAATCCTGGTTGAGACAGTTCTTGTGCAGAAACGTTGATTTAGTTTTTTCAATGTTCTAGTGTAAGCTTGAGAATTGATTGTCTCTCCTCTTGGCATAACATGCACAATAATCACACCTTCAATGCCCCAAAAAGACAGTGATCATGACCTTTCCCGCTGAAGGAGTTGTTTGAATTTCTTTCTTCGTGCTGATTGCGGACGTTGCCACTTCATTGACTGTCTTTTTGTCTCAGGTTCGAAAACGATCTTAGCCAAAAAGTTATCTCCATCAGCATTTAAACACTCCAAAAATTCAGAAGAAATTGCTTTCCTTTGCAATCGGTGGTCATTTGTGAGACTTCGGGGAGCTCATCTTGCGCAAACCTTAGAAAATCCGAGAATTGTTGTAACTGTATTTTTACTACCATCGCTGACCGATAACTGTAAGGCCAATTGTTGAGTAGTGATTCACCTATCTGTAAGAATAATACCCTCAGCGCATTTCAACATTTCTGAGTTGGTGGCTGTGGCAGGACGCTCACGGCGTGGCCGATCAAGCAGCTCCGTATCTCCACTTCCTGATTCTTTGATTCTCTGAACCCTGCGACTGACTGTACTCCTGTCGACTGCAAAACTTCCATACACATCAAATAGACGCTTGTGAATGTTCACAACAGTTTCCTTCTCTGCAACGAGACAATCTGTCACAATTAACTGCTTATAACGCGTTCCATTTCAACGGTGTAGGACAGTCATATTGTGTGGCCGGTTATGTTGCAATTTGGTGCACACAATCGGCACCTGCCATATTTGAAGTGTAAACTGATTAGAGATATTAGACGTAGACAGTCAACAGTTTTTGGGCATGTTATGAGAAGAAATAAATAGGAGAATTGGTGACAACTGGCAAGATCGAAGGGGAAAGAACATGGGGAATACAGAGAAGTAAATACCTGGATGACTTGGCCACGTGGCATGGTCGATTATGTTGCAATTTGGTGCACACAATCGGCACCTGCCATATTTGAAGTGTAAACTGATTAGAGATATTAGACGTAGACAGTCAACAGTTTTTGGGCATGTTATGAGAAGAAATAAATAGGAGAATTGGTGACAACTGGCAAGATCGAAGGGGAAAGAACATGGGGAATACAGAGAAGTAAATACCTGGATGACTTGGCCACGTGGCATGGTCGACACTGAGCTGATCCACGACTCTGGTGATGAGTGAAATTGTGAAACATGACCGTCCACGCTGGTCGGTATGGCACATGATGAATGGACTAACAATGTCATGCTTCTATCTGTATTATTGTGTTTTCTTCGAGTAGTAAAAGAATCCCCTGCCGGCTTGCTAGGCCAGTTGCAGGTTTAGGACGAAAATGTCTGACCAAGAGGAGTCCGTCCCCCCTGGCGAGCCACAGCCCCGTTAGCCCTTAACCTCGCGGTCATGGTTTCCCTGTCTACACCTCGGGGAGGTGGGGCTGACTTATGTAGTCTGCGGGTCAGAGGCACAATAAACATTCATCTAGAACAGGGGTCACCAAACTACGGCCCGAGGGCCGGATCCGGCCCGCGACGTCATATCATCCGGCCGCCGACGGTACTCGAACTTGCTTGATATAACGTATGGGACACGAGACGTTGTTATACAATTTAAATGCACATATTATATTTAGAATAATAGGAGATCTTCATACATGTGAAGACCTCCTGACTGCTATGTGTCTTAAATTTACTATTTTCAATTATAAATTATATTACTGTATCTAGATTTTCTTGTTTATTATAATGGTTGCCCTTCGCGCCATTACCATGTCCTTTCCAGGCTCGTGGTAGAGCCGCCTACGCTCTGACGTTACCATGGTTTCCATGGCACAACACACACACACACACACACACACACACACACACACATCTTCCCCTCCCCCAGATGCGTCCGTCTATCAACACAGATCCGATGCTCCAGAAATATTTACTTCATTTTGCCAGTCATCCATTTTATAGGTATGTAACAATTATTTCTTTGTTTGTCAGTGATAGGTAAGTGAACTACAAGTGTGAATAGAGGCAATAATGTAGCAAACATAGCATAAAAATGCCATCGAATCCTCGTGTTATTACGAAAATATGATCCCCAGTTCAGAAGAATTCCCCGGTCAAGGTGTTAATCGAGCTGGTCTCTAGGCCCGTGTTTTTCAACATTTCTGCTGGAGCAGATCCTTACGCAAATGTTTACTTTGCTCAAGGAACTCTGTGTGATGATCCAAGTGTCTGTCCTACTTTATGTAATAAACCAGATGGGCAGAAATGTTGCAGTTAGGCGATTTCGGTCTGTTTCGTCGGAACCCCTGGCTGCCTTTCGTGGAACCCCGGTTGAAAAACACTGCTCTAGGCTGTTTATTTAGGCCGGCCATATTTATATATTTTCCAAACCTTATGAGATATATTCTAATACCAAAGGCACCTATAAACTGTATATGTATCTTTGGTGAGCCGTAGCTTCACTTGTGACCCCTTGTCCTCTGCTTTTCTTGTGTTTCAATAGGTCTTTAATTATGTTTCTAATTCAGTGTCCTTTTCATGTTCAGATCCGGTGTACTTCACCCTTCATTATGGCTACTAAGATAAGAAAAGTGGACACCGAGTGTCACGTTTTCAATGAAAAATGGGGAGTAAAGTACTTCTTTGTGGAAATGAAGGACCAGAAAACCAGTTGCGTAATATGCAGCGAAAGTGTTGCGATTTTGAAAGAGTACAATCTTTGGCGTCACTAGGAAACAAAACATATATTAACATAATCAAAATTTTCTGGAAAGTTACGCACTGAGAAATATGAGTCCACGAAATGTGGTTTAGAAACACAAAGAAATCTCTTCACGAGAAAGTTCGCCGAAAATGAACCTGTCACTCGTACAACTTACAAAATAGTGCATAAGATGGCAGAACGAAGAAAACCGTTTACAGATGGTAACTTTATCAAAGAGTGTATAATGGAAGCAGCAAATGACATGTGTCCTGAGAAAACCGATTTGTCTGGAACTATCAGCCTTTCGGCAAGTTCAGTTGTGCGAAGAACAGAAGAACTCGGAGATAACATAGTGCTACAGATACGTGAGAAAACTAGGAACTTGTGGTATTCTCTGGCGCTGGATGAGTATACTGATCTCTCGAGTACGTCACAAATACTCGTGTTCATTCGTGATGTCAATTTGGACTTTCAGGTAACAGAAGAGTTGACATCCGTTTGCAGCATGCATGGAACAACAACTGGAAAAGACATTTTCATGGAAGTGCAAACATGTTTGCAAGTCTATAACCTTCAGTGGAATCAGCTTCCAGGTGTTATGGTTGATGAACGAAAAAAGCATGGCTGGAGTGAGGGTCTGATGGGGCAGATCAGGACTCAGTTGGAATATTTGCAAATTCCGAGAGCTCTATTCATACACTGCATCATACATCAGCAAACACTCTTTGAGAAATACTTATATATTTCTTGTGTACTGAAACCAGTCGTTTCTTATGTGAATTTCTTTCGGGGACATAAACTCGATCACCGTCAGTTCCAGGCTTTTCTTGAAGAAATTGATTCTGAATTCTTTGATAACCTTTTTAAGTAAATAAATATGTTGGCTGTCTTTGTTTTTTTGTGCATTGCACGCCACTCACCAATGATTAACTTAGTTTTTCGTGTTTTTCCCCAGAAAGCTTGCAAGTATTGTTAAAGTTAGTTGCATATCCTTTACAGGACGTTTACAGTCAACGCTAGCATTTTTTGCTGTTGTTGATGTCTTGGGAAGTTTACTTTCAGTAGTTTACAATTGCTTTCTGAACGACCGACACCCATACCATAGCTTAAAAAAACCAGCGCAACGCGGTCTGCTGTCAAATCGTGCACAGCTAAGTGTCGAACGCGGGTATACGTATTTACTAACCGCGTCCGTAAGACCTTCGCTACGGAGACGGTGCAAGTATTGTACAGAATGAGTATCCGGCCCGCGCTCGTCATTTTGCCAGTTATCCGGCCCGCCGTGAAAAAAGTTTGGTGACCCCTGATCTAGAAGAACATCCCCTGAATCAAGTAAAGAGCTGCAAGTACCTAGGAAGCATAATATCATCAAATGGCAAATCAGTAGACGAGATCGAAAATAGATGCAAACCAACTCACCGGACAAATGGCACCAATACTAAAGAACAATCATGTATCAGTAGCCACTAAGAAAGCACTCTACAACACAATCTTCCTACCAACTCTATGCTACCAATGCCAAACCTTGACAATGACAGAAAAAAAAGAGAAAAGAAAAATCACAACAACAGAAATGAGATTCCTGAGAAGAATACTCAATGTATCAAGAAGAGAGAAAATCAGAAATGAATAAATCAGAAATAAAGTTGGGGTTACAGCAACGCTAGATTTTATCATAAAACAGCAGGGTAAATGGTTTGGCCGTACAAATAACGATATACTACAACAAGCAATGAGGTACAGACTAGACCAGTGTTTCCCAACCTTTTTTGTACCATGCCCCACTTAAGCCTTTCTAAAATTCATATTGCCCCCCTCCCCCGCCCCATGCTCCCCCCTCAACAAATACATTATTTTTAATATTCAAAAATTGAAATGTTCACTAAAGAAACTTGAATGATAGGTTTTAGGAAGAAATCACTAGGTAATTATTGAGCAAACACAGTAAGTAAATTTTCAAAACATATAATGGAGAACTGATATTCAAGTACAAAATAATTTTAATGAAAGATTTTTCTATATTATTTTAATTATTAGTAATTATTTATTATTCAAATTTAGTGAGATCCTTGCGCTTGATGCTTGCTGCAAAGAGATCTTATGTCAGGTTCCAATTTAGTTAACTTCAGTCTCAAGTCTCCCCGTTTTGTTTTATTCAGCCGATTTCTTCCATTTTCGAATTGCCCCCCATAACAGTCAAATTGCCCCCCTGTGGGGCGTGGGCCCCACGTTGGGAAACACTGGACTAGACGGAAGCAGAGGAAGAGGCCGGCCACGTAAACGATGGATAGAGGGATTTTACAGAGAAAATGGAAACCTCGATGCCCGTACACGGGCACTGTAGCGAAACCCCAGTGGCCCATGTCCTCATACCTATCCGCTCAATTCCTTCGGAGTGGGATTCTCTGGGTTACTTTCATAACCCGAGCATTTGACACGAATACTTTGAAATCTATCTGTTCTTCGGGAAAACCCAATGGCGCGCCTTGCACCAAATATGACCTAGGGTAATGGTTTGGGCGTGAAAAGTCCGTTGTCAACCTTGTCGGTTGTGGTCGGCACAATGTATTACAGTTTTAAAGAATTTTACAGATAAAGTGCCGCATCCTACGGCTGGGATATGAAAGGTAATTTTAGATTAATAGGTCCTGCCAGACCTGGGCATATTAAGCTTGGTCGTCTCAAATAATGAGACGATTTGGTGAAACGGCAGTCTTGCCAATTTGGCTAAGCGTCTAGATCTGGGCATGGCGGCGGAACAAATCGGGGCAATATCTTTTCCCAGATGATGTCGCATATTCTTGGCGGCGGATAAGGGGGGTGGGGGGCTATCTTTCTTCCTATGGCTTTACCTCTGTTTAGTGTCATCTTTCATTTGAATATAAACATTCTATAGCTATGGCATGTCGAGGGGAAGGGCTCCGTGGGGACCGGTTCCACCCATCTGAGTTATATCTTCTTGAGCCAGAAGAGGTGATCCACTGTGCTATCTCTTTCGTCTTTCGGCTGATGTGGGGGGGGGGGGGGGCCAGGTGGACCGGGTGGTTCCTGGTCGATAGGAGGATGTTGGGAGTATAAATGGACTTCCCTGTCTCCCTGAGAGAACCTGAACTCATCTGAATATATGGGTTATGTGAGACACGGCCGATACAATGCGGTGACAGCTCAGACAAGAGCGGCGGCCGGACAGGGTAGTTTCCTCTTTCCTGTTCTTGCTAGGGATGGGGGAGGGAGATGCAGTGCGGTCCATACAGACCCACTATTATATTAGTTAAGAGTAGGAAACATACATAATTACGCACACTACTCCACAATAGCTTTGTCGTGAGAAAGGCAAGGATTGCAAGTGAGAGGGAAGCCTGAGAAGGTATGTGCCCAATATTAATAAAGGCATGGTATGAGTGTGGAGAGGAGTGTGGTATGAAGACAATTGAATACTAGGTAATTGTATGGATTTTATTTATGTATGGCAACCGACATGCTGAGACCATTGGAATCTCCATGCCGGCTGTATCTGAAGTTTACACCAGAGGCTCTCAAAATTGTTTTAACTTTACAGGATCCTTCTTTTGACGGCGAACATAGCCGGAGGTTTCGACAGAGCATCGATATAGAACATTATGTTTACTATGAGGTCCCTGCTGCTGTTGGGCTATACCAGATAGAACCATGGTGGGCCCGAACGAATACTTTCAGACACCTCGGCAGGCGTTTCGTTGAGCTGGGATCGAGTATGTTTGCATTTTTGGCTAGATCCCGCCTAAGTCACTGACACACCCGTACATATATCCTATTTATTCTCCTTGAGTATTTCCCCACCAAAATTGTGCCACGTGATCCCAGGGCACTTTCCCTAACCATTGGACACACTACATTCGTGTAGGACACGGAAACTTGGAATCCTGGATTTATGGAACCCTGTTGTTCGAACAACCTACGCGGGAAATAAAGACCAGAGAACTTGCCATGAGGTGGTTGTGAATTCATGGGACAATATGGAAAACGATGATCTAGGAGATTTATATTTGTGTTGATATTGTATGGACTAGTTTTCTCTCTAGATTGTGTGTAGATGATTATGAGTTAATTGTCAGATATTTTTTTTTTCTGTGCTGTTATGTATTGAGTTATTAAATTTACAATTACAAATATGTTGAAGAACGTCATGTTGTATGCGTGTCAGCCAGAACGACCCTGCAGGAAATAGGTCCTGAGGTCGAATAGAGAGTGACAGTGAGTCCGGGGGAAACGGAGGAGGGTTGGCAGGGAAAGACCTATTTAAAGCCAGGGCTATGAAATATACATGAGAAAATTGAGACATAGTTATTTGGGACCCTCCACATAGCTTGTTACAATTTCTGGGGGCACGTCGCGGGATATTTTAAATCCTGGTGGAGCTCTGGCTGATATAGGGATAGGGGACAGATATTCTGGTCTAATATCAATAGGTTCTGCTTACCGTACCTGGCTATTGTCTATACTCTTCCTGACACAGACTGACGACATACGAAGTGTTGTGGTCGTGTATTATATCCATTTGTCATTACCTATTCACTTACCCTCTGAGTTAAGATGGCATCCGCGAAATTTAATGTGGCTGAAGTGCAGGCTACAGGGCGTGAGATAGGCTATGAAGGGGCTGAGTTACAGAAATATGTTCAAGAAGTGGAGAGAGATTTTCGACAAGCTGAGCGCGAAGCTAAGAAAATTGAGGCAGAGCGCGAAGCTAAGAAATTCGAGGCAGAGCGCGAAGCTAAGAAAATTGAGGCAGAGCGCGAAGCTAAGAAAATCGAGGCAGAGCGCGAGGCTAAGAAAATCGAGGCAGAGCACGAAGCAAAGAAAATTGAGGCTGAGGCTAGGAAGATGGAGGCCGAGCAGGCAGCCAGAGACCATGAGTTCCGTATGAGGGAGTTGGAGCTGAAAGCTCAAACTGCCAAGGAAGGCGAGGGTGCAGTTGGAGGCGCAGTTCTCCCTGACTCAACAACTTCTAGTGGCGGTCCATACCAGGCAATGAAGTTCCCATTACTCCCGTTCGATGAACACAAAGATAAGATCGACCAGTATCTTCACAGATTTCAGTCGATGGCTTTGGCTATGGGATTGGAACGTGGGAAATGGAACTTGAAACTCTCACAGGGCCTGAGGGGGACCGCGTATGAGGTCTATTCAAGGTTGCCACCTGGTATGGAGAATGATTATGAGGCCCTGGAAAAGGCATTATTGAAAAGGTTCCAGATGACAGCCCATACTTACCGACAACAGTTCAGAAAGTCGAGGAGAGAGCCAGGAGAGATGTTCTCAGCATACAGTGTTAGACTTAAGTCTTACCTTTTGAAATGGATGTCATTAGCAGGATTTGCCAACGACTATGAAAGTTTAGAAGAATTAGTGGTCGTGGAACAAATGAAGAGGATGATGCCTAAGCCATTGCAAACCTTCTTGGTTGAAAATGGGACAGAAAGGTTAGACGTAGTCAACACATTGGCGGAAAGGTATGTGCTAGCTCATGGGGATAATGGGGAACTGGCACAACCCAATCTCCGATCACCAGACACTGGGTCTGGAAAGAAGAAGAACCCCAAACCAACTCACACCAAAAAGGAGGATCCTTTCGATAAAGTTCCCATTAAGAAACCCTCTGGAAAGAGTCCACCTGGATCTCCCAAAAGAAAGTGGAGTGAAAAGTGGTGCGCCTTCTGCAAATCTCCCACACACAATACGGCCGATTGCAGGCGCAAACAGAAAGACTCTCACTATGCTGCCTGTCTTGTAGAAACCGGGGAGGGGTCTAACAAGGAGGTAGAAGGGAGGGATCCTGGGAACAAAGATTCAGAAAAACCACCAGTAGTAGAAACGGTTCTTGTGAACGGACAACCAGTCGAGTGTCTCTATGACACAGGTCTTCAGTTTGAGGCCGTAATTTCATCACACTTAGTGAGCCCAGAGCAGCTAACCGGGGAATCCATTGAGATTCAAACGGCGACAAAGAGTGCGGTAGCGATGTCTCTTCCAATTGCGAAGGTGGACATCAAATCAAAATATGTTACCGGCACTATTCAGGCAGCCGTTTCTGATCGATCCTATCTTCCCGATGATCTTGGGTTGCCGCTACGTCTTCCTAGGGATCCCAAACGAACCCATGTACGTAGGGGCGATGCAAACCAGATCTCAATCGGAGGAGGAGCAGACGCCGGCCTTGATCGTGAATCCCTTGCCTGGGGAGTTACGAGCTGCTCAAAGCCAGGATGCTACTTTGCAACCTTGCTTCAACCAGTTGCCAAAAAGTGCTGACCCACCAAGACGGGGTCAGTATTATATGAAGAATCGGTTACTGTACCGGAGAGCCGGAGTGGAGGAACGCCAGCATGGACAGCTGGTAGTTCCTAAGGCTTATCGGGAACAGCTTCTTCATATGGGACACACCATTTCTTTCAGTGGACATATGGGTGTCGGGGCAACACTTCAGCGCATTTCCTGCCATTACTACTGGCCAGGGATGACTGGAGATGTGCGTAGGTACGTCAAGTCGTGCCCAGAGTGCCAGCGTGTGGCACCAAAACACTGGACGGCTCCGGTAGTCTTGGGTGATATGCCCATTATGAACTCTCCTTTCGAGAGAGTTGCCATCGATCTGGTTGGTCCTCTTCCTCGGACTAGGAAGAGGAATATGTATATTCTGACGATGGTGGATTGCTGTTCCATGTGGGGCGAGGCGATACCGTTGGCCACCATCGACTCTAAGCGAGTGGCTGATGCACTGATGGAGACTTTTACTCGGTTGGGATTTCCAAACCAGATCCTGACGGACAATGGGTCTCAGTTTTGTGGTAAGCTGATGGAGGAAGTCTTTCGTATCTTCCAGACTAACCACATTCACACAAGCCCATACCACCCTCAGTCTAATGGGCAAGTAGAGAGGTTTAATGGTACCTTGATGACCATGCTTAGGAAGCTGGCTCAAGAGAAACCAGACAGATGGGATGAATATATCCCAGCCGCCTTGTTCGCCTATCGGGAGGTTCCCCATGGGTCAACCGGGTTGCCACCAGCCACTCTATTATTCGGGAGGCCAATCAAGGGTCCCTTAGAAGCCTTATTGAGATGTTGGACAGAGGAGGAGACTTCCGAAGAGGTGGTATCTTCCTACAAATACGTCGAGGAGTTAAAGAAGAAACTCCAGACAGGTTGGGCTTTGGCGGCTCAGAATCTGAGAGCAGCCAGAAAGAGACACGCGGCCTACTACAATAGAAGGACGAAAGATAGGTCTCTGAAGGTGGGGGATCGGGTTCTGTTGTTACTTCCAGTAGGTTCCAATAAACTCGAGATTGGTTGGCAGGGGCCTTTCCCGGTGGAAAGGGTTGTGTCCCGTACCAATTATGCTATCCGGATCAGGGGGAAATCTAAAATCTTCCACATTAACCTCCTCAAAAAATATGAGGAACGATCCGATGGTACTTCTCTCCCACTCATGACTATGGCGGTCGCGATGGAAACTGAATCGGGCGAAGACGCGGATAGGGAGTATCCTTTACACCCTGGGGAAACCTATAAGGATGTACATATAAATCCTGATCTGTCGGCTGAAGAAACAGAACTAGTCATCCGTTTGTTGGAGTCCCATCAACAGATTCTTACCGATCGTCCAGGGCGGACAGGGTTGGTCGAGTTTGATATGACTCTGACTACCCAAGACCCCATTCGCCAAAAAATATATCCAGTGCCCTTTGCGAAAGAGAAGGCCCTGGAAGCCGAAATCCAGAAGCTTCTGGATGATGACATCATAACTCCTTCGACTTCTCCTTATAATGCCGGGGTTGTCTTGTTGAGAAAGCCAAGCGGGGAGCACCGCTTGTGTATTGATTACAGGCATTTAAACAGTTGTACGACATTCCAAGTTGAGCCGTTACCAAACACAAATCACCTGTTTGCCAGATTAAATAGGGCAAAGTACTTTTCAAAAATCGATTTAAGCCGGGGATATTATCAGATCCCTGTGAAGCCTGAGGTTCGACCCTTGCTCGCTTTCAGTACTCCGAGCGGCCATTACGAATTTAAGGTGATGCCTTTTTGGGCTTAGCAATGCGCCCAGTGTGTTCACACGCATGATGAGAAAGTTTTTAGACCCTTTAAGGGATCCCTCTGTCGTCTCGTTTATGGATGATATTCTCATCGCTTCTGGCAATCTGAAAGATCACCTGAAATCCTTGGAACAGATCTTCATAAGATTGAAAGAGGAGGGGTTAACTGCCCGTCCAGCCAAATGCATGATTGGCTATCACTCCTTAGAATTTCTGGGACATACTATTATCCCGGGGGGTTTGGTACCGGAAGAAAAGAATGTAGAGAAGGTCAGACTCGCACCCTGTCCTAAATCCAAAAAGGATGTTAGGTCTTTCTTGTCTCTGTGTGGGTTTTACCAGAAATTTATTCCGAAGTTCAACGAAATTGGGGCACCGTTAACCGAAACCCTGAAGAAAGGATCGCCAGATCCTATAGTCTGGACCCCGAGCTGTGAAGAGGCTTATGGGAAGCTGAAACAGGCTTTGGTGGATAGGCCAGTCCTGCAACTCCCAAATTTGGAGAAAACGTTTGTTCTAAGAACCGACGCGAGTAACATAGGGATTGGAGCAACTCTGTTGCAGGAAGGGCGAGATGATCCTACTGTGCTATGTCCGGTGGCATATGCCAGTAGAAAACTGTTACCCGCGGAACGGAATTACTCCACCGTCGAACGGGAATGTCTGGCTCTAGTGTGGGCGGTACAGAAATTTCAACCTTATCTGTATGGAGTACCGTTCAAAGTGCAGTCCGACCATCAACCTCTGATGTTTTTGGCAACTTCTAAGAAACTGCACGCAAGGTTAATGAGATGGTCATTGCTCTTACAACCGTATCAGTTCACGGTCGAATACATCCCCGGAAGGGAGAATGTGGGAGCGGATTTTATGTCACGGCATCCTATGGTCGAAGGTGAGGGGGAGGTAATTCGAACAGAACCTCTGGCAGTTGAAAGTTCGTAGGGTTCGACTTTCTTAAGAGGGGGCCTATGTAGCGAAACCCCAGTGGCCCATGTCCTCATACCTATCCGCTCAATTCCTTCGGAGTGGGATTCTCTGGAGTACTTTCATAACCCGAGCATTTGACACGAATACTTTGAAATCTATCTGTTCTTCGGGAAAACCCAATGGCGCGCCTTGCACCAAATATGACCTAGGGTAATGGTTTGGGCGTGAAAAGTCCGTTGTCAACCTTGTCGGTTGTGGTCGGCACAATGTATTCAAGTTTTAAAGAATTTTACAGATAAAGTGCCGCATCCTACGGCTGGGATATGAAAGGTAATTTTAGATTAATAGGTCCTGCCAGACCTGGGCATATTAAGCTTGGTCGTCTCAAATAATGAGACGATTTGGTGAAACGGCAGTCTTGCCAATTTGGCTAAGCGTCTAGATCTGGGCATGGCGGCGGAACAAATCGGGGCAATATCTTTTCCCAGATGATGTCGCATATTCTTGGCGGCGGATAAGGGGGGTGGGGGGCTATCTTTCTTCCTATGGCTTTACCTCTGTTTAGTGTCATCTTTCATTTGAATATAAACATTCTATAGCTATGGCATGTCGAGGGGAAGGGCTCCGTGGGGACCGGTTCCACCCATCTGAGTTATATCTTCTTGAGCCAGAAGAGGCGATCCACTGTGCTATCTCTTTCGTCTTTCGGCTGATGGGGGGGGGGGGGGCCAGGTGGACCGGGTGGTTCCTGGTCGATAGGAGGATGTTGGGAGTATAAATGGACTTCCCTGTCTCCCTGAGAGAACCTGAACTCATCTGAATATATGGGTTATGTGAGACACGGCCGATACATTGCGGTGACAGCTCAGACAAGAGCGGCGGCCGGACAGGGTAGTTTCCTCTTTCCTGTTCTTGCTAGGGATGGGGGAGGGAGATGCAGTGCGGTCCATACAGACCCACTATTATATTAGTTAAGAGTAGGAAACATACATAATTACGCACACTACTCCACAATAGCTTTGTCGTGAGAAAGGCAAGGATTGCAAGTGAGAGGGAAGCCTGAGAAGGTATGTGCCCAATATTAATAAAGGCATGGTATGAGTGTGGAGAGGAGTGTGGTATGAAGACAATTGAATACTAGGTAATTGTATGGATTTTATTTATGTATGGCAACCGACATGCTGAGACCATTGGAATCTCCATGCCGGCTGTATCTGAAGTTTACACCAGAGGCTCTCAAAATTGTTTTAACTTTACAGGATCCTTCTTTTGACGGCGAACATAGCCGGAGGTTTCGACAGAGCATCGACATAGAACATTATGTTTACTATGAGGTCCCTGCTGCTGTTGGGCTATACCAGATAGAACCATGGTGGGCCCGAACGAATACTTTCAGACACCTCGGCAGGCGTTTCGTTGAGCTGGGATCGAGTATGTTTGCATTTTGGGCTAGATCCCGCCTAAGTCACTGACACACCCGTACATATATCCTATTTATTCTCCTTGAGTATTTCCCCACCAAAATTGTGCCACGTGATCCCAGGGCACTTTCCCTAACCATTGGACACACTACATTCGTGTAGGACACGGAAACTTGGAATCCTGGATTTATGGAACCCTGTTGTTCGAACAACCTACGCGGGAAATAAAGACCAGAGAACTTGCCATGAGGTGGTTGTGAATTCATGGGACAATATGGAAAACGATGATCTAGGAGATTTATATTTGTGTTGATATTGTATGGACTAGTTTTCTCTCTAGATTGTGTGTAGATGATTATGAGTTAATTGTCAGATATTTTTTTTTTTCTGTGCTGTTATGTATTGAGTTATTAAATTTACAATTACAAATATGTTGAAGAACGTCATGTTGTATGCGTGTCAGCCAGAACGACCCTGCAGGAAATAGGTCCTGAGGTCGAATAGAGAGTGACAGTGAGTCCGGGGGAAACGGAGGAGGGTTGGCAGGAAAAGACCTATTTAAAGCCAGGGCTATGAAATATACATGAGAAAATTGAGACATAGTTATTTGGGACCCTCCACATAGCTTGTTACAGGCACTCTCCCGCTGTTTATTCCTCAACTCGACACCGCAAGGTAGGCTACAAGAGGAACCTGATGAGATGAGATCTTTATTATTAGATTAGAAAACGACCCTCGTATTATTATTATTTTTTTTTATTTGTTATTTATGTTCTCCATAACATTTTTGTGGATTTTAAAAAGGCTTATGATAGTGTCCATAGGAATAGTCTATGGAATGCTATGCAGGAATTTGGAATACCAAGGAAGTTAATCAACATGACCAGACTATGCATGGAAGATACTTATAATATAGTAACATATAAAGGCAGGAAATCAGACCCCTTCCAAATAACATCTGGCTTGAAACAGGGTGATGCACTATCGCCGCTACTCTTCAATCTGGCTCTAGAGAAAGTTGTAAGGAAGGTAAAGGAGGAATGTGATATTGGAGGAACATCCAAGCTGCTTGGTTATGCAGATGATATAGATATTATAGGGCAAAGTGAACAAAAGACATTGGAAATATTGACTCACTTAAAGGAAAAAGCCCAACAGATGGGGCTGGTTATCAACCAAGATAAGACAGAATATATGGTAATTTCAAGAGACGGAATGGCTAGAAACTCTGGCCACATACAAATAGATAATATGACCATTAAAAGAACGGAAACATACAAATACCTGGGTACGATCTTCAACTGCTCCAACATCATAAGGGAAGAAATACAAACTAGAATCAACTCTGGAAATAAGATATACTATGCACTACAACATCTACTAAAATCAAAGGCGCTATCTCGTAATACCAAAATCACAATATACAAAACACTGATCAGACCAGTTGTGCTGTATGGCTCTGAAACCTGGAGTACAACGAAAGGAGACGAAGCCTTGTTACAAACCTTTGAGAACAAAATTTTAAGACGCATCTTTGGACCCATTAGGGATACACAAAGTGGAGAGTGGAAAAGAAGAAGTAACAAAGACATTTATGATCTGTTTAAGTCCCCGCTAATCACTGGTATCATGAAGGCTAATAGACTACAATGGCTGGGGCATATAGAAAGAATGGAAGATAATAGGGAAACAAAACTCGCTTACACTCAGGAAATAAATGACCGTAGACCCCGAGGTAGACCAAGAAGGCGGTGGAGAGATAATACATGTACAGACCTACAAGCACTTGGAATCAACGACTGGCAAGAGAAGGTCCACCAGAGAGACGAATGGAGACGGATTGTATTTGCAGCAAAGAACCTCAATGGCTCGGAACGCTGAAGAAGAAGAAGAATTGTGGAGTTCGTTGTAAGGTATGTAGTGTCTTGTTTAGTATATCTCACTTTTTCGCAGGAGTAACAGTTACTTTACTGATTTATTTGGTTATTTCGGGATTTGAATTTTAAATATTGAGCACAACCCACTACTGGCAACGCTGATCGTATTCTGGTATGAACCTAAGGCCTATCCACGTCAATATGGAAGCACTATACTCGAGTTTCAACGAGGGCGAAACTCGAGTATAGTGCTTCCATATTGACGTGGATAGGCCTTAGGTTCATACCAGAATACGATCAGCGTTGCCAGTAGTGGGTTGTGCTCAATATTTAAAATTACTTTACTGTTTGTATTTCCTATTGTCTATTGTTATATTCCGCTGCAACCGTTTCTGCTCTTATCCAATATAGTAGGCGTATTTCACAGAAATATCAATTGGGGAACCCTTTGAGACCACTAAGCCAGTTCATAGATAAACACACATCTGTATTGTTTGGGGCTCATATAAGAAGAAGAAAGAGGAAATAGTAAACGGAAATAGTAAAATACTACTCTTCATCATCATCATGTGCCATACCGATAAGCGTGGGTGGTCATGTTTCGTCATCTTACACGATAACCAGAGTCGTGGATCAGCTCTGTGTTCTAGTCTCCATCAGCCCGTGACAAGGGTGTCGATTTGGTTATGCGTCGAAGTACACTTGTTCCTGCAGCGTGACGTCGTTGTCATTTGGAGGTCACAGGTTTGAATCCCGGTCGATAATTATATCTTTACATTTTTATGTTAACTAGTCCTCTAGTCTCTACTTCCTTAATCTCACTTCTATGTGAGTTTATTTATTATTAGTTGTCACCAAGTTCTCTAGTTTATTTCTTCTCATATCGTGCACACAAAATTGCGACTGTCTGCGTCTAATTTCTCTAATCAGTTTACGGTTTTCATTTGCTTCTTTTAGGATTTGCTCGTTGGTTTTTCTGTCTGCCATTGGTATACCATACTTTGTATTTTCCTCAGAAACCATATTTCCACTGCCATTAGATGTTTTTTTTTTCTTTTTAGCTTGTCTGCTCCTTTTCCATGCCTCACATCCATACAAAAGTATAGATTCTATGTAGCATTTCAAACCCCTTTTCTCGTTGCAAATGACATCTTTTTATTGGTCAATGCGTTTCCTTGCAAAAGGCTACCTTTAACATAGCGATTCTTGTTCTAATATCTTCAAGGCACTTCCCATCAGATGTCATGACTGTCCTGAGATATATGTACCGATTGACACCATTTACCCGTTTATCACAGTGTGGTATTTCTTTCTTCCTAGTAACGACCATAATCTCTGTCCTCTTACAATATAAATCTAGCCCCAGTTCTTCACTGTGTACATTAACCGTATCTACGAGGGCGAGTCAATAAGTAAGTTACACAGTTCTGTAGGATGGCAGGTAAATGTAGTTGGTGTTTTCTACAGGTGTCATTAGGTGACAGCAACATCGAACTTTATATTCCCGTTCGTCAGGTGGCGCTAGGTGTCACATGCGCATGCGCAGCGCATAAACAAAATGGCGACTGTACTTGCGGAGTGTACAACCAAAGAGCAACGTGCTATTGTGCGTTTTTTTAAAATGTATGTCTGTGGGCAAAAGGACTGCCTGCAAAGGACATTCATAAGGAAATGCTTCCTGTTTATGCTGACAAATGTTTGTCCCGTAAAGCGGTGCATAGCTGGGTAGAAACATTTTCTCAAGGACGATCTAAAATTGTTGATGAAGTCCGATCAGGTCGTCCTGTTGAGATTGCAACAGAGGCATCCGTGCAGCGGGTGGAGGAGATGATTAGAGGTGACAGGCGAGTAACGATAGACTCTGTAGCATCTGCAATAGGGTGCTTACATGGTTCAGCATACAGCATAATGCATGATCGATTGACATTTAAGAAAGTGTGCTCAAGGTGGGTACCCAGACAATTGAAAGAGGAACGCAAAATGAACCGATTTGGTCTGTCCTTGCATCATCTCTGTCGATACGAAGATGAAGGAGAAGACATGCTGAACAGGATTGTTACTGGGGACGAATCATGGGTGCATCACTACCACCCCGAATCAAAGTATGCTTCAATGCAATGGAAACATCCTTTTTCGGCTTGTATCCAAAAATTCAAGGTTACGCCATCAGCAGGGAAGGTTATGCTGGCAGTGTTCAAGGATTGTCAAGGAGTACTTTTAACCAATTTCAAGAAGAAATGTGACAATGTGAATTTTGAATCGTACTGTGAAGATCTATAGATGCTTCATGATGCAGTTCGAAGAAAGCGTCCAGGACTGCTGCCTAGAGGAGTGTTGCTTCTTCATGCCAGACCACATACGGCTCGATTAACTGAGGAGAAAATTAACCAGCTAAGGTGGGAAGTTCTGGGACATCCACCTTACAGCCCCGTGGGAAGTTCTGGAACATCCACCTTACAACCCCGTGGGAAGTTCTGGAACATCCACCTTACAGCCCCGATTTAGCCCCTAGCGATTTCCACCTTTTTGGTCCACTGAATACCCACTTTCGCGGGAGACATTTATCGAATGACGCCAAAGTTGAATGTGAAGTGAAAACGTGGTTTAGAAAACATAGTACGCAGTTCTATGCAGCCGGTTTGGGAGGACTGATAAAACTATGGGATAAGTGCATCAATGTACGTATACAAATAAATTGGTTTCAAGTTGTTATCATATTCACAATGGTGACTCAGTGCAAGTCAGAATAATGACGTTCAACAACATCCACAAAATCCACTGGATTTGGGAGGCCTGGTGTTCCTTGCCAGTGAGAAGTCCTGATCGTTCGGGTCCCATCGATTGACGGACGTCGGTCGCGGCGATTGGGCAATCTTGAGCATAGCCTACGATGGGTAGCGTTGTGATGTTCTGTTGTGATAATTTGGTGTGTCCAGTGTGTGCCGCGTGGTTACACACCCGCTTCACACGCGTGATCCGGGACTGTTTCCGGATCCGGTCAGGGATATGCACTACTGACGAGCTCAAACGAGGGCGAAACTCGAGTATAGTGCTTCCATATTGACGTGGATAGGCCTTAGGTTCATACCAGAATGCGATCGGCGTTGCCAGTAGTGGGTTGTGCTCAATATTTAAATTTCAAATCCCGAAACAACCACATATTCAATTCTCCTAAATTTAAAAAAATAGAGTAAAAAAAAGTCAGTGGCAACTGGAAAATTCTCAGGTAACTTCAAAGCAGATGTAGAGGGTTTGAAAACTGCAGCAGAAATGCGAGGAAAATAAAGCGAAGCAAGTAGCTATCTTCACAGATGCAAAGTCAGCTGTCTCAATACTGAAGAGCAAGAACAGCACAGAACTAGTAGATCTAAGAGCAGCACTCCATGGACTATGTCAGAAATTAAAAAAACAAAAACAAAAAGGCTTAAACACAGTGGATCCCATCACATTGCAGTATACCTGGAAATGAAGAGGCTGACAGATTGGCAGAAGAGGGCTGACGACTACCTCAGTCTGACATAGACATAACCTATAATGAGGCAAAGAGGTTTTAAAAAAAAGAATCAGAGCACCCAGGCCACCAGAAAGACGATGCATATTGCCGAAGTGAACAAGCAGCCATCTTCAGACTCCGCACAGGACATAAAAGGCTGAAATACCACTTGTTCAATAAACTAAAGATATGAGATACTGATGAGTGTAGTTGTGGAACTGGCAAAATGACAGCTAGACATTTTTAGCAGGAGTGTCCAGTATATGCAGAATAGAGAAAGATATTTTGGCCCACACCTGCTTCATTTGAGGACAAGCTCTTTGGAGAACAACAAGCTAGAAACAAGCTAAAGTTGAACTGTAGCTTTCTTTAACTATAGACATCTAAAGGTGCATTAAGAAGTTCTTAGCCAAATCTTAGCCTGCCACAGATATGTCGGTGGTAAAAGCGCCATATTGACACGAAATGGAATATTGATTGAAATGATTGTGTGGATAGCAAATCCATTACGTGGAAAGTCCGAATGGAAAACTGAATGTGTGGATGTCATCTGCAGATAGCATTCTTCTTGCTTCCGGAGAATCAGCCTGTGGTGAACGGAAGACTCAATATACGGAAGTGAGGCTAAGCAGCCATGTGCAGGACGTGACGATTCCTTGGATAAGCCCAGCACCAGAGCGCCATTTATCGGCTCTGCAATTATGGAAGCCTCCTTGGGTGGCGGGGAATGCCCATGGTCTGCCCTTGCTTCCCCTGAGGGCTGACCGGGATTGTTTTCGGATGTTCTAGAATGGACCAGCTGGGATGGAGATAAACCACAACAGTGAGAGTCGAACATCCTACGGAAAGGTTAACCCGGTCAACAAATGCTTGAAGAATTAAGATGTGTCGGCAGAAAGGGGCAAACATCGTAGCTCTGTTGTAAACAGATACAACGCAATTACGCCTAAAACAACATTCCAGACCAACGCAGAAAAAGAAGATATGCATAACGTACCTAAGTATCTCTGCATGTATTCTCATACCTGATCTTTCTATCCAAGAGATGAACGGGCTTATGAGGACAGCATGGCCGAGTGGATAAGAATTCTCGTTCTTAAACTTCCGGTGTGCTGTTGGCGAGGTAGCGGGTTCAATCCTTATGCCAGTCAGTTGGAATAAAGTGTTGATTTCTTGTCCTTGAAGACGTACATTCACCAGCCAAGCCATACGCAGACATCATGGGGGCGGAGGGGGAACAACAATAGGATTATGACATCTTTAGACACCACTGGTTCTTGTAAATAATTCCCAGTCCAAGATAAAATTCCAACTTGATATCGCCAGAGGCGGACACCGTAACCTCTTAACTCTTAGCCAGACCTCCGCAACCAAATGTTAAATTAATTTTTCAGTTTAAGAACTGTGTTTCTAAATTCCAGTGTGTCTAAACTGTATGACTACTATCGAACTGCCGGCTCCCTGGCCGAGGTGTTAACAGCTTTCTCCGTAACCCCGAATACTCTCGTGGTTGACGTGAGCGCACGAGAATTGGTAGCGGTTTGAGTCGCGCCAGTTAGTATGCAGCGCAGAACAGCCACTCTCAGCTTCCTTGATGAAGAATACCCACAGGACCTCTGGATCCGAGTCTACACATATGGGTCGGCACAAAATGCTGTTCGAAATGGAGGACCGGGAGTGTACATAGAATACCCAAATAATACTAGGGACACAGCCAGAGTACCGACAGGAAAGTACTGCCATAACTATGATGCTGAAATTGAGGCAATCAAGATAGCAACAGAGAAATTACTAAATACCAGCAATGGTACACAACCTGTGGTGCTACTGACAGATGCAAAATCAGTACTCGAGGCGCTCCTGTCTGGAAAATTGCCAGTACTAAGGACACTTCTTTCTGAACTTAGCAGTCAGCATAAGATCATCATACAGTGGATACCATCCCACTGTGGAGTACCAGGAAACGACAAAGCTGATCAATCGGCTAAGGAAGCCAAAGAAGAACAGCCTGATGTGCCCGTTACATACCACCAAAAGAAAAGAATGATTAAATCAGTCAGAAAGCCACAAAAACCTGCTCAAGATGACTAACACATAATGGACAGACTAGAACAAGTCATTATTCTGCGCCTCAGAACAGGACACAATAGATTACGCAACCACATGTATACAAAATTCAAGATTGGTGAATCAGTCTGTGCATATGTGGATTGGCCTCGCAGACCGCAGAGCACATACTCCAAGACTACCCAAAATATAACATATCGAGGCAAACCTTCTGGCCTAGTGAGACGACAGTGGAAGATAAACTCTATGGACCACTGTGTGAAATGAAAAAGACAATTAAATGCATACAAGAGACAACATTGCGGATATAGACATATTTCAAGCGAACGAATGAAGAAGAAGAAAAAGAAGAAGAAGAAGAAGAAGAAGAAGAAGAAGAAGAAGAAGAAGAAGAAGAAGAAGAAGAAGAAGAAGAAGAAGAAGAAGAAGAAGAAGAAGAAGAAGAGTCGCGCCAGTGACTTATGAGAGTTAGTTAGTTAGTTAGTCGACGGATCATCCTCATTGCACATCGAACCATTCAGTCCATAAGTGCTCGGATCCCCTCCTCAGCAAATCCCGCAACGTGTAGCGGCTAACGACGCCAGTTCTGTGTTGGTTTATCAATCTTCTTTGGCTTCCTGCGTAGTGTTCTTGTTTGGCCACCCCTCTTTTAATTTGCTGCTCTCGCAGTCTGGCCATTGTTGTAGATTCACAGTCATCACTTGGTTCTCGCAAAAGTCTTACTTCTCGTAGAGCATTCAGAATGTCGGCCTGGTCAATGGCGCGTCTGCCCTCCACCGTAGCCTCACCTGCGAACTTGTCAGCCCGCTCATTTCCTTGTACTCCCGCATGCCCTGGCACGAAGATGAAACTAATCTTTGCCAGTCGAGACCGCTCCAGAGGCAGCAACCATTCTCTTCGGATCGACCCCTCCTCTATCCTCTTGATCATGTTCATTGAGTCGCTAAGGAAACAAGCCCTAGTGAATGTCTGTGTCTCGAGCCATGTTATTGCTTTACTTACTGCCATGACTTCCATGGTCAGGCTACTTGTGGTTTCAGTGAAAGCACCAGAGTCCTCCTTCACAATTCTCCCTCCGGCCCGAGCTGTAAAGGCCCATGAGCTTCTCACATGTCGGACGACTGACCCATCTATGTAGATGACCGCGTCACCGTCTAGCGAATTCTCGAAAATCAACGCTTGTACTTCAGCCTCAACAGCAGCCGGGTTTTCTTGTCTGCATTTTCTATCTAGTTGGATGCAAACTGAAAAGGATGTGCAGAAGTCTGTTGGCACTTGCACCCACTCCTCGCCAGGTTCTAAGTCATCAAGTGAACACACCTGTTGAAGAATGTCTTCGGCTTGACCCATCCACGACCGTCCTCTTTTTAACCTGCTGCCCTTCACCTTCCTAATTTCACTATGCAGTGGATGTTGTGTGTTTGCGTTAATTCTGAGGTAGGCGCGTGCACTGCAACCTTGTATTCTCTCTTCAATGGTTGGAAAATCAAGAAGGTAGCGCATCGCCCTGCATGCTGTATCTCTTGTACATCCAAGAATAATGCGCATAGCTTCATTCTGTATCCTTTCCATCCTTTCTATCTGCTTATGGCTGAGAGTCAGGATTGCCATTACATACTCCAAAACAGACATGACCAGCCCCTCGTACAGAAGACATAGATGGCGCTGCTCACAGTTTGCTGCCGCCATCACCCGCATCGCTGCCAAAACCCCGCTTGGCCTTTGTTATCACCTGGTCTATGTGCACATTATAAGCAAGGCTTCGATCAAACCGTATCCCCAGGTAATTCATTGCCTGCGTTCTTTCCACCGTCTCTGAACACAGCATTACAGTTGGTGTTGGAGTGTTGACAATATGATTATTCAACGAGAACCAAGTCACTGTTGCCTTTGTTGGGTTGACCATTACCCCAGCTTCATCACACCAAGTACTTATGCGATTGAGTTCGGTTTGTAGTTCCACAGCAACCTCCTCTCTATCCTTACCCTGACGATACACTAAAACATCATCGGCATATGACAATGTCCTGCCAGGTCCAGTGATCTGCTCACTGGTGATTCTCACTGTGTAGGCGTTGAACAGTACCGGAGATAATGGTGATCCCTGTGGTAGGCCAGGATATATTGTTGTTGGTTCCGAAGTCCAACTGCCACATCTAAAAACTACTTTCCGTTGGAAGAGGGCTGCAGCGATCCAACTAAGGAGGAATGGACTTACGTTTAGTTCGAGAAGCTGAAACATTAAAAAATCCAGTGGTACTCTGTTGTGTACACTTATGAGAGTATGGAGCCGGTCGCTCAGAAAGCAATGGCAAACTACTGAGCGTAATCTAGCCAAGAAATCAACAATCAGCTGAAAGATGCTGATGATGACAAGCGATGTCCTGTAAAGGATATGCAAAAACTTGTAAACTATCGAACTGATAGTGTGTCAAACAATGTGTCGTACTGTCATCGAGCCTCACAGACACATTTTCCAATCTTGTTTTCTGTGCTTCTAGCTAATCTAGCTTCTAGCTAAACCCACCGGACAGAAGAAGTCTTAGAAGTCGAGAGGATCGACTTCATTGCACTGGGTTTTATCCCACATGGCTCGGTCTATTTCCGAATGGCGTCCTGCTGAAAGCGTCGCACAAAGCACGAACTCCGTAGCTCCAGCAACGACCCCCAGGAGTATCCGAGAAAAATGCACTCATGAACCGAACGACGTAGCCGGGAATCGAGCCCACAACCTTCGGAGCGCGAAGCAGACGGCTTGATCACTTCGCCACGGAGTATCCAAACCGGATAGAATCAACCGTGAAAAGTGAGGAGGGGGGAGACTGTCAGCAAACCACAACTGAAGGTTTGACACATATTTCTGTGACCTACTTCTAGAGGACCCGGAAACATTCCGGCCACGTGACTGATGTGTTCAGGGAAGTTTCCTATTTTCTCAACCAATGAGAGTCCCGCCCGCCCGTACTTCCGGTTTGGTTTCTACTGGTCGCAAAGATGGAGAAGGTCTGTAGTTAAACTGTTTCAAATTTCTTAACATGGTGCCTTCTCTGTGCATATATTGTAAGAAAAAAATAAACATCTTCTTAGGCAAATAACGTGATGTTGTTCAGGCGAAGACTAGGTTTGTGCAGAGAGATGCTGGCCAACATATGGTAGGCTGGACAGTGGTTTCCACGAAAAGCGGCATCCATTTATTTTCCACCTTCCCCACTCCACCTGTGGCGAGACAATCAATAGTCAGTGTGGAGGTTGCTGGGAGAATTCACGGAAAACATCTGGGACAAGGGTAAAGCGACCGCCCACGTAACATTACAGACAGGCATAAACATGACGTAGTTTTACACATTTTGTGTTTAAAATTAAATTAATCCACCAACATTCCACTGAACTGTGTAAGTTTAAGTTTTAAGTAAGCAATATCCATCACAATGTGAATGTGGATGGCTGTCCAGTGTGTGCATAGTGTAATGTTGTGAAGGTAGTTTTGTGTGAATGATACATACAGTGTGTGTTGTTGTGAAGGTGGTTTTGTATGAATGATACAGTGTGTTGTTGTGTAGGTAGTTTTGTGTGAATGATAGTCTCATTTCATTACAGTGTATGTTGTTGTGAAGCAGAAGGTAGTTTTGTTTGAATGATACAACACAACAGTGTATGTTGTGAAGTCAGTGTAGGTAGTTTTGTTTGAATGATACATTGTATATTGTTGTGAAAGTAGTTTTGTTTGAATGATACTGTCTCATTACAGTGTATGTTGTTGTGAAGTTAGTTAAAGTTCATTGCACATCGAACCATTCAGTCCATAAGTGCTTGGATTCCCCCCCCCCCCCCAGCCTTGGCTTCCTGCGTAGTGTTCATCTCGTAGAGCATTCAGTTTGTCAGCCGGGTCCATGGTTCGTTCGCCTTCCACAGTAGCCTTTCCTGCAAGCTTGTCAGCCTGCTCATTTCCTTGTACACCCGCATCCCCTAACATGCAAATGAAACTATTTTGCCAGCCATGACTATCTGTCAGGTGTTGGGTGGAAAGAGGCAGAAAGGATTACCTCTGCCCTGATATCACAGACAACTTACCCTTAACTCTGCCCTGACTATGACAGTCAGCTCACCCTCAACTCTGCCCTGACTGACAGACAACTCACCCTCAACTCTGCCCTGACTGACAGACAACACACCCTCAACTCTGCCCTGACTGTCAGACAATTCACCCTCAACTCTGCCCTGACTGTGACAGACAACTCACCCTCAACTCTGCCCTGACTGTGACAGACAACTCAACTCTGCCTTGATTGACAGACAACTCACCCTCAACTCTGCCCTGACTGACAGACAACTCACTCTCAACTCTGCCCTGACTGTGACAGACGACTCACCCTCAACTCTGCCCTGACTATGACAGACAACTCAACTCTGCCCTGACTGTGACAGACAACTCACCCTCAATTCTGCCCTGACTATGACAGACGACTCACCCTCAACTCTGCCCTGACTATGACAGACAACTCACCCTCAACTCTGCCCTGACTATGACAGACAACTCACCCTCAACTCTGCCCTATGACAGACAACTCACCCTCAACTCTGCCCTGACTATGATAGACGACTCACCCTCAACTCTGCCCTGACTATGACAGACAACTCAACTCTGCCCTGACTATGACAGACGACTCACCCTTAACTCTGCCCTGACTATGACAGACAACTCACCCTCAATTCTGCCCTGACTGTGACAGACAACTCACCCTCAATTCTGCCCTGACTATGACAGACGACTCACCCTCAACTCTCCCTTGACTGACAGACAACTCACCTTCAACTCTGCCCTGACTATGACAGACGACTCACCATCAACTCTGCCCTGACTATGACAGACGACTCACCCTCAACTCTGCCTTGACTGACAGACAACTCACCCTCAACTCTGCCTTGACTGTGACAGACAACTCACCCTCAACTCTGCCCTGACTATGACAGACAACTCACCCTCAACTCTGCCCTGACTGTGACAGACAACTCACCCTCAACTCTGCCTTGACTGTGACAGACAACTCACCCTCAACTCTGCCCTGACTATGACAGACAACTCACCCTCAACTCTGCCCTGACTATCACAGACGACTCACCCTCAACTTTGTCCGGATTGAACTCTTTGCCCTGATTATGACAGACAACTCACCCTCAACTCTGTCCGGATTGAACTCTGCCCTGACTATGGCAGACAACTCACCCTTAACTCTGTCCAGATTGAACTCTGCCCTGACTATGACAGACAACTCACCCTTAACTCTGTCCAGATTGAACTCTGCCCTGACTATGACAGACAACTCACCCTCAACTCTGTCCAGATTGAACTCTGCCCTGACTATGACAGACAACTCACCCTCAACTCTGTCCGGATTGAACTCTGCCCTGACTATGACAGACAACTCACCCTCATCTCTGTCCGGATTGAACTCTGCCCTGGCTATGACAGACAACTCACCCTCAACTCTGTCCCGATTGAACTCTGCCCTGACTATGACAGACAACTCACCCTCAACTCTGTCCGGATTGAACTCTGCCCTGACTATGACAGACAACTCACCCTCAACTCTGTCCGGATTGAACTCTGCCCTGGCTATGACAGACAACTCACCCTAAACTCTGCCCTAACTGTGACAGACAACTCACCCTCAACTCTGCCCTGACTATGACAGACAACTCACTCTCAACTCTGTCTGGATTGAACTCTGCTTTGACTATGACAGACAACTCACCCTAAACTCTGCCCTGACTGTGACAGACAACTCACCCTCAACTCTGCCCTGACTATGACAGACAACTCACCCTTAACTCTGCCCTGACTGTGACAGACAACTCACCCTCAACTCTGCCCTGACTATGACAGACAACTCACCCTTAACTCTGCCCTGACTATGACAGACAACTCACCCTCAACTCTGCCCTGACTATGACAGACAACTCACCCTCAACTCTGCCCTGACTATGACAGACAACTCACCCTCAACTCTGCCCTGACTATGACAGACAACTCACCCTCAACTCTGCCCTGACTATCACAGACGACTCACCCTCAACTTTGTCCGGATTTAACTCTGCCCTGATTATGACAGACAACTCACCCTCAACTCTGTCCGGATTGAACTCTGCCCTGACTATGGCAGACAACTCACCCTTAACTCTGTCCAGATTGAACTCTGCCCTGACTATGACAGACAACTCACCCTTAACTCTGTCCAGATTGAACTCTGCCCTGACTATGACAGACAACTCACCCTCAACTCTGTCCAGATTGAACTCTGCCCTGACTATGACAGACAACTCACCCTCAACTCTGTCCGGATTGAACTCTGCCCTGACTATGACAGACAACTCACCCTCAACTCTGTCCGGATTGAACTCTGCCCTGGCTATGACAGACAACTCACCCTCAACTCTGTCCGGATTGAACTCTGCCCTGACTATGACAGACAACTCACCCTCAACTCTGTCCGGATTGAACTCTGCCCTGACTATGACAGACAACTCACCCTCAACTCTGTCCGGATTGAACTCTGCCCTGGCTATGACAGACAACTCACCCTAAACTCTGCCCTAACTGTGACAGACAACTCACCCTCAACTCTGCCCTGACTATGACAGACAACTCACTCTCAACTCTGTCTGGATTGAACTCTGCTTTGACTATGACAGACAACTCACCCTAAACTCTGCCCTGACTGTGACAGACAACTCACCCTCAACTCTGCCCTGACTATGACAGACAACTCACCCTTAACTCTGCCCTGACTGTGACAGACAACTCACCCTCAACTCTGCCCTGACTATGACAGACAACTCACCCTTAACTCTGCCCTGACTATGACAGACAACTCACCCTTAACTCTGCCCTGACTATGACAGACAACTCACCCTCAACTCTGCCCTGACTATGACAGACAACTCACCCTCAACTCTGCCCTGACTATGACAGACAACTCACCCTCAACTCTGCCCTGACTATGACAGACAACTCACCCTCAACTCTGCCCTGACTGTAACAGACAACTCACCCTCCACTCTGCCCTGACTATGACAGACAACTCACCCTCAACTCTGCCCTGACTATGACAGACAACTTACCCTTAACTCTGCCCTGACTATGACTGAAGACTCACCCTCAACTCTGTCTGGATTGAACTCTGCCCTGACTATGACAGACAACTCACCCTCAACTCTGCCCTGACTATGACAGACAACTCACCCTCAACTCTGTCCGGATTGAACTCTGCCCTGACTATGACAGACAACTCACCCTCAACTCTGCCTTGACTGTGACAGACAACTCACCCTCAACTCTGCCCTGACTATGACAGACAACTTGCCCTGACTATGACAGACAACTCACCCTCAACTCTGCCCTGACTATGACAGACAACTCACCCTCAACTCTGCCCTGACTATGACAGACAACTCACCCTCAACTCTGCCCTGACTATGACAGACAACTCACCCTCAACTCTGCCCTGACTATGACAGACAACTCACCCTCAACTCTGCCCTGACTATGACAGACAACTTACCCTTAACTCTGCCCTGACTATGACTGACGACTCACCCTCAACTCTGTCCAGATTGAACTCTGCCCTGACTATGACAGACAACTCACCCTCAACTCTGCCCTGACTATGACAGACAACTTACCCTTAACTCTGCCCTGACTGTGACAGACAACTCACCCTCAACTCTGTCCGGATTGAACTCTGCCCTGGCTATGACAGACGACTCGCCTTCAACTCTGCCCTGACTATGACAGACAACTCACTCTCAACTCTGCCCTGACTATGACAGACAACTCACCCTCAACTCTGCCCTGACTATGACAGACAACTCACCCTCAACTCTGCCCTGACTGTGACAGACAACTCACCCTCCACTCTGCCCTGACTATGACAGACAACTCACCCTCAACTCTGCCCTGACTATGACAGACTACTCACCCTTAACTCTGCCCTGACTATGACAGACAACTCACCCTCAACACTGCCCTGACTATGACAGACAACTCACCCTCAACTCTGCCCTGACTATGACAGACAACTCACCCTCCACTCTGCCCTGACTATGACAGACAACTCACCCTCAACTCTGCCCTGACTGTGACAGACAACTCACCCTCAACTCTGCCCTGACTGTGACAGACAACTCACCCTCAACTCTGCTCTGACTATGACAGACAACTCACCCTCCACTCTGCCCTGACTGTGACAGACAACTCACCCTCCACTCTGCCCTGACTATGACAGCAATGTGGAAATACCCATGAGTGGCTGAGGCCCACAAAGGAAGCCAAGAATAGTCACATTATGACATACTAAGAATGTCATCAGTGTCGCATGAAAAGGGTTGGCCTGAGACTGGCTGCCTAATTCCGTCGAAAACTTGGGCAGCAAAATTCTACCAGTGGTGAACAAGTTAACAAAGGGCTGGGTATGTGTTGGTTATCATTCTGTGTTCCAACTGGAGATGTCAGTCAGAAAAGAAGAAATATCACTACATTTTTTCACAGAGTATTTCATTATTGACTGATAATATTTAGTAATGTGGAAACTTGTGCATGAGATGTTTGACACGTGTATCTTACAATCTTCTAGTTCTTGTGGAAAAGGGCGTGGTCAAGAAACATGGATACAGGTAGATGATATAGTGATGGCGTGCACCAGCTGACCACACACAGCTGTATCTAGCATGGATGTCAGTGTTCACAAGAGCACAGTGACACAGACTGACCTGGTCAGCAGTCCCATCCTGTGGCAGTGCCTGTATGTCATCAGAACTGTGCCAGAGTTCATCAACTTGTCCTACAGGGTAGGTGCAGTATTGTTGTGTGTAGGGTTCCCAGCCGACCATGTTTTGTCGGCAGCAGTCAACTTCCCAATCTTGTTTCTATTGCTTAAGTTTGTCCTCATATGACAACTGTCTTCTGGCAATTAGAGATATTTACTGATCTTTACAACAGGAAAAACACACCAAATAACCCTGCATTTAGTTGATGACAATCTGTCAAGTGACAGTCAGGGTTTCATTTTGAGATTGTACAAGTGTTCATGATGTTTTTCTTGGAACAGTGAACTATGTGTGAAATTCACTCACAGTATAATTGGATGTTTCTTCTGTTCATATGCTGTTTTCACATAATTGCCATCCACTTGTGCAGCCTTAGCCAGCAAGAAACGAGTTTTTCTGTGCTAGTATTTGTCCCCTCCATGTAGCCATCTCTTCACTACATAAATCATACTGCTGCCATTTGTAAACTTTGTTCATTGCGTTCTTCAATGGCCAAACAAATAAAGATGAATGAAATGAGAGCACAAATGAGGACTATGAGGAAGATGAAGACAATTGCCTGCTGAGTTGTCACATTTGTGTGAGGATGGACATCGTCATGAAAGTAACCAGTAAATGACCCCTGCACAGGCATTCGCAACATCCGTCTTAGGAAGCTCATCTGTTGCTTCAAAGCTTTCCTAATTTGTTCATTTACATTCCAGGATTTACTGCCATACAGTAGATCAGGTTCTATATTACATTTCAGTTAGCTCAGCTATGTTTTTACATTTATCAGCTTGGTTAAACATTTTCCATTTGATTATTGTATTACATTTTGATGTCATTTTTTTTCTTTGATGTAATAATTGTTTCTGTTTTCTTGATATTCATGTCAAGTATTATATTCTTTGTGAATGTTGCCCACGCTGGAGGATTTTCTGTCTGAACACTGGGTCCAGCATTTGACTATGCAACTTCCCAACACAACACACACCTGTGTTTGAATGTTTCCCACACTTTCTGTCTCCATTACAATGAATTCACTTTCAGCTCGTGGTTTGTAACATGTGTGTATATAAATGTGATGTTTCTTGGATTATTACAGCAACAGTACTGTCAGAAGACTGTAGATATACGCATGTACACAGCTACTGTCAGGATGTGTACATGGGTGTACTTGCACAGTCTTTTGACAGTAGATGTGTATATGTGTGTACTTGCACAATCTTCTGACAGTAGCTGTGTACATATTAGTTCATAGAACTAACTCTGGTCTGCCCCACCTACTTTCTCTGTCTCTGCTTTCTATAAATCACAGACAGCACACATGCACATTTTCTCTAGATCTCAGACAGCACACTGGCATGCTTTCCATAGATCACAGACAGCACATGAGCACATTTTCTCTAGATTACAGACAGCATACTTGCACATTTTCTCTAGATCACAGACAGCACACTTGCACATTTTCTCTAGATCACAGACAGCACACTTGCACATTTTCTCTAGATCACAGACAGCACACTGGCATGCTTTCCATAGATCACAGACATCACACAGGCATACTTTCCATAGATTACAGACAGCACAATGACATGCTTTCCATAGATTACAGACAGCACAATGACATGCTTTCCATAGATTACAGACAGCACAATGACATGCTTTCCATAGATCACAGACAGCATGCTTTTTCCATGAGTCACAGACAGTATGCTTTCCATAGATTACAGACAGCACACTAGCATGCTTTCCATAGATCACTGACAGCATGCTTTTTCCATAGATCACAGACAGCATGCTTGCACATTTTTACTAGATCACAGACAGCACACTGGCATGCTTTCCATAGATTATAGACAGCACACTTGCACATTTTCTATACATACTGACAGCACACATTTTTTTAATAGATTGTAGACAATGCATTTTCAGTAGGTGACAACAGCACATTTTAACTCTGTTTAATTCTCATGTACTTGTTACGAGCATTCACTTCACCAGTCCTAGTTTGTCAGTGTATTATTAGGGTATGATTAAACTTTACGAATGTGCAGTTATTGAGTATCTTGGGCAGTTAATTATCCAACCAGACCATAAACACTCAGTTGATGTGCAATTGTTTGTCCAACCAGGTCACAAAAACTCACAATGATGTGGAAGCGTTGGTTGTCTTCAGAGAAGGCGTCGTGGGGGTGTTTGGACCTCCAGTTGAACCAATCTCCCTGACCCTGGATCCCAGGGGCAGATGCCTACTAACCATCCTGTTCAAACCAGTGGAGCGTGTCAGCATTATGTCCCGAGAGAGCGGTCAGATCCAGGTAGCCTCATTGCTGGCCATGCTTCGGTTGGTTGCAGGGAAGGGATATTTCTTTTGTCCAGGGTTCCCAGAGAAATTTCTGACAGGAAAGGTGAAACATTAATAAATGATGTCCATATTCTATCTACAGCCTGAAACTTTTCTCTAAATTTGCTTGTTACTAAATCACTATCCTGTACTTGTGGGATACTTGTCTCATCTCTACCTGTTCTGTACTTGTGGGATACTAGTCTCATCTCTACCTATCCTGTACTTGTGTCATCTCTACCTATCCTGTACTTGTGTCATCTCTACCTATTCTGTACTTGTCATCTCTACCTATTCTGTACTTGTCATCTCTACCTATCCTGTACTTGTCATCTCTACCCATCCTGTACTTGTATCATCTCTACCTATCTGTATTATCTCTACCTATCCTGTACTTGTCATCTCTACCTATCCTGTACTTGTATCATCTCTACCTATCTGTATCATCTCTACCTATCCTGTACTTGTGTCATCTCTACCTATCCTGTACTTATGTCATCTCTACCTATCCTGTACTCGTGTCATCTCTACCTATCATGTACTTGTCATCTCTACCTATCCTGTACTTGTGTCATCTCTACCTATCTGTATCATCTCTACCTATCCTGTACTTGTCATCTCTACCTGTCCTGTGCTTGTCATCTCTACCTATCCTGTACTTGTATCATCTCTACCTATCTGTATCATCTCTACCTATCCTGTACTCGTGTCATCTCTACCTATCCTGTACTTGTCATCTCTACCTGTCCTGTGCTTGTGTTATCCCTATCTATAATTTATTTAAGACACAGTCACACACACACACACAAGAGTGAGCTATATGCGCACACACATCGGAATGAGAGAGAGATACACCCACAAACATGAGAGAGAGAGACACACACACAAAAGAGAAAAACACGAGAGAGACAAGAAAGGGGACAACAAAAGAGAGAGACACCCACGAGAGAGAGACAAATACAAGAGAGAGAGACATGCACACAAGAGAGAAATGAGACACACATGAGAGAGAGACACACAAGAGGGAGAGATACACACACAAGAGAGAGAGACACACACACACACAAGAGAGAGAGACACACACACACACAAGAGAGAGAGAGAGAGTCACACACACAAGATAGAGAGACACACACACTCTTGTGTGTGACAGAAGTCAGTCATACAGAATCCTATTTATATAATGGCACTGTGTTGTGTTGAAGTCAGTCATACTGAATCCTCTGTGTATGACAGTAAAATGTTGAAGTCTTTCAGTGCCCAGATGTATTGAATACGTTGTTACTATTTCTTGTGGACAGGCCTGTGGACAATTTGTAGTTGTGCACAAAGTTCCTTTCAAGCGCTACCAGTCACCACACTGCCTCGTGTATTACCAAGGTTCAGTTGTTCAGAAGGGCTCTGCTAACACTTCCCTGTGTGCCCTGTGTCCACGATGTATGCATGCTGCCAAGTGCATCTATGCACTACCTTTGTTTGCCGGTACAGCTGCTGCACAGATGCGACAACAGCTTCTGAAATCTGACCTGAGAAATATTGCCAGCCCACCAACATGCACAGACAGTCAGCTTTCTTCTCATGGTCAAACTTTACACGCAGATTATCTCAACAACATGGTGACTTCATTCTTCAGTGAACCACATAAATCAGACCTCAGTAGCAAGCGGCAGGCATCAGATGTAGACGTGAATGGCAACACAGAGACTACAGTTTCTGTTACAGATCACAAGGCAGATCCAGACAGTGGTGGCAGACAGGTCAGTGTGGGTGCTAGAATACAGGTGCTGACACAAGTGTTGACCAACTTGATGCAGGGGCAACAAGGACAGTCTGTGCAGGTGTGTCATGTTACCCACCCAGAGATGACAGGTGAGTTCCTGTCAGTAAAGTATTTTTTCAGTCTACCATCATGTGAAATAGTGGGTTCAGTCTACCATCATCTGAGATAGTGGGTTCAGTCTGCCATTATGTGAGATAGTGGGTTCAGTCTACCACCATGTGAAATAGTGGGGTCAGTCTACCATCATCTGAGATAGTGGGGTCAGTCTACCATCATCTGAGATAGTGGGGTCAGTCTACCATCATCTGAGATAGTGTGTTCAGTCTACCATCATCTGAGATAGTGGGTTCAGTCTACCATCATCTGAGATAGTGGGTTCAGTCTACCATCATCTGAGATAGTGGGTTCAGTCTACCATCATCTGAGATAGTGGGTTCAGTCTACCATCTGAGATTGTGAGTTCAGTCTACCATCTGAGATAGTGTGTTCAGTCTACCATCATCTGAGATAGTGTGTTCAGTCTACCATCATCTGAGATAGTGGGTTCAGTCTACCATCATCTGAGATAGTGTGTTCAGTCTACCATCATCTGAGATAGTGGGTTCAGTCTACCATCATCTGAGATAGTGGGTTCAGTCTACCATCTGAGATTGTGGGTTCAGTCTACCATCTGAGATAGTGGGGTCAGTCTACCTTCTGAGATAGTGGGTTCAGTCTACCATCTCAGAGAGTGGGTTCAGTCTACCATCTGAGATGGTGGGTTCAGTCTACCATCTGAGATAGTGGGTTCAGTCTACCATCTGAGATAGTGGGTCTACCATCTGAGATAGTGGGTCTACCATCTGGGATAGTGGGTCTACCATCTGGGATAGTGGGTTCAGTCTACCATCTGAGATAGTGGGTTCAGTCTACCATCTGAGATGATGGGTTCAGTCTACCATCTGAGATAGTGGGTTCAGTCTACCATCTGAGATAGTGGGTTCAGTCTACCATCTGAGATAGTGGGTTCAGTCTACCATCTGAGATAATGGGTTCAGTCTACCATCTGAGATAATGGGTTCAGTCTACCATCTGAGATAATGGGTTCAGTCTACCATCTGAGATAGTGGGTTCAGTCTACCATCTGAGATAGTGGGTTCAGTCTACCATCTGAGATAGTGGGTTCAGTCTACCATCTGAGATAGTGGGTTCAGTCTACCATCTGAGATAGTGGGTTCAGTCTACCATCTGAGATAGTGGGTTCAGTCTACCATCTGAGATAGTGGGTTCAGTCTACCATCTGAGATAGTGGGTTTAGTCTACCATCTGAGATAATGGGTTCAGTCTACCATCAGGGATAGTGGGAGTCTACCATCAGGGATAGTGGGATCAGTCTACCATCTGAGATAGTGGGTTCAGTCTACCATCTGAGATAGTGGGTTCAGTCTACCATCTGAGATAGTGGGTTCAGTCTATCATCTGAGATAGTGGGTTCAGTCTACCATCTGAGATAGTGGTTTCAGTCTACCATCTGAGATAGTGGGTTTAGTCCACCATCTGAGATAATGGATTCAGTCTACCATCAGGGAAAGTGGGGTCAGTCTACCATCTGAGATGGTGAGTCTACCATCTGAGACAGTGGGTTCAGTCTACCATCATGTGAGTTAGTGGGTTCAGTCTACCGTCTGAGATAGTGGGTTCAGTCTACCATCATGTGAGATAGTGGGTTCAGTCTACCATCATGTGAGATAGTGGGTTCAGTCTATCATCTGAGATAGTGGGTTCAGTCTACCATCTGAGATAGTGGGTTCAGTCTACCATCATGTGAGATAGTGTGTTGTCTACCATCTGAGATAGTGGGTTCAGTCTACCATCTAAGATAGTGAGTTCACTCTTTAGCCATTAACCCCAGTTTCCTTGTAGAGAGGGACATTTGTGTTTGTGCCTAATTTTCCAATCCAATAATTGTGTGGTGTTTACTGAATTCTAGTGTGCACTTCGGGGAGGTTTGACGCTGAGCCGCCAGCATCTGCAGCCTACCCTGTCCCAGACGTACTGGTTACCCATTCCTCTGAATCAGACAGGGCAAGGCTGAGAGAGGGAACATGTCATCTGGGCACCACATGTTTTCTGAAGCTCTGCCCAGGCATTGTGATGGAATTTTGACCAAATTCCAACTCACATACTTTGGTCTCTCAAGACTATAAGGTTCCACTCAGTGTGCTCTTATCTGGGGCTGTCTTCAAATGTTAAAATAACCTTACCTTTCTCTTTCAGGTATTCAAACAGTAAGCAGAAAATCACAGAAAACATACAGTGATTGTTTGAAAACGGGCAGACAAGGAAAAAGAAATGTATGCCATCATTGCAAGAAACAATACTCCTCTCCAGCAAACCTGCTGAGTCACCTTCAGCGGCACGCTGCATTGCCAGGCACATGGCAGAACAAGTTCCGGCAGAGGAAATGGCACAGAAAACCTAGTGTCTTCACAGTGATGCGTAGGATGTTTCACGAGTCCAAAGTGCCATTAACCATGAGCAAAGACAGACCGGTTGTCTTGTCAGAAATGTCAGTACGATTGTTCCTCCAATATTTAGATGGTCTCATCTCATCACAGAATGGGGCTAAATCTCTGCAACAGCAGCAACACAGTTCTCAGAAAATATCTGCAACTGCTGGGAAAATGCAGAATAGTAACAGTCTGCAAACTGCTTTGTGTGAGCAAGTGTCCAATGGTGGTACACTTGGCACAAGGTATAATCTCAAAAGGAGGACTACTGATTTCTCTCCTATGCATACATTGTTGCAGGCAGCTGTCATTGCAGATGTTGGTCAGCTACAGAACAATCTTTTCATTCCTTCGTCTGTAACCCCAGGGAAGCATGAAGAGGCAGTAGTGTGCACCAACTTACAAGCACCCACTGTTGGCTTACAGATTTCAGAAGACAGTGTTACTCAGAAAAAGCCCAGAAAGAGCTCAAGACTGGCATCCAAGAGAGCCAAGGACTTGAAGACAAGAGTCAAGGATGATGATTGCTGCACCGCAACAGTAGACATGGATCATGCACCAGAATCTCAGGAACAGTCCATGCTGACAAATCTGAATCTGCTGTCAACTGTTAGTCTAGAAACAGCAATGAGACAAGCAACATCTCACTCACAGATTGCAACAGCCGTGTCCAGCTCTAGTTCCCCCACCATTGTTTCCCCTGCCAGAACGACACATATGAATGTTGTGTCCAGTGCTGGCGTGTCACAGTCAGCTGTGAATGATCTACCACCATCGCAGTTGTTGCCTAAATCTGTGAATATTCCCCAGAATTTGCACAACACGTCCGGTGGAAATATTGTGATTAGCAAGTGCCAGGTAGCCTGCGGTGCAGACAGTGACCTGCCACCTGTGCCTCCATTACTATTTGCAGGTGATGCCCAAAGGAAAGGTTTACTATACCCCGTGTTGACACAACAACAACAACAAAGTCAGTCGCAGACAGTGCATGTCTCCGCGTCCTTGCTGAAAAGTCTGGTAACAGACAGCAACAGTCGGCTAGTTTTATCTCAGACTAAATCGATCAAGAAGCTATCACTTGGTGATCATTGTGGAGCTATTGATTTGTCTAAGCCGAAACTTTCTCGTGCTACCACGGGCATTTCTCTAAGTGCAGAGAAAAATACTGACTTGAGTTCACTCTCAGGTCTTCCACATAACACGACACAGCCGCCTACAAGTAGCAATCCATCTGAAGCTCTGCAGTGTTTTATGTTGATGGCAAACAATGCAGGCATTGTAGAGCAGAGGGACAGTCAGTCTCTGCAGACTGTCCATGGTGATAAACAGGCAGATTCAGATCTACAGGCTCGCATGTTTGCTAGTGCCCGCAACTATAGGCTTGAAGCAGGGGCAACACACTCTCCCCAGGTACAGGCAGTGATTGCCTCCTCCAGTCACATCACCCAATCAGGAAAAACAGTGAAACCAGGAGCACAAACTGAGGAGATTCAATGTGGTTACAAATGGAGTGGCTCTGGTGGTTTGGTTAAGGAACGTACACAGATGGTGCGAGAGCTGGTCCCCCCAGATGTTATGGCTAGCTATCTCACAAAATCTCTGCTTGGCTGTCAGCCACCACAGCCATTAAATATCACCATGTATAATACATCACAACCTCAACTGTCAGGTCCACAGAAGGTCTCATCTTTTGTGGCAGGAAGGCCCACACGGACGCAAGATTCGTCTTCTTCTGAGCTTGCTTTAAATCTGATGACAAGCAGACTCACAGACAATCCTGCCTCCAAGGATTCAGCTGCTGGTCAAGGTCAGAAAGCCACTGGAGGTGTAGCATTATCATCATCTTTATTGGACAGGTCTGCCACGTCGCCTGGCTCCATTTTGCAGAACATTTTAAGGTCGTCATTGACAAGCAAGTCAGCAATTGTAAATCACCAGGTGGAGAGTTCATCTGACATCCCATTCAGTCCGGTAAAGGTGCAGCCAAAGACATTAATCTTGTCACTGACTCGTAGCTCCACTCCTACCTCATTCTCTTCTACCCCAATACCTCCCTCACACTGTACAGTATCCAGTCCATCATTGGCTGCAATGTTGCGGCAGCCGTCTGCTGCTGTCTGTGAGAGTGGTAACAAACCTCTGGATGGTGTGTCTTCATCAGCGTCGGTAACACATCAGCACAAATTGGCTATTGACAACTGTCCTTTGCTGTCCTTGCCCAGGGGAGTCCATGTCAAAATGGAGCCTCCAGAATCTGACAGCACAGAGCAGGTGACAGTCATCATGGGCTTGCCTGTCAAGGCTGAACAAGAACCAGGCACAGAAAGCCTGCAACTTCAGGAAGCCAGCAGCAGTGCACACAGTTCACAGAACAGTATGATCATAAACCTGAACCCAGAAACAACGGCTTACTGTGACACAGACAAGTTGCAGTCAACAGCCACCAAGACTCCGCATTTAGCAACAAAACATACCTCAGTCAGATGTAAACACTGAGCATTGTTTTTCATGGTGAAAGTGCTTGGTTGTCTCATTCCGTTGTTAATTTCAGTTGCTCTCCCATGGCAATAGAATTCAGCAAATTCAGCCAGTCAGCTGCCTGCGATCAGTCTTGGGTGACAAGATTGTTGTGTCAGCATCTAGTAAAGCTACAGTCGTGAAGTCTGCTGTAGCTGCAGTATTTATGTTAGTGAGCATTAACACAGATAATAGACATGTCTGTGCACAAAGACAAGGGACTGTTTGATTGTGGACACAATTTAATGAGATCAGAGATTTGTTAGTCTATACTTGTGGGCATTAGCACAGATAATAGACATGTCTGTGCACAAAGACAAGGTGTTATGTTTGTATGTGGACACAGTTTAATGAGATCAGAGATTTGTTGGTCTATAATTTCGAGCATTAGCGCAGGTAATAGACATGTCTGTACACAAAGACAAGGGACTATGTTTGTATGTGGACACAGTTTAATGAGATCAAAGATTTGTTGATCTATATTTGTAGGCATTAGCACAGATAATAAACATGTCTGTGCACAAAGACAAGGAACTATGTTTGTACACACAGTTTAATGAGATCAAAGATTTGTTGATCTATATTTGTGGGCATTAGCACAGATAATAAACATGTCTGTGCACAAAGACAAGGAACTATGTTTGTACACACAGTTTAATGAGATCAAAGATTTGTTGATCTATATTTGTGGGCATTAGCACAAATAATAAACATGTCTGTGCACAAAGACAAGGAACTATGTTTGTATGTGGACACAGTTTAATGAGATCAGAGATTTGTTGGTCTATAATTTCGAGCATTAGCGCAGGTAATAGACATGTCTGTACACAAAGACAAGGGACTATGTTTGTATGTGGACACAGTTTAATGAGATCAAAGATTTGTTGATCTATATTTGTGGGCATTAGCACAGATAATAAACATGTCTGTGCACAAAGACAAGGAACTATGTTTGTACACACAGTTTAATGAGATCAAAGATTTGTTGATCTATATTTGTGGGCATTAGCACAAATAATAAACATGTCTGTGCACAAAGACAAGGAACTATGTTTGTATGTGGACACAGTTTAATGAGATCAGAGATTTGTTGGTCTATAATTTCGAGCATTAGCACAAGTAATAGACATGTCTGTACACAAAGACAAGGAACTATGTTTGTACACACAGTTTAATGAGATCAAAGATGTGTTGGTCTATATTTGTGGGCACTGGCACAGATATGAGTCATGTCTGTGTTTGTGCACAGGTTGCTTATTTCATAAATGTGCATTCAAGCCAGGATCTACAAACAGTCACAGTGGTGTCATTCATAGAGAGAGTTGTTGTCTTCTTTCATGATGCACACATAATTATTTTCAGAAATATGAAGTGAAGTTGAAAACTACATTAAAGTGTTTCTTCATTTAATTTACATGAGCTTGCTGGAAATATTGTGTTGTCTAATTCATCTACACAAACTTGTGGCAATTTGTGTAATTAGGGAGATATGTGTTGTTTAGTGTATCTAATTCATCTACACAAACTTGTGGCAATGTGTGTAATTAGGGAGATATGTGTTGTTTAGTGTATCTAATTCATCTACACAAACTTGTGGCAATGTGTGTAATTAGGGAGATATGTGTTGTTTAGTGTTATCTAATTCATCTACACAAACTTGTGGCAATGTGTGTAATTAGGGAGATATGTGTTGTTTAGTGTATCTAATTCATCTACACAAACTTGTGGCAATGTGTGTAATTAGGGAGATATGTGTTGTTTAGTGTATCTAATTCATCTATACAAACTTGTGCCAATGTTGGTACTTCTAATTCTTTAATTCACTTAAAATGTGTTGTCAGTATATGCAGTGTTGTCTTTGTATAAACTTCAGCCTTGTTTAGTTTATCTGTGGTCATTAAAGTTTTATCTTCCATGTTTGTTTCTCTAAGTCAGAAGGTTTGCCTCAGTATGTCGCATTTTGGGCAGCCTTGGAGTACGTCATCTGTTGGCTGATTCCCCAATCTTGAATTTTGTATTCATGTGGTTATGTAATCTATTGTGTCCTGTTCTGAGGTGCAGAATAGTTATTTGTTGTGGCCTGTCCATAAAGTGGTAATCATCTTGTCCTGGTCTCTATGTAAAGTGGTAATCTTGTGCTGGTCTGTACATAAAGTGGTAATCATCTTGTGCTGGTCTGTACATGAAGTGGCAATCATCTTGTGCTGGTCTGTACATAAAGTGGTAATCATCTTGTGCTGGTCTGTACGTGAAGTGGCAATCATCTTGTGCTGGTCTGTACATAAAGTGGTAATCATCTTGTGCTGGTCTGTACATAAAGTGGTAATAATCTTGTGCTGGTCTGTACATAAAGTGGTAATCATCTTGTGCTGGTCTCTACATAGGAAGTGGTAATCATCTTGTGCTGGTCTCTACATAGGAAGTGGTAATCATCTTGTGCTGGTCTGTACATAAAATGGTAATCATCTTGTGCTGGTCTGTACATAAAATGGTAATCATCTTGTGCTGGTGTTGGTGGCTATCTCATTGACTGGCCAACTTGAGCCAGGCCACAAATATCAGTTACAATGGGGGCAGCAGATTGCTAGCTTATCTGCCATGGATGTGGTTTAAATGAGAGAGAGTCGCCCGGCACTACTTTTACTATCTCATCCATATTCCACTTGATATAGTGGCAAGATAGAATTTAGGATGTAGTGGAGGATTCTGTGTTGTAACTTTGGTCTGCACGCTCCGCACCACACAAACGGTTGTCCTGTTTTCTACTGTATCTGTTTTCCAGCCCATAGTTTCTTCCCTCAGTCTGGCGAACGCAGTCTATGCATGCTTAGGACAGCCCTTGATCACTGCAGGTTTATTAGCTACCCTCACTTGGTTTAATATGGGGCCACACAAATATAGGGCATTAATACTTTGTAGATACCACAGGTTTATTAGCTACCCTCACTTGGTTTAGTCTAGATCACCACAGGTGTATTACCCTCACTTGGTTTTTGCATTTCACTCAGAAACCACATTTCCACTTCCATTAGATGTTTTCCAGTTTGCTCATTGTCCACGTCTCACATTCATACAAAAGTACAGGTTCTATGTAGCACTTCAACACTCTTTTTCTTGTTGCAACTGACATTTTTGTTATTGGTCAGTATGTTTTTAATCTTGCAAAAGGCCACCTCCGCCATTGGTTTTGCATAATCCCCAAATGCTACTCTTACAATATTTAATTTCCCCTACCACTTGTAGCCAGCTCTGTGGTGAAGGGTTGTGAATGCAATTAGTAATCCCGCATACCGTTTTCAAAACACTGCGGGCGATTTGGCAGCACATCACCTTGCATTGGTTTCCACAAAATCGTATGAGCGCCAGTCATTCAGAAAGCAACGGCAAACTACTAAACGTGAAACTTGCCCAGGAATCACAAACAGTGAACAACAAAAAATGCTGGAGTTGAATGCTACGTCCTGTAAAGGATATGCAACTAACCAACTACCACTTGTACTGTCCTTCCTGTTTCATACACAGTGTTAACATTCCAGGTACTAATCCTGGAGATTGTCCTAAGTGACAGCAAGTTCAAACAGCCACCCAGACTCCTTGCCACTGTCTCCGCAATGCTGCATAACTCTTCTGGAAGGGCTTCCTTGTGGTTGGTTGAATTAATTTTGCTTCTTTGTATGACTTATTCCACATGAAGGTTGAATTTTGTGGCTGAATTTTATACTCGAGAAGGTAGCGTGCCATAAAGCACAACCCTGTTTAGTCGACTCTCATGACACTCTACAGAGCAGGCCCATCTGGGTAATGACTCCCAGGCGTCTTTCTCCTGTCGTATATTCGCACATCCAGCTTAATATTGACTACTTCCCTTACGAACGACGGTAACACAGGGTGATGAGCCTATTTGGTTCGGTTAAAATACTACCTAATGGCAACCTTAAACCTATAAAGGTCAAGTATCCTCCCAGCTGGCCCAAACATGGACAGACAGGAAAACTAATGAGAGAGTCCTAATAGAAACACACGACAACCGTACATTGATTACAAAAATGAGATGTGGACAAAATTTGTTGGGCACGTTATGCAGGAGAAATAAATTTGAAAACTAGGTGGCAGAATGATGCCGAAAGAGCACATGAAGGTAAACAGATGAATACCTGGATGGCTTGGCCATATGGCATAGGCATAATCTGGACAAGAACACAGATGAATACCTGGATGGCTTGGCCATATGATGGCATAGGCATAATCTGGACAAGAACACAGATGAATACCTGGATGGCTTGGCCATATGATGGCATAGGCATAATCTGGACAAGAACACAGATGAATACCTGGATGGCTTGGCCATATGATGGCATAGGCATAATCTGGACAAGAACACAGACCGAATCCAAGACTGGTGAGGTGGCCAATGTTCATCACAGGAGCCAAGGAGATCAATGTGCATGGCAAGAAGACCATCATCTTCTTCGTCGCCGTCCCTCAGCTTACGGCTTACCAGAAAATCCAAATTCGTCTGGTCCGTGAACTTGAAAAGAAGTTCAATGGCAAACCTGTTGTCTGATAGGCTGGCAGGGAATGCACCACCGGTTGAGAACCACTGCTCTACGAGAAGTAAGACTTTTGCGTGAACCAAGTGACGACTGTGAATCTACAACCATGGTCAGACTGCGAGAACAGCAAATTAAAAGAGGGGTGGCCAAACAAGAACACTGCGCAGGAAGCCAAAGAAGATTGATAAACCAACACAGAACCGGTGTTGTTAGCTGCGACACGCTGCGGGATTTGCTGAGGAGGGGATCCGAGCACTTATGGATTGAATGGTTCGATGTGCAATGAGGATGATTTGTACAAGGCAGCATATCGAATTTCAGGTATTTCATGACCACCGACATTTAGGGCATCATATTGCTCCCTGGTTATATCAATTATCATCTCTGACATTTCTCATTACAGTATATTTTCGCCGTTCAAGTTAAACAAATAGGGTGACAGCACACAGCCCTGATGTACTCCTTGCTTGATGTAAAACCAACCTGTCTCGCTATCAGTTCTTCTTCTTCTGCGTTGATCCGAAGTTTTTTCGGACGTGATTGCGTTGTGCCTGTTTACAGCAGAGCTATGTTCTTGCGCCGTTAGGCCGACACATCCGACTTCTGGGCATTTGTTGACCGAGTTAACCTTCCCGGGGGCTATTAGTTCTAACCACCGCTTGTTGGTCTAAATATATCATTTTTATGAGTTGTACTACATGTGATGGAAAGCCCATATTCCTATCTATAAAGTGACTTTAAAAAAACCACGGCAGCCCACGCCGATCGGCACATGATGATGATGAGAGGTCGGCTGCTGTTTAGGTGAGAGTTATCTGTTCCTGTCATTGATGGCGACCTGCTCTCTCGGTTTACTCGCGTGTTGTAATTCTTGTGTTAGCTGTTAGCTCTACTGCATCTATAGCCACTTGAAATCCAGAATCAGCCCATCAGTTCATTTGTCAAAGGCTTCAGTGATTGCAGCAAGTCAGATTCAGCATTAAACTAGGAATGGCTAATGGTCTGCTGAAGTACGTGCGAGACAAGTGGGCTCCGGTGTGGGCACAACCCCGCACCAAGTCAGCCTTTGTGCTGGTGGGCACTGTTCTGGGTGTCGGTCTCTTCTTCTTCCCCATCGTCAGGCCCATGTTTCAAGCAGACAGCGAAGAGCACGATATGTATAGCAAGGACAATTTGTATCCAAGTATGTATTTTGTGTGGGTTTGTATGTGTTTTTAAATACCATACAGATCTTAGTTTAGTCGAAGGATCAACATCACGGCACAAGGGTGTAACGTAACCCACAAGTGCTCCGTTCTACTCCTAACTCAAGCCTGAACCCGGAGAATCTCACCTCAGTGCACAAACTCCATAGCACAGACTAGGATCCTGAAATACTTTGGGTAGATTTTTAACTCAAAATTGTGTCCGGATAGCGCCATTAGGCTACTCTTTTTCGACTTCCAACTGCCAAGTGCGCAGCAATGCACTTGGGCGTCCGATCTCACTGCTCAGAGACCAGGGGAAATTTTTTTTTACTAGAAGTCCACGTGAAAAATCCCAGGACCTCCAGCACTTGAGGTGGACACTATCTATACCTTGAGGTGGACACTATACCTCAAGACCACTCTGCCCCCCCCCCCCCCTGATCTTATTTGGCACGTCCGCGTCATCTCCTATTAATTATTTCAGTAACATTTTCAAGATTAAGTATCTACCCATGTCTGGTTTTCATCCGCCAGAGCCTAGTTCATTAATAGGTGTTGTCTTCAGGCTTCCAGTTGATCAGCGTACCTTGATTTTTAACTGTGTTTATTTTATTAAAGATTGACTTAGCTGCTGTTGTCCAAACAGTAATGCAGTATTTCAGTCCAGGCCTCACTGGTCCAGTATACAGCTTCTTGAGAACTTTCTCATCTGCTCCCCATGTTGTAGCAGTAAGCTTTTTCATGATTGCCATTCTTTGCCTTGCTCTTGTTAAATTTTTCTCTACCTGTGTCTTCCATGTCAGGTTAGATAGTTTGGATTTTCTTAATGATGCAATATTTTTCTATTCAATACTAGCTTAGGGTGCTGAGTTTTCTCCTCACTTAATTTCACTAGCCATGATTTTGGCCATTTCTCTAGCGCTAAGGCTTGCTGCGTTCTACTGTTAGCTGTACTATCTTTTTTTTTTTTTTTTTTAAGTCTAAAAGTCGAAAGGATCGACTTTATTGCACCAGATTTTATCCCACATAGCTCAGTCTCTTTCCAGAGGGTGGCCTGCCAAAAGCGTCGCACAACGCACAAATTCCATAGCTTCAGCGACGAACCTCAGGAGTCTCTGAGAAAAATCACTCATGAATCGAAAGACATAGCCCGGAATCGAATTCAAAACATTTGAGGCGCGAGGCAGTCAACTTGACCACTTTGCCACAGAGACTCCCGACTAATATATTCTTCAAATGTCCACATGGCTAGGTCATCTGCAAAGGAGGATGTGTGTACTCTAACTGGACAATTGTATGGGATGTCATTTATATATGCTAGGAATAATGTTGGTGAAAGAATTCCCCCTTGGGAATACCTTGCTCCATACAGCATCTTTTTGCTAGTTTGTCCTTGTACTTTTGTCCTGGCCGTTCTGTTGTCAAAGTAGTTGCTGATTCATTTGTACATTTTCCCCACAAACCTGCATTATTTGCAGTTTTACTTTGTCCTTCCTTCCTTACTTTATTAAATTCTTTTTCTAAATCTATCCAGTGTTTGTGTTTTCTCTTGGAAGGCATCCTCTATTTTCTGAGCTACAAGTATATAGGTTACTTTATCTTCAGTGGATCTGTACTTTCTGAATCCCACTTGGTGTGGAGTTGGAGGTGGTTTTCTTCCAGATGCCATGTTAGCGTGCCATTGACAATGCATTAAATTAATTTTCCCACACAACTAAGTAGACTGGATAGGTCGATAACCATTTGGTACTGCCAGGTCTTTTCCTTTTTTGGGACTGGTATTAATATAGCTTTCTTTCATGCCTTTGGGACTATTCCTCTTTTAAAGCTGTAATTTAGGACTGCTAGTAGTTTCTTTTCCCTTGAAACAAGTAAAGAGTTTCAAGTACTTAGGAAGTATAATATCATCAAATGGCAACTCAGAAGACGAGATCGAAAATAGATGCAATAAGGCAAACTAACTCATTGGACAAATGGCACCAATACTAAAGAACAAACATGTATCAATAACTACTAAGAAAGCACTTTACAACACAATCTTCCTACCAACTCTATGCTACCAATGCCAAACCTGGACAATGACAGAAAAAGAGAAAAGAAAAATCACAACAGAAATGAGATTCCTGAGAAGAATACTCAATGTATCAAGAAGAGATAAGATCAGAAATGAAGAAATTAGGACCAAAGTGTGGGGTTATAGCAGCACTAGATTTTATTAGAAAGCAGCAAGTCAGATGGTTTGGACATGCAAGTAGGTTACCATTCAATGCTGTGATGTCGGTTCCTAAATCAATCAATCAGTGCAGAAGACTTAGTCTAGAGTGGAAGTGGTAAACCATCTTCTAGAGTAGAAGCTTGGTGTGTCATCCGTTTTGTTGAGTAGATGGAGATTAGAGTATTTCCCAGTCCTCCACTTCATCTCTTCTGTTGTCAGGTATCTGGGTATCCCCATCATTCTGAATGGCTATTAAAGTCTCTGATTATAATGCAGTTTGTGTCAGTTATTTTCATGTTTGAAAGTGTTAGGTCCGCTGGGCTATATAGATTGTAGATTCTGATTTCAACCCCTATAATTTCCATTTCATTGTCAGATATTACAGATGCTTCATTACAAGGTGTTGTATTTCATGTAATTATTAGAACTGCTCATTTATATGTCCTTCATGGTTGAAATATGTGGCCTGATATCCTGTTTGATAAGTAGACGATGGGAATGCATAGCGGATCACCAGGCATCTCTTAAAATCTACATGTCAAGTGAGATGTTCTAGTATCTTTCTCATCTTTGATAGTTGGCTGTACTCTCATTGTAGTTTGTAATCATTTCCCTAGAAAACTGGATTTTCTTACAGTCATTGACCTCCACTACTCTCACAGGCCAGTTGACATCCTTGTTGATATTTATAATGTTGAACATTTATTTAACAATGTACGCAATGTAATATACAAGTAAATTGGAATATTCTTAAACAAGTGAATCGGTGCAGTTATCTCGGAACAATCATAACATCTGATGGGAGATGCCGTGAAGAGATTAGAACAAGAATTGCCATTGCGAAGGTAGCCTTTAGCAAGATGAAAAACATACTGACCAATAAAAAGAGAGAAATTGAAACGAGAAAAAAGTGTTGAAGTGCCACATAGAACCTGTGCTTTTGTATGGATGTGAAGTGTGGAAAATGAACAGACAAGCTGAAAAACATCTGGTGGCTGTGGAAATGTGGTTTCTGAGGAAAATGAAAAGAAAACCCTTGACAGACAGAAAAACCAATGAACAAGTCCTTCAAGAAACAAATGAAGATCGTAAACTGATCAGAGACATTAAACGTAGACAGTAAAAATTGTTTAGGCATGTTATGAGAAGAAATGAATTGGAGAACTTAGTGACAACTGGCAAGATCGAAGGGAAGAGACCAAAGGGAGACCGAGAAGTAAATACTGTACCTGGGTGGCTTGGCCATGTGGCATGGTGAAGACAGAAACACGGAGCTGATCCACGACTCTGGTGATCGAGTGAGATGGCAAAACATGACCGCCCACGCTTATCGGCATGGCACATGATGGATAGATTTATTTAACATGGTAACAATCTGGCGGAAATGGGTTATTTCTTATATTGTTTTATTTAGTTGTTTCAGGATTTGAGATTTAAATATTGAGCACAACCCACTACTGGCAACGCTGATCGTATTCTGGTATGAACCTAAGGCCCATCCACATCAATGTGGAAGCACTAGACTCGAGTTTCGCTCTCATTTGAGCTCGTCAGTAGTGCATATCCTTGACCGGACCTGGAAACAAACCCTGGATTACTGGCGTGTGAAGCGGGTGTGTAACCACTAGACCACGCGGCACATACTGGGCGCGACCAAATTATCACAACAGAATATTACATCACACATCGTAGGCTGTAGCTCAAGATTTTCCCGATCGCCGCGACTGACATCCGTCAATCGATGTGGCCCCAAATGATCAGGTCTTCTCACTGGTAAGGCACACCAGGCCGCCTAAAGTCCAGCGATATTATATTCTTATATTATTTATTATATTCTAAGGCCACCTCTCTTTAGGCCTGTCATAACACGGCAAACTTATAAGCTATTCCTTCTGTGGATTGACTGCCTAATAGTCATTGATACACGTGGGCACTCTCTCCCCCACTGAAGACCATGCTACACCATCAGAGGATTCTCCCATGCTTCATTCGTTTAAACTGGAAAAATTAAGATCTGATCATTTGAAAAGAATCTGGTAGATATACTTGGTTCTTCTTCGTACACCTTCAGATGTCAACATGGATATATTTAAAGAGAACAGGAGTCAACTGGAATGGGTTTAGGCCAAAACGATTTTCTCTATTTTGACACTCCTGTATCTAATGTTTAGCTGTTCTTTTACAAATTTCAGTTACATTCATCAGTGTCTCCTATCTCCTGAACAAGTGGTTTTTCATCCTCCCGTGTTAGTTCACTTGGGTCAAGTATATTTGGTTTATATGCAAAACGCTTGGGGGAAAGAGGAGGTTAACCCCAACGTGAGGTGAAATATCAAAGTTGACATATTTTTGTTTCTCAGAAACACAAGAAATGTTTGAAGAATGGCCAGCAGAATGAACAGGTTATTACATTTGAAAGTTAAACTGCATGAAGTAAAAATATGTTTGTATTCAGCTTTTTCTAATTTTTTTTTATTTTACATTTTCAGTTCAGCTTCGGAAACAGCGAGAGCAGAATGCAAAATAGGATAAACATAAAATTTGAGTTGACAGTAGTTGTGGTGTTATAATTGAATAAAGTGGTGCAGTTTTCAACACAGGCAGCACCACGTCAACAACCTCCATTGTAAGGCTACAGGCAGTGTCCAGAGAGCAGCATTGTGTTTCTCAACTATTCGGCTATTACACCATGCTGAGAAAGCCCAGGTGCACTGTCTGTAACAAAGAACTGATCCATCCATAAATGCCACAGCATCCACTTCACCAGAATATTTAGTCACCAGCGCATTCACTTCAGTTGTCACTGTAGAAGGAAATTGCTCCCAGCATATTTTATCCGCAGTGATGACTTTAATGAGGATTCCTTGAAATTCTTAGCAACAGGTCTCCATTCATCACCAGATGTAATGTGCTCCAAAACACTCCCCTTCAGACATCATCAGCTTGTTCCAGCCAAGATTTTCTTCGTTTTAGCCTGTTTCTTCATGCTGTCACTAGTTGTTTGTGGTGGGGGATGTGCTTATTCTGAGATATGCACATGCATGGCATAAATCCTGTTCATTGAAGGGAGTTCGAGTAAAGATTTACAGGGAGTGTTTGCCACATCCCAGAATCATACACGTGGCTCCGCTGTGCACCATACCCAAGCTTTCTGTTTGTGTGTTGCTGAGCGGGAGAACTGGATGTGCATATCCTGACACAGGGAAAACTATTTGCTGTGATAACGTCAACGTGTCTTAGTCTTTTGCAGCTTGCTGCTGCCATGACTTTTCCAGGCCTTAGCCACTATGTGATTGGCATGATTGGGTTAAACCTTCAACCAGTGAAGTCATTGTATTGACAATGTGATTATTCAGAGAAAGCCATGTTAAGTTTGCATTTTCTGGGCTGACCAGTGCCCCAGAAATATCACACCACTTAATGCTCATTGTCTAATTGACTATTCTGTCCTACCCTACCTTATAAATAAACAAGGACATTATCCACATAATGTCCTATCTCTGCTAGCTGTTTGCTCTTGCATTATTCCAGTACACCCAACTACACCCAATCACTCTTCCAAACAATAATTACACCAGAGGTCAGCATGGCCGAATGGATAAGAAAGCTCGCTATTAAACTTCCCGTGTGCTGATGCCAACTGATCAGTTGGACTAAAATGCTGACTTCTTGTCCATGACTTGGGGACGTAAATTACAAGTTCCTCTGAAATCAGAGTGGGTTCACATGATGGCAAGGGATACTGGTAATACTAACAGGGAAAGCTAATCCACATGCAAAAATCAGTCCGGTGCACTGAGGAAGTAGCATGTGTATAGACTACGCTTTAGTTAGAAGAACAACAGTAAATGATATCAAACGCGATACTGAAAAGATTGAACATGTGTCAAAAATGCAAAGCACTGATGGAGATGTTGAGACTTGTAAAACCATGGAACTGACAGAATTTGACCAGCTGGATAATGTGATTGACCAATGGTTTATTCAAACCAGGAGTCAAGAGATCCCACTTTCAGGTCCCATAATAATGACCAAGGCAGTTGAAATGAATAAGAAACTAGAACTACAAATTTTAAAGCAAGCATAGGATGGCTTCGGTAATCATAGATTACCCCTGCTTGTACTGTAATGGGTAAATCCAAAAAAAGCATGTGCTTTCAAAAATTTAATTATGGACACATTGCGCGTGAACTATTATGTCCAAAAAAAAAGTGCTTAGATCAGTGTTTCCCAACGTGGGGCCCACGCCCCACAGGGGGGCAATTTGATTGTTAAGGGGGGCAATTCGAAAATGGAAGAAATCGGCTGAATATAACAAAACGGGGAGACTTGAGACTGAAGTTAACTAAATTGGAACCTGACATAAGATCTCTTTGCAGCAAGCATCAAGCGCAAGGATCTCACTAAATTTAAATAATAAATAATTACTAATAATTAAAATAATATAGAAAAATCTTTCATTAAAATTATTTTTTACTTGAATTTCAGTTCTCCATTATATGTTTTGAAAATTTACTTACTGTGTTTGCTCAATAATTACCTAGTGATTTCTTCCTAAAACCTATCATTCAAGTTTCTTTAGTGAACATTTCAATTTTTGAATATTAAAAATAATGTATATGTTGGGGGGGGGGGGGGGGGGCAATATGAATTTTAGAAAGGCTTAAGTGGGGCATGGCACAAAAAAGGTTGGGAAACACTGGCTTAGATGGACCAAAATTTATTTTTAGAATAGGTCCATAGTTTTCATGCCTCAAGTTAGAGCTCATGTGGCTGAAAAGCGGCCACAGGAAAAAAAGTTAGTTGCGTATCCTTTACAGGACATCGCAGTCAACACCAGCATTTTTTTGTGCTCTCTTGGCAAGTTTACGTTCAATAGTTTGCCATTGTTTTCTGAATGATCGGCACCCACACCATTTCATAAAAAACCAACATAACGCAGCCTGCTGCCAAATCGCTCGCAGCTGTTTCGAACACAGATATGCGGGATTGCGAACTGTATCCGTAACTCCTTCGCCACGGAGCAAGCCTGTAAGCACTGCTGTTAATGGACAATGCCCAAAAACATCCCTCTTGTGAACTCAAAAGTGATGATGCCAAAATAGCATGTCTCTTTCTCCCAGCGAATACAACTCCACTTATTCAACCTATGGACCTGGGCATAATTGAAAATATGAAGCGACGTTACATAAAAGCTTTCATCGAAGGCTTGCTTACATCTGATGCTGCCATGACTGTCAAAGAACTTTGGAAGAGGTACAACATAAAGGATGCTGTTTTCAATGTCGCTACTGCCTGGGCTGACCTTACAGTGTCTAATCTAAAGAATGGGTGGAATAAACTCTTGCCTGAACCTATTGACGAAACTGAAAGAACTGAGACCCTTAGTGTTGACGAAATTGTGCAACAATGTGAAAACATTACGCCAGAGGAAGTAACAGGTTGGTTGGAATGTGACAGAATGGTTGGAGGCTTTGAAATTTTGAACGATGATAAAATTGTTTCTAGTGTGACTACCATTGAAGAAGAAGAAATTGATGACGATGAAGGATCAGTTCTTAACCAAAAACCTACAACTAGCCACTCAGAAGCAGAAACAATGTTATCAGATTATCATAGGGCCCTCACTATCGTGAGGGTCCTACGGGCCCAAAACTAAAAAAACATCCATCGATCGGTCTAGCAGTCCACCGAACACTAACGAAGTGTCTATTCGTAGAGCCCTACCAATAGACAAAGTGTCTATTCGTAGAGCCCTACCCATAAACAAAGCGTCTATTCGTAGAGCCCTACCAATAAACAAAGCGTCTATTCGTAGGTTGATCACGTGAGCGTCTATTCGTAGGTTGATCACGTGATTATTCCCTGTCCCGGAAACCCCATTCATTGGCGCTAATTTCCTTTCCTGCTACCTGCACACGATACTGAGCGAACCCCATTCATTGGCGCTAATTTCCTTTCCTGCTACCTGCAAACGATTCATTGGCGATAATTTCCTTTCCTGCTACCTGCAAACGATACTGAGCGTACTTCCGAAAATGGCGTTAGAGACAGGAGCCTTCTTTTCAAGTTACCAGGAGTTTCATGTTATTCTTAAAAAGCACGAAGACGAGTGTGGTGTGCTGTTTATCAAAGCTAGCTCAAGGAAGGTAAGATTACTGATTACGTTATATTTATACATTAGTCTACATGCCGACTCTGGTGATCGAGTAAAATGGCAAAAAAAGCCAAGCCATGAAATTAAAAAAGCCAAAAAAAAACAAACCCAGAAGATTTCCCAATAAAAATCGAATTTTTTAGGGTAGTTGTGACACTATATTTGATGCGCAATGCTGATGAATGGCAAACACACGTATACTGAACACATAAAGGAGATACATCTGACATTCTAGATTTAATTTTTATTTTTTATAGTGTTTATTTTCTTTCAGTTGAGATATAATACAATGGTGTTTATTTTCTTTCAGTTGAGGGATGAATCACCATATTTGGAAAGGCTCCAATATCAACAAATAACATTTACTTGCAAACAAGGGCACCGTACACGTGCGAGCACTAGCCAAGGCATCAGACCAAACCAAAAGTAAGCTTTATTATGTATTTATCCCTCTATAAATCCTACTTAGAGACAGACATGAGCGCCATTTTATTGAAGCATATGAAAAGCCAAGGTACAAACTAAAGGACTAAAGTGTGGTAGGCTGTAAGGTAAAAGAAACCATACTTGCAATACACCTCTATGCCTGACACCTTGTTTCAAGCCTTACAACATGGTTGAGGATTATAAACATTCCAGACCAAGATTCTTGAAGAGTTCTACAGCACATGGCTGCTTAGCCCCACTTCTGTATATTTGGCCTTCCGTTCACCACAGGCTTTTCCTTCGGAAATCAGAGGAATGCAGTCTGCAGATGACATCCACAGACGAAAATTTTCCAGTTGACACTGACTTATTTTTCTCATTACATTTTTTAAGGGAGGCTCTATTCGCAATAGAGAAAAATTATATTCGCGGGAAGTAACAATGTCACAGCGACTGCTCACTAGTCAATGTTATTTTGGGCCATTAAGAAGTCTCAGAAGGTAGTCAACTTTTACATTATGTTAGTCCTGTTTAAATATCAAGAATGATTTTCCAGAACTGGTATCCCCAATACAAATAACGATTCCTACAAACAAATAAGTGTGTCCCCAGGCAAGTTCAAGAATTGTTAACTTTCGTTTCTGTACACTTACTGTTACCAGGCATACATGTTTGTTTACGTTACCGTCCTACTTTGTATGTCCTGATAATTTTGGTCCAAGCTGACAGTATATCATCACACTTTAATCACATGCTTTGAGTTTCTCAGTTCTATATATGTTTAATATTTTTACGTAGTTGCTGAAAATGAAAAAAGAAAAAATCATTTCCTTAACGAGGAATCGAACCTCGAGCTCCAGCGTGACATGCGGAGACACTTATCACTACGTTACTGAGGACACGTTAACGAATCAACAACAATTTATAATATAGCTACACGCATAGGAATAATCACGTGACCTACTTCTGCTACGAATATCATTTTTCTATATTCGGATTTCTATTGTGAATAGCCACTTTGATTTTTTAAATGTATAAGAATTCCTCCTCCTCCATTTTCTACTGAATTTTTGGCTGATCCATATGCATATGGCACGGGTCCAATTGCTACTTGGGCAATATGCCACCGTCAGCATAGCTGTTACGGTCATTGGAACACACAAGCCCCTCTACCTCGTAACCGCGGAAACACGACAGAGGGGATATTATGGTTTTAAAACATCTCCTGAAATTTCTATACATTGTTGGTCAGCAAAGTGTTAATTGTTCAATAGCTGATTCTGTGAGTTATATGATTGATGAAAAACATCCACAAATTGTTTCAGAACATTAAAGACTGGATGCCCTGCTTTTATACGTCTGGTAGAGGATCGGGCTACATGTAAACTAAAAGTTGCCAGCTGCCACTTGGTACATGAGAACCACCCTACTGGAAAAGAGGTATTGTTTTCTTTTAATTCTCTGGTATTTTGGGTATAAAATGATTGTACCACTTAGGAAACACGAGTTGTGGAAAATGTCTTCCAAATGCCTGTTTAAAGGCACAAAATGGTGAGACTGCTTCATCTGAACACCCAGTCTGTTGGTTGAATGGCATACATAGCCCTATAATATCAGTGCTTGAAAGAGTGGCACTAGTAGAAACATTGTCAATGTTCACGAACTCCTCTGGATCAATCTTCAGTTCCTTATACAATCTAGCAAGTAATGGCTCCAAGTAATGACCATGTGCTCACATGCATCCAATGTGGACGAACATTTACAGCGCAAATAGGCCTTGTCAGTCACATTCGTTACCGCCACGAGTTGTAGTTAAGCCTTTTTGAAGCACAATGTAACAAACTATCGTCTGTCAAGACGGCATGGTGCCAATGTTACCCCACAATCTATGTACATCTTATTTTAAGCAAAATTATGAAAAAGTCTTTTTTTGTCACTGTTTAAATTAACGGGAGACCTAAATGCTTATTTATTATACATAATTATATAAAATAATTTTGAAGTAATTTTTTTTTTCGTTTTAGTTTTCTCAACTCTATCCGGAAAACAGACAACCGAGCATGTCAAGTGAGCTCCAAATGCTACTTTCTGTACAGTCTGTGCCTGTTCGAGACGTACAAGACATCGTGAGGCAAAATAGTGGGCAAATACTTCTCCGCCATGATGTGTGGAATTTAAAATACAAGCTGCGTGACCAGGGGTGCGGGGAAGAGTCTGAGAATGTGGAAAAGGTATTAGAAACGTTGCAAGCTGAGGGGGGGATGGTTAGGTATGGAACAAATGAGGGTGGTGAGTTTAAATATTTAGCATTCATGACTAAAGACATGCTTCATTACCTGGCTCAATTCCCTGAGGTCCTCATTATGGACACTACCTATAAGGTAAATAAAAATAATTACCCCCTCCTAAACATTCTTGTCGTGGACAGCAATGGTCAAGGTAGGCCGGTATTTCATGCTTTTCTGGCTTCAGAAGATGCTGTTGTTCTCTCTTCTTGTCTTTCTTTTTTTTCAAGTGCTTTTTCTTCAAACCTCCCTAAGACTATATTTGTCGACAAGGCCATGGCAGAAATTGTTGCTATTCGGAAATCTCTTCCCTCTGTTGCAATTCGTCTCTGTGCTTTCCACACAGCCACAGCTGTCAGAAAAGCTCTTCAGCAGAGAAAGCTGCCCTCCTCTCAAGTTTCGTGTCTGTTTGAACTGTTTGCAAATCAAATGTCCTGCACTGATGTATCTGAGTACAATGCCCTCAAAGACAAGATTTCTGAACTTTCCTCTTCTGATGTTGTCTCATACTTTACTGATAATTGGTGGAATTGTCCACAACTTTGGGCTGCTTCTTCCCTGGTTTCACAAACTTTTCATATTACGACCACAAATCATGCTGAAACATTCCATCAGAAAATTAAGAAAGTCCTTTCCTCTAAAACTCTGCTTAGCAATTCCATTACTGAGCTCCTTAAAATGACAAAGATCACGATGCAATCCAGAGATGCCTCTGCCTGTCTACGCTCTATTTCAGTAAAGTACAACACACAGCATAATTCGGATATTGTCAATGAAATTCAGAATGACCTCTCTTCTCATGCAGCCAATTGGGTCGTAGAACAGTTTCTTATCTCTAAGAAAACAGAATATCGCTTCCAGTGTTCATTAACTTGTCCTGATACATACCTTATGTCATCTGAAACTTCTAGCTCATCTCCGTACAGCTGCACTATCCACTCCTGTTCTTGCGATTTCTTTTTAAAATTCAATTTACCTTGTAGACACATATTTGCTTTACGCTCTTATCTTAGTCTACCTATTTATCACTGTAATGATGAGCGCTTTAAGAGCACTCCTATCGCTCCTGCTTCTCTTGACTCCATTGATCACAGCATCACACATGAAGTCCTGCCTACACGAAATGCCAGCACTCCTGAATCTCGGTATCACATTACCAAAGAAATCACGAAGGCCATTGAATCTTTCTTTCCTTTATTGGGAGTACAGGCTTTCGAAACTGCCATCTCTCATCTTAATAAGGTCTTCACTCTGATTAAATCTGACCGTCCTCTAGCTGTAGTTGACCTTTCAGAAGCTGACATTCAAACTCTCCCCTGCATGGACAACCTATGCTCTGATGTCCTACCCACTTTGTCTGAACCATCTTCCTCTGTGTCTTCTGATAGGGTTGGTGCTGCTGTTCTACCCACTTTGTCTGAACCATCTTCCTCTGTGTCTTCTGATAGGGTTGGTGCTGCTGTTCTACCCACTTTGTCTGAACCATCTTCCTCTGTGTCTTCTGATAGGGTTGGTGCTGCTGTTCTACCCACTTTGTCTGAACCATCTTCCTCTGTGTCTTCTGATAGGGTTGGTGCTGCTGTTCTACCCACTTTGTCTGAACCATCTTCCTGTGTCTTCTGATAGGGTTGGTGCTGCTGTTCTACCCACTTTGTCTGAACCATCTTCCTCTGTGTCTTCTGATAGGGTTGGTGCTGCTGTTCTACCCACTTTGTCTGAACCATCTTCCTCTGTGTCTTCTGATAGGGTTGGTGCTGCTGTTCTACCCACTTTGTCTGAACCATCTTCCTCTGTGTCTTCTGATAGGGTTGGTGCTGCTGTTCTACCCACTTTGTCTGAACCATCTTCCTCTGTGCCTTCTGATAGGGTTGGTGCTGCTGTTCTACCCACTTTGTCTGAACCATCTTCCTCTGTGTCTTCTGATAGGGTTGGTGCTGCTGTTCTACCCACTTTGTCTGAACCATCTTCCTCTGTGTCTTCTGATAGGGTTGGTGCTGATTTCTCATTACATGCTTCTTCCTCTGCTGTATCATCCTGTGGATTTTCTAACGTTAAAATGTCCCTGGTAAAAACAAAAGGTAGGCCGAGACAGGTACAAGCTTTTACCAGGAGGTACAATAAAAGAAAACCGTGTCCACAGGACTTTCATTCCAGATCATGTGAGGAGAAGAAGCAGATGCTTCTATCTGGCTGTCTACTCGATTCATCTGTCCTTCCACCATACTCTGTCTCTAATCTAAAGTCACCAGAAAACATTCTATCTGTCTTTGCTAATGAAAGCATTTCTTTGTCATCAATTGAACATCTCTTTGTTGAAGAGGCATGGGTGACCTTGCAGGCCAGAATTGAAGAAAAAATAAAGAAGGAACTTTTCAGCTGCAACTCTTGTGCCAACCGGGACAATGGGGAGATAAAAATGATTGAGTGTGAGGGCTGTTTAGAATGGTATCACTACGGTTGTGTTGGTGTCCGGACTAATTCAAAACCTAGTAAATGGTTTTGTATCGATTGCTGGAGGTAGTTGATAACTTTATATATGCTCTTTAATGTTAGTAACATATGTAAACTTTTTTTTAATGTATATATATATATATATGAGAACTTGTTCAACTTCACCGACATAGTTGTTTGCCTTTACTCCAATCTTCCACTCTCAGGTGTTCAAGGTTTTAACTAGCAGATGTGCAGTTTCATCTTCACCTATGCCTGTCCTTCAGTTTATAGTTTAAGTAATACCTTGAGTGATTTGGAATTTGACAATTATGTTGACCATTCTCTTCTTAAGAGCTTTTAAAAATCAGTCCCCATTGTAATGAGTGCTTGTTTATAAGCAATATAAGTACATTATGGTATCTATTCTTGTATAGTATTCAGGTGACTTCTCTTTGACTCACCGCTATGGCGTTTTAACTCAACACACAAATTATGACACCTGTAGAACTCTTGTTGGTTCTCATGTGTTCATGAATTATAAAAAAAACTATTTGTTTGTCTATGTGCTCATGTCAAAAAGTAAATCTACTGACTACTTACACATTACACTAGTTTGACTTACCAGTGTTTACGCATTTACAATAGTTTCCTTAAGTTACTCTAAATCATTTTAGATTGAGTTGCTTAAGAAATAAAATTTACAACATGTGTCTAATGCTTTATACATTAACTAAGTTGATAAGCTGGGAGAAAATAAACATTGTAGTTTTCTCCTGTTGTACAGTTTATCTTATGCCTATGATAACTGAGTACAATATTATTTACTGGAACTGGACTATCACTGATGTAAATAAATGAAAGGTTGAAGCATCAAGGTCATAGATATAATGTAATATGTATATGCCATTTGTTGTAAAGTAGATTGTTATTTTATGACATGTATACTCAATATCATCATGTATGTATAATAAATCATGAAAATAAGGGTATTTTCTCTTTGTGTGTTTTCTTGTCGTTGTAAAATTGTTTGAATTAACAGTCCTAGATTTATTATTTAGTTGGTAGAGGAGAGGCAAGGAACCACCAAAAGGTTAATTTGTATATACAGTAAAACTTCATTGTATTCCTTGGTTCTCCAAAACTATTGAATGGTCTCAAACCACTGAGCCAGTAACAGCCAATAACAGTATCATTCCAATAACTTAAAAGGGCAACGTTAAAGTACTGAAAATTATTAGACGTTGTAGTAACAGAGAGTGCAAGGAAAGGACCCCTTGAATATCAAGAAAATGGTAATATCAAAGAAAATGGTGACACCAAAATGTGAATAGAAATAGATGGAAAAATCCAAAACCAAGAGGATAGTTTTAGATACCTAGGGGCATTTGTGGCATCAGATGGAAGATGTACAACAGAGATTAGGAGCAGAATCGGACAGGCAAAGGCCGCATTTCAGAAAATGAAAAGTATCTTGTGCAATAAGTCACTACCACTGAATGTAAGAAAGAGAGTTCTGAAATGCTATGTAGAACCAGTTTTGCTGTATAGCAGTGAATCTTGGAATGTAAATGAACAAAGTAAGAAGAAATTAGAAGCAACAGAGATGTGGTTCCTGAGATGAATGTTGCGAATTCCTTGGACTGCCAGAGTAACTAACGATGACTGCCTGAATCAGGCTAATGAAACTATAACAATAAGACAGAGACAAACATCTTTCTTCGGTCACGTAATGAGAAGAGAGGCATTGGAGAACATCGTAACAACTGGGAAGAGAGGCAGAGGCAGACCAAGATAAATGATGCTGAACCAAAGACCGAGATTTGTGGAGAGCCATGAACGCCTACGCCAACTTTCTTCGCAATCCCGTTTATCCACGCTGGGACAGACAGAACTAAAAAAAATTAGATTTGAAGAGAAAACTACAGAAATCAGGTGATCGAGTGAAATGGCGAAACATGACCACCCGCGCTTTCCAGCATGGCACACGATTAATTGATTGATTAGTCACTGGATAACATTGATGTTGTGCACATAAATTGGCCCGTCGGCACTGCACTTGATGATCGCCGTATTGAGATGAGAGAAATGAAGAGATGAGGTGAGCTGATAACCGAAAAAACCGCCTGTTTGTTTCTCACCACTGACCCATCAGTATAGATCACTGTGTCACTGTTATGAGCGTGTACTGAAGTAACCACATAACATAACAGATAGGTATATGAAGAATAAGTTTGGTTGAGTTGTTGTTGTTGTTTGTCCATCAAGCATTCACTTCGTCATTGATTGTGACACGGTGCTGCCAAGATAGGTGAATTCCAATAATGCCACTCCAAGAGGTGGTGTCCGTGCCTACTCTGGCATTGAAATCCCAAAGGAGTATAAGTTTGCAGGTGCAGTGGATGACCAGGGCACTCTACGTGTCTTGCCGTGCTCATTACGTTCCACAACGCTTTGCAGGTAAACGCCGTCTTGCCCGTTGAATCAGGAATGATTTCTTCCGCGCAGTCTGCCGAATCCTGTCTTCACATGCTGGGTAGGCATACCCTAGTTTACCTCTTGGTTTGACACCAAATCGGATACCCATGCCTGGTTTAGCCAGCCTCTCACAGCTGTTGCCCCGGGGGGTGGCCGCTGTCGCATGCTGACAGCTACTAGGAGCCACAGGCACGAGCTGGGTGTCGGACTTGGACCAGTGGGGGATGGGTCCTGAAAGGACATGAGAGCCATCCTTACCAAAGGTGCTACCAATGCCTGACACCCCGTACCCCCCTATATGGTTGACTCTCTGTGTGTATGTATGCGTGTGTCTGACTCTCTATCTGTCTGCCAGTTTATATCAGCTGTTTATTTGTCTGTATCTCTGACTGACTGCCTGCGTGCCTCTCTCTCTCTCTCTCTCTCTCTCTCTCTCTCTCTCTCTCTCTCTCTCTCTCTCTCTCTCTCTCTCTCGATCAACCTGCCTGTTCAGAGTATTGAGCATTTCCTTGAGTTGAGTTAAGAACCGAGTAGATGTACACTGGGGCTTTGGGGCCAAAAGGGTGGTGGCAGTGGAGGGGCGCCAAAAGAAAGCCCCCTAGGGGACCCAACCCCCGGGGGGGGGGGAGCCAAGCGTATGCATGGCTAAATACACAGATCCGTCAGTCTCTAACTGGTTGGTGTGTAAGTACACTGATGACTTCACCTCTCTCTAATTGAAAGTTCAATCCACTCTAATCTTAGCAATTCGACGAATCTTTGCATTATAGTCCTTTACATTCTCTTCGTACCAGATTCAGTGATACTCCTTGTCATATCCACATTCTTTACATACTTCTAGGAGGTTGTTGACCCCCTTCCCGCATTTCCGACATGGTTTAATACATGAACCCTTCCGTATTAGCGCTGCGTGCACTTTGCAGTAGTCCCTCATACAGCTACGATTGCAGGGCTCCGTGGAATGTAGCCGTAGCCACTTACAGTTGTTCTTCGCGGTGCGCATCCTGGTATGTCTGTGGTTGATACACTCGAAATCGACGGTCGGTCGCCTGTAGGCGACCCGTGTGTGCGCTCCGGGATGCAGAGGATGGGCCCCGGGGGTTGGGTCCCCTAGAGGGCTTTCTTTTGGCGCCCCTCCACTGCCACCACCCTTTTGGCCCCAAAGCCCCAGTGTACATCTACTGAACCGACATCACTGCACTCAGTACATTCCCATACGTGCTCCATCCTCATTCAACAGCCAGCGAATAGTCTCATCCACTCATATCCAGTACTGAATGCTGTAAACCGTCCTTGATGCCAAGTGGTAAGTTTGACGTAATGACGTAAATTAGAAGTATCAGAGAATCCCACAGCCAAAACGCTAATGAATCTAGGGGATTGACGTAGTAGGACAGAGACGTCACGAGAAATTGTCAACAACAACAAACAGGCGGACTTGGGAGCTTCATAGGAGCGGCAGGTGGATAGTTAGACACTAAAGTTTTAGTTTTGTTTAGTCGATGGATCAACATCACGGCACACAGGTGCAACCCACAAGTGCTCCGTTCTCCTCCTAACTCAAACCTGAGTCTGGAGAAACTCAGCTCAGTGCACGCAGTCCGTAGCATCGGCGAGGATCCTGTAGTAGATTTTTAACTCGAAATTAATACACACGGGCGTCCGAACTCACTACCCAGAGACCACGGGAAATTTATTACTACAGGTGCACGAGAAAAAAATCCCGAAAAAGACACGAAAGTGGTTAAGTAGGCAGGTAGATGGGTTGTTAGACAAATAGATGGTTAGATAGGTAGATATGTTGGTAGGTAAACAGGTAGGTAGTTAAGTAAGCAGGTATGTGGGTAGCTAGGCAGGTAGTTGGAAGAGTAGGTAGATGGGTAGCTAGATCCAACCCGACACTTGCTCGTCGATCATCTGTGTTCCCCATGCCAATTCATACATCTCTTTCAACCTCTCCCTGCAATACTCTGAACAGGCAGGTTGACCGGCCAAGAGTGAGAGAGAGAGAGGGAGAGGCAGGCAGTCAGAGATACAGACAAATAAACAACTGATATAAACTGGCAGACAGATAGAGAGTCAGACACACGCATACATACACACAGAGAGTCAACCAGACATACATATGCATATGGAAAGACAGACAGACAGTTTGTTAGATAGAGATTCAGATAGACATATATACAAATGGACAGATACAAGTAGGCTGATAGAGAACAAGAAATCACGCAGGCTGTCAGACGGACGGACAGAGACAGAGAGACATCCGGGCATGTAGAGAGACATCCAGACAGGTAGACAAATAGAGAGGCATACAGACAGGCGGACATATAGAGAGGCATACAGACATCTCTCTCTCTCTTCTTCTCTATCTCCCTCCTCCCCTCTCTCTTTCTTGTCTTTATCACTTTTTTATGTCTTTCAACACATCTTTCTCATATCTCACATATCTGTCTCGCACACTATCTTCATTATCTATCTCTCTCTTCTCTCTTTTCAACCCGCTTCACATATACCAGGTTTTCCTGCACTTTATATCCGTAGCATTTCCTTGTTTATTTGTTAATTCATGAGGCCAGTCAGTCGAAAGCCTGGTGTTTGTATTGCCTAACGACCCTAATCATGTCTCTCTGAGGTGACGCATATTACTGTCAGCTTGGACCAGAATTATCAGGACATAAATAGTAGGAAATAGTAGGTCAGTAACGTAAACAAAGATGGATGCCTGTAAACAGTAAGTGTACAGAAACGCAAGTTAACAATTCTTAAACTCGCCTGATATTTAAACAGCCATACTTCAACTAAGTGTAAAGTATCGATTCATAGGGCCCTGCGAATAAACAAGGCGTTTATTCGCAGGGCCCTACGAATAAACGCTTTGTTTATTCGTAGGGCTCTACGTATAAACGCTTTGTTTATTCGTAGGGCTCTACGAATAAACTCTCCCGAACACTAAACCGGAAAAATGATTGATGAGGCTCTAAGGGATTCTTCTTTGTTTGCGGTGAATTAAAATTGAAGTACCCTATTATTATATTAAAGTTTATATTGATCGTTTTGTAAAATTAAATACAATGTGTACGTATTATTCACTTCTAAAGGATTTGTTTTCATTGTTGTCCCTAGCCCGCAGTAATATCAAGTTACTATAAAGTTTTACTGTACCTCTGAAGTCGGAGTGGGTTCGCCTAATGGCGAGGGACACTGCTAACAGGGAAAGCTAATCCACTCAAAAAATACAGTTCAGCAATGCTAGATATAATGTGAATGGACTACGTTCGAGTTCAACGCGGGCGTGTGCACAGAAAAAAAAACCTCAAGACATTTTTTTAAAATAGGAAAGTGAGGTGAATGTGTTCAGTGTCGTACAACAATACACGATAACACGAAATTGTTACAGATGAATTTTACATCAAGCTCAAAATAATCTAGGTATTCAGAGAAACGGCAACATCATTTGTATGGGTGACATGATTGCCAAGATAAGGGTCTAATAACGATGGCAACTCCCTTATAATGAGCTTCTTGTGCACCTCCGGGGGCCGCATGGCTGCAGTTCCCTGTTTGAACCGAACTGTCATTTAGTTGGATTTTCGTTCAGTGGACGTTAGAACCTGTGTTGTAGTAGGAATTGAATTTGACCGACATTAGATCCACTTTGTCAATTTAGTATGGTACACATTCGGCGGACATCGTTTATCCATGATTGGGGGTGCGTGTGCTAATGATTTGTGATTTGGGTGGCGGGGTAGGGGTATCCCCTAACAAAGGAGGGAAGGTGGAGTACCCGTTTAGCCTCCCGATCAGGGTTACGTGAAGCTATGGGTGCAGATGGTGGATGCGGTTATGATCTCCAACTTCACGACGGTAGGCAGATCTCTTTTATGAGGAGACAATGGCTATGGTCATTGACCGGTATGGTCACTGCACTGCTAAGAATGAAAGCAATGGCAAACTACCTTCTTTACAGATGCTAGGACCATTATGTTTTGCGATATCATCGACATTCAGAGAAACGACATAAATGGGTGCTCCATAGGAGCACCCTCACCCGGTAGGGATAGTCATGTGCTCAGACAATGAACAGAACCTGCAACATTTAGTAGATGCGGTTGTTGCACACAGTGAACAACTAGGGTTACAATTGAATTGTAAGAAGACAGATTGTGGTCGTCACTAGCAAGGAAGAAATACCACAATGTAATATACAAGTAAATGGGCATATTCTTAAACAAGTGAATCGGTACTGCTATCTTGGAACAGTCAATAACATCTGATGGGAGATGCCTTGAAGAGATTAGAACAAGAATTGCCATTGCGAAGGTAGCCTTTTACGAGGTGAAAAACATACTGGCTAATAAAAAAATATATCAATTGAAACGAGAAAAAGAGTGTTGAAGTGCTACATAGAACCTGTACTTTTATATGGATGTGAAGCGTGGACACTGAGCAGTCAAGCTGAAAAACATGATGGCTGTGGAAATGTGGTTTCTGGAGAAAATGCAAAGAATACCATGGACAGACAGAAAAACTAATGAACATGTCCTTCAAGAAACAAATGAAGATCGTAAACTGATTAGAGACATTAGACGTAGACAGTCAAAAATGTTTGGGCATGTTATGAGAAGAAATGAATTGAATAACTTGGTGACAACTGGCAAGATCGAAGGGAAGAGACCAAGGGGAGGACCAAGAAGTAAATACCTGGAAGGCTTGGCCACGTGGCATGGTCGAGTCAGAAATATGGAGCTGATCCACGGCTCTGGTGATCGAGTGAGATGGCAAAACATGACCGCCCACGCTTATCGGCATGGCACATGATGGATGGTGGTGCTAATGATTGTCTGAAACTATTCTGATCATTGCCGCAACTCCGAGATCGCCAGCCAGATATGTTTAGGCCATTGATGGCCACGGTGTACGGAAATCTTGCAAGGGTTCTGTAAAACCAGCACAGGGCTGGCTGGCGCCCGAGGTGTGGTACAGGATATCTTTTTATACGCATAACAACGGCCTTTCATTTTCTTCCATGCCTGTGACCGATGTCACCTCACCACTAATGACTACATATCTTTTATTATTCTGTCCCCCAGAATAGTAGTCGCCAGATGTCATAATTCCCGTGCCTTCTCAGCTATTCTCACATATTCCTGAGAAATGAATGTTGTCAATCCTGTGCACTCAGACATGCTGACAGCTCACCTGGAGTTGTGTACAACACATGTTGCATGTCCTTTGCAGGACGTTACTATCAACCTCAGGCTGATTTTCTAAGCAATTTTACGTTCAGTAGCTTGCTCTTGATTTCTGTGAGACACAATTACATTTCTTTGACGCTATCACACATATGAAGAAAAGAAAAACAGCTGGGCCACAATAGAAGAATTAGAAATAATGGGAGAATTTGGAGTAGATCTATTAACCAACCAAAACGTTGAATGATATTTACAGCAGTGGATATCTACCAAGCGATATGCTGAAATCTGTATTTATAGCTATACCAAATAGACCAGGGCCGGTCTCCCTGGTCGAGAGTTTGCAGCTTTCTCCTTAACCCCGAATACTCTCGTGGTTGACGTGAGCGCACGAGAATTGGAAGCGGTTCGAGTCGCGCCAGTGACTTACGAGAGTATGGAGCCGGTCGCTCAGAAAGTCGTGGCGTGCTGATGAGCGTAATTTAGCCTAGAAATCAACATACAGCTGAAAGATGCTGGTGTTGACCGCAATATCTTGAAACAGGATGGAAACGCAGGGGGGTGGGGGGGGGGGGGAGAGAGAGAGACCAGGAGCAATCGAATGCGAAGATTTTCGTACGATTAACCTCACAAACCATGTCACTAAGCTTCTACTCATAATTATAATGAGAAGAACAAGAAAGAAAATAAAAATGGAAATTTGGTGAAGAACAGTATGGATTTGTGGAAGGAAAGAGTACAAATAATACAATATATAAATTTTTTTGCAAATCCCTTACAGGACGTTGCAGTCAACACCAGCAATGTTCAGCTGCTATTGATGTACTAGGCAAGATTACGCTCAGTAGTTTGCCATTGCTTTCTGGGCGACCGGCTCACATACCCCTAAGTTACCGACGCGGCGAGAATCACTACCAATTCTCGCGCACATCACGTCACTCACGAGAGTATACGGGATTACGGAGAAAGGCACTAACGCCTAGGCCAGGGAGACCGTAAATATATACATTACCGACACTATTAGAAAGATCATTGTGTCAGGTCTTAGTCAGATATGACTGAGCTACCGTATGACAGTAGACGGTACTACCTGGTTTCTGTTCGCGCCGAACGTTGGACGGCGCTTACCAAACCCGCCACCCCACATTGTGCCAACGGCGTCGGGCGGAAGAGCGCAATTGGGAGGGTACAAGCCTTACCCTGGCGCGAGGAAATGCAAGCTAAAGACAAAATGTCATGGCAGGGCAGCCTTGGTTGGCGGCTCGTCTAGGATCGAAGCTCCGACAGGCGGACAGTTAGAGCATTGCTTTGCTGATCCGGCAGCTTCTGCAGCTTGTCTTGTTCCAGATGTAGGGGTGTTACCTTTCCTCTGGAGTGAACTAGGTAGGCCGAGAGAGGGATCATGCTGCATGGGCAACACATGATCTCTATATTTTAGCTCAAGCTTTGTGCTATGGAGAGGCAATAACTCCATCCCTGGTCTTAACTGGTCTCGGAATCAAAGCGAGAGGCAACTGTTACGGGTTATAAGTCCCTGTCAATTGGCGTAGACATGGGGCGCCACGCGTTGCCTCAGACGGTGGGAGACACCTACAGGTGTCACTGATCAGCTACCGCCTGCCTCAAGCTGGGCAGCCTCCGGCCAATTGGGTGCTGATCCGCCACAGCCTGCCTGCTTCAATGGGTGCTTGGGGCTAGTACAAAACCTGAATCGCAGGCTGTAAAACCTATGCACCATGTATAAATAAAAATAGAAACCTCAAGCTACGGCTTGCAACCTGGAACGTGAGAACCACGTATCCAGGATTTTCCACTGACTTGACCAATATTGACGATATGAGAAAAACGGCTGTGATTGATGCCGAACTCAATCGTCTTAACATTGATATTGCTGGCCTGTAGGAGACTCGCCTCGCTGAGGAAGGGTCACTCAGGAAAAACAATTACACCGTTTTTTGGAAGGGTAGAGGGCAGGCAGAAAAAAGGCAACACGGTGTGGGCTTTGCAGTGAAGAATTCGATACTGGGAATGATTGAAATTCCAGCAGGAGGAAATGTAAGACTATTATCCCTGCGCTTAGCAACCTCTTGTGGGTTTGCCACCATTATTACTGCATATACACCGACACTCGATTCCTCTGATAATGTGAAGGATTCGTTCTATGAGGAGTTAGACTCCGTGATCAAGGCAGTTCCAAAATCTGACTACATTTATATGCTCGGTGATTTCAATGCTCGTGTGGGCAAGGACTCGAGTTCATGGCCAGTGTGCCTTGGAAAATACAACATCGGTCACATGAATGAAAATGGGCAAAGGCTGCTGGAGCATTGCACCAGTAATAACCTTTGTATTACAAACTCCTTTTTTAAAACAAAAGAGATGCATAAGGTCACATGGAAACATCCAAGATCCGGCCATTGGCACCAGCTGGACTTCATCATCACACGGAGACAACATCTGAACCATATATCATTGACTCGAAGTTACCACAGTGCTGACGGTGATACGGATCATTCTTTGGTTGTTGCAAGGGTTAGACTGAGACCAAAGAGAATCTACACAGCTAAACACAAATCTAGCCCCAGGATTAATATTATTAACACTCACGATCCTGAAAAGTGCTTTCAGTTTCAACAGCAACTTGAAGACGCTTTCACTGATACACCAGAAAATTGTACAGTAAATGAAAAGTGGGGTCAAATTAAGGAAACTCTTTATAAAACTGCCGTAGGGGTTTACGGCACTGTGGACTGGTTTGCGGCAAACAGCGAGACTCTGCAGCCCTTGATTGATAAGAAGAAGAAAGCTCTCTTACGAAACAAGGAAAGGCCAACGCGTAACACTCTTTGAGTGAGCTAAGGCAAGCTAAGAAGGATGTGCAAAAGGCTGCCAGGCAGTGTGCAAATGATTATTGGATCAAGTTATGTGAGTCCATTCAAATCGCAAGTGATAAGGGAAACATAAGCATGTATGAAGGAATAAAGAAAGACTGTGGTCCAATGATCAAAAGAAGTGCACCATTGAAAACCTTGACTGGAGAAATCATCACTGATAAGAAACGACAGATGGGTAGAGCACTATTTGGAGCTTTACTCAAGTGAGACCAAACTAGCGGATGATGCCCTCAACGCCATAGAGGCTGTACCAACTCTTGACCACCTGGACACACTTCCCACCATAACAGAAGTTAAGTGTGTGTGACTTGTTTTCCCGGGAGGAACGTGGAATGAACAAGCACACCTTATTACTTCTTCTTCTTTGGGATTATTGACTGACTTCTATCTGCACTCCTCCCTTCTGTCTTCCCTTCCATATATCTATTCCTTTCTCTCTCTCTATTATTCCTCCATCACATACTCCGACAACAGTTTCCTTCAACAATAATAAAATATTTATTAATAAAAACTATGTCTGGTGTATGTATGGACTGTGTAGGTGTAGTAGGTAGTGTTTTCTATTGTTGGTGCAAGAATGAACTCGTAATGTCTAGTCTTGGTATCACCTCTCGCCCATTCAATCGGCCAAACCACAGGACATCACATAAAACAGGACAGGTCTCACCCTGGATGTTCCGTAGGCTTGAGTCTGAAGGTAAATCCGTTATTGAACGAAACAAAACTGTTCACCACTGGATCGCCGTAAAGTAATAATATTCCAGTAAGTCTATGACTTCGCCAGAGTCTGTTTCATGAAATTCATAATCCAACACCGGAAAAACCACATTACTACAGTCCTGCCTATTGTCTCTAACGACTAGCATTGTTCTGACTTGTCTATTGGTTCTTCACTATGAGTCTACAGTATAAACGTATTATTTTTATTTGGTTTTGCTTTCCGCCAGATTATCTTCCTTTTTCATTGTTACTTTGGTTATCTGGATATCCTTTGCTTCTTTTTCAAAGTTCATTGAAGGCAATCTTTTATTTCCTCTCACTATTTGACCTTGTCTATGTTCGTCCTTGGTTTATTGAGGTATTTGATCTCCCCTCAAATGAAATGCCTTGAGTTTTTCAACAAAGCTTTTTCTGTACACAAGACTTATGTGTCTATCTTCTCTGATATGTCAGTATGAGAACTGGAACCTGTGAGATGGATGGTAAATCAAGTGATATGCGTCTGCCACTTAATACTACTTATGTAAGTGTCCTTCTCCAGCCGTGATGAAAAGGCTTTCAAAGGATACACCGACATAAGACATATAAATTCACCAAAGTCTAAACTATTCACTAATAGAAAGCAATGATAAACGCTATGCACACACATCTATTTCCCTATGCTTAAACTATTACGCCAAGGATATAATACCTTATATATTCACTTATCATCCTGGAATTGAAATACACTAGCGAATAAAACACTAATATCCCATATTCTTTCAACCATTAGGGACGTGTATTTCTTTCCCCACTCAGGATGCATAGATAATTCAGCCCAGTTTGGAACACGCACTAAACAGAAAACCCAGTCTCTACTATTTATAGTGGGCCTCCCGTTCTTCCGTTATTGTTTGATGTTCATACTTCAACACTCGTCTCTTGACGTATCTTGTACATCAAAAGGCGGTGAAATCACGTAGTGGCCAGTTGCTCGGTTCGTTCCGTGGTTACGATGTTTCCCTGGTTCCCCTTACGCTAATACTTCAAAGCATCCGAACCCGTTGATCGCTTCCTCCGTTCATTTTTCCCCAACTCGATCTCCCCTGTTCCCGTGTCCGTACGATCCGATCGTCAGGCAATGAACTCTGCGAACACCTGTATCCTATTTTTATATCTGTCGGTCAATGATCTTTAATTTATCCTTCTCTCAGATTGAACGACTCGATTGTTAACCCTTCTCCTATATTGCCATTAAATGTTACATTTAATTTTATCTGGGAATCACTAAACTATCATCATTCTGTGACAGTGTGCTATAAATGAACTTGCATCTGGCAAGGCTCCAGGTAAGAATGTGATTCCAATAGAGGTTATCAGGAGTGGGCAAGACACACTCACTCTACAGATCAACCAGCTAATAGAGCTATGCTGGCGAGAAGGACAAGTCCCACAGGATTTCAAAGATTCAAGCATCATAACACTGTACAAGAACAAGGGCAATCGGAGAGACTGCAACAATTATAGGGGTATCTCACTTCTATGTATTGTTGGAAAAGTATTTGCCAGAATTGTTCTGCGCAGACTTCAAGTCCTAGGAGATCAAGTCTACCCCGAATCACAGTGAGGCTTTCGACAGAACCGGTCTACCATTGATGTGATATTCTCATTGCGACAAATGCAAGAAAAATGCCGTGAACAGAATCAACCACTGTTTGTTGCCTTCATCGACCTCACAAAGGCATTTGATTTGGTCAGTCGTGAGGATCTGTTCAAGGCACTAAAGAAGATTGGCTGCCCACCAACTCTTCTGTCCATTGTGGAATCGTTCCACACAGGCATGAAGGGTATAATCAAGTTTGATGGTGCAACTTCTGAAGAGTTTGAAATCAATAGTGGAGTTAAGCAAGGTTGTGTACTAGCTCCCACCCTCTTTGGAATATACTTTTCACTTCTACTGAAATATGCCTTTCGTGATCAGGATTGTGGTATATACATTCACTCATGCTCAGATGGCGGCCTTTACAATGCTCAGAGATTGAAGGCCAAGACCAAAATTAGGACGGTATTGATCAGAGAGTTGCTTTTTGCAGATGATGCTGCAGTTACGACCCACTCTGAGGAAGAATTGCAATGTCTACTATCTGCATTCTCCAATGCTTGCTCTGAATTTGGTTTAACAATTAGCAAAAAGAAGACATAGATTATGTCACAAGGTGCACATGGGGTACCATCAATCTTTATTGACGACACCGAACTAGAGATGGTAGACCATTTTACATATCTAGGATCAGTGGTAAATAGCAAATTATCCCTAGATCAGGAAATCAACATCCGGATTGGTAAGGCAGCAACAACAATGAACAGGTTAAGAAAAAGAGTCTGGGAGAACAGGAAGCTTACTGCAAAAACAAAAGTCCTTGTCTATCAAGCTTGTGTCCTTAGTACTCTTCTTTATGGCAGTGAAACCTGGACAACTTACTCACACTAAGAGAAACATTTAAACAGCTTTCATATGCGGTGTCGGGTTCCAAATGTTGCTGTATGTAGCCGAGGCGCGGTGTTGGGGTGAGCGCCCAACATTGCTCAAATACCTCAATGGCTCGTGAATACATAACCTATGCAGCAAAAGTCCAACTCCTGGCCTTCACGTGGCGGGCCCGTTTAAACTAACAGGAGAAGGGGCGACGGCTAGTCTCTGGCGCCGGAAAATAACCAGTATGTTCTAGATGTGTATGCACGTACATGCATGCGCAGACAGGCGTGTGCGCGCGTACACATCTACACTCGAGTGAGACCACAGTCTGCTCTAGCAAAGAAAGGTGCTGAAGACGGAGGCAACCAGCCAAGAGGCGCACCACAGAAATCAGGATGCCACGCAATCACGCAAAATGGAATATGTCGACTACTGTTAATCGTTATGGTGCTTGCCCTGCTTTGGACCCCCAGGCAGGTGCAGTGCCGGGCCCTATGTCTCGAAAGGGTCCAACCCCAACTACTGGAGGTCCTTCTCAGATGTCCTGTGGAGCCAGGGGACATGAGAATAGGACGACTGGCCATACTAAACGAAGACTTAAAATAATGCATTGGAATGCGGAGGGAGTCAGCAACAACAAAAATAGAATTAGAAAAAATCTTGGACCAAGAAAAAGTAAGCATATGTTGCTTGCAAGAAACTCACCTCAATGAAAATATAGCCTTCAAAATCAGAGGCTATCAGTGTTACCGATCTGACCGAAAGGACAGGCGAAAAGGTGGGATACTGACCCTAGTAAGAAATAACATCATGGCTTCCCAAATCAAAGTCTACATGGAAGGGGCTGAGTATCAGACACTTAAACTTAAGACAGGTAATACAGATCTACATCTGATCAATTACTACTGTCCAAGTGACCGCCCACAGGCACTGGACACTCTACCACTAAAAGAAAAAATGATTGTGTGTGGCGATTTCAACAGCCACTCGCAGAGCTGGGGCTATGATCACATGGACCAGAGAGGAGAGAGACTGGAAGACTGGCAGGATGAGAACAGATTCATGTTGATTAACAAGCCGTCCGACCCACATACTTTCTACTCGAGATCATGGCACTCTACAACTACACCTGACCTGGCTTTTCATTCACCAGACCTGGAGTGGAACATTACACGAATTGTTGGGAAACAACTTGGTGGCAGTGACCATCGGCCAGTCTTTCTAACCGGAGAAAATGAGCTTGTAAGTGAAAGCAGCACCCTCTCGAGGTGGAACTACAAGAAAGCAGACTGGGCAATGTACAAGCATCGCACCAGCATACTGGTTAGAAACCTGAACACTGAGAAAGACATAAATAAAGCAGTTGAAGAGTTTGGGAAATGCATACTACAGGCAGCGCGAGAAACAGTACCAAGAGGAGCCTGTAAACAATATAAACCCTACTGGAGTAGTGAACTGGAACAGTTGCATAATGATGTTGAAGTGTGTAGAAAGCAAGCAGAGGCCACACCCAGCCAAGAGCACCACAATAAATTCCAGTATGCAAAAGCCAAATTTCAAAGGGCCAAGCTGCAGGCTAGACGGAAAAGCTGGCAGGCGAAAACGGAGTCTCTGAACTTTGAAAGAGACACAAGGAAATTGTGGAAGTTAATAAAACAGCTTAATGACGAGGGCACAGGGAGAAACTCAAAAATTGCACTACATAAAGATGGAAAAATCTTAACAAGAAAGCAAGCAGCTGACCATTTTGCGGACTCGTTCGCACAAGATAGCAATATCAAAATTAGTCCAGAGAAACAACAAGAGATTCGAGAGAAACGACAACATACAGGACAGAAGGAAATAGTACATGAGGTTCTGGAGGCACCCATCACAATCAGCGAACTGGAGCTAGCCATATCAAAACTGAAAATGAGAAAGTCACCAGGAGCTGATGGTATCTCCAATGAAATGATCAGGAACCTAGGAACAGAGGCCAAAACAAAGCTGTTGCAGATCTTCAATAACAGCTGGACCTTAGGCAGTGTTCCACAAGCCTGGAGAGAAGCAATCATGATACCCCTCCTAAAATCAGGGAAAGATGGTTCCATTGCCTCTAGCTACAGACCAATTAGCCTCACCAGCTGTCTCTGCAAAACACTGGAGCGCATCATCAATCACAGACTGCAGTGGTACATTGAAAGTAAAAACATCCTTGTGCCACAGCAGGCTGGCTTTAGGCAGCGCTACTCTACGGAAGATCAGACAACCTACCTCTCTCAAGAAATTGAGGATGCATTCCAAGAGAAGAAGCTGGTGCTTGCGGCATGGATAGATCTGAAGAAAGCCTTTGACAAAGTCTGGAAAGAAGGTCTGATGAAGAAACTGAGAAACTGCAAAGTCAATGGAAGAATGTACAAATGGGTGAAAGCATACTTGCACAACAGAAGAGCCCGAGTACAGATAGACGGACTCAAGAGCAAGAAAGTACTACTGCGTCACGGTGTCCCCCAGGGCGGAGTCTTGTCCCCCACACTTTTTCTAATCTTCATCAATGATCTTGTTGCTCACCTACCGCATGGAATTAAAGCGGCAATGTACGCCGATGACCTGGTTCTATGGAGCACAAATGAATATGCATTAGTGGCCACCAGATTGCTACAAAGAGCTGTAGATACATTTGCTGCATGGGCAAATAGATGGTGTGTCAGCATAAACACTGACAAGTGCAGCACCACCCTATTTACCCTCTCTCCAAAACAAAAGGCAGGGATCATCCAGATAAATGGAACACCCCTAAGAGAAGATAAAGAACCAACATACCTTGGAGTAACATTTGATGGCAAGCTGACATGGAGAAAGCACATCAACAAAGCAGTAGCCAGAAGGAAAATAGCCATCCTGAGAAAGCTAAGTGGAACCACATGGGGAGCCAGTACGAAAATACTTAGCAAAGTTTACCAACAGAGCATACGACCACACCTGGAATATGGGTCAACTGCGTGGTGTTCAGCATCAAATACCACACTACAAGAGCTGGACAAGGTGCAAAATCAAGCACTTAGAGTCACCACAGGAGGGATGAGATCAACCCCTATAGTGGAAATGGAGAAGATGGGGAGGACACAGGCACTGAGTGAGCGCAGAGATACGAAAACGCTAATACAAGCAGAAAAGTTCCTCAGCTTGCCAGGCCACCCTATGAAGAACAGATTTGAAAACCTAGCTATGGGGCGGTTGAAAAGAAGTAGTTTTATCCACCAGGCCAAACGACTCTGCAGAGAAACCACTGATCTGCCCACAGTTGGTATCCCCCTAACAACTATTCCAGAGCGAACTCCATGGAAAGATGAGCATAGACTATCGTTACAAATCCAGACAAAAGTGAGAGGAATATTTGACAAGGAAGAACAGAACAGTGTGCAGCGCAGAACAGCCACTCTCAGCTTCCTTGATGAAGAATACCCACAGGACCTCTGGATCCGAGTCTACACAGATGGGTCAGCACAAAATGCTGTTCGAAATGGAGGAGCGGGAGTGTACATAGAATACCCTAATAATACTAGGGACACAGCCAGAGTACCGACAGGAAAGTACTGCCATAACTATGATGCCGAAATTGAGGCAATCAAGATAGCAACAGAGAAATTACTAAATAACAGCAATGGTACACAACCTGTGGTGCTACTAACAGATGCAAAATCAGTACTCGAGGCGCTCCTCTCTGGGAAATTGCCAGTACTAAGGACACTACTTTCTGAACTTAGCAGTCAGCATAAAGTCACCATACAGTGGATACCATCCCACTGTGGAGTACCCGGAAACGACAGAGCTGATCAATTGGCTAAGAAAGGAGCCAAAGAGGAACAGCCTGATGTGCCCGTTACATACCACCAAAAGAAAAGAATGATCAAATCAGTCAGAAAGCCACCAAAACCTGCTCAAGATGACTACCACATTATGGACAGACCAGAACAAGTCATTATTCTGCGCCTCAGAACAGGACACAATAGATTACGCAACCACATGTATACAAAATTCAAGATTGGTGAAACAGCCATGTGCACATGTGGATTGGCGTCGCAGACAGCAGAGCACATACTCCAAGACTGCCCAAAATATAACATATCTAGGCAAACCTTCTGGCCTAGAGAGACGACAGTGGAAGATAAACTCTATGGACCACTGTGTGAACTGAAAAAAAACAGTTCAATTCATGCAAGAGACGACATTGCAGATATAGACATATTTCAAGCGAACGAAAGAAGAAGAAGAAGAAGAAGAATATGCGGTGTCTACGAAGAATTCTTGGTATTAAGTGGCAAGACAAATGACAAATACTGAAGTATTGGAAAGATCAGGTTGTGTGACAGTTTATTCCATGCTCAGACTTCGTAGACTTACATGGATAGGACATCTTAGGAGGATGGATGATGGTAGAATACCAAAGGACATTTTTTTTAGGTGAATTACAGATGGGTAAGAGATCTCAGGGTCGGCCTCTACTACGATACAAAGATGTGTGTAAGCGGGACATGATTGATACAGGCATTGATAATGCACATTGGAAGCAAGTCGCCGCTGAAGGTGTTGCATGGAGGGCAAACATCAGAAATGGAATAAAGACAAAGGAGAAAATTATTGCAGATGAGTCACACACCTAGCGTTTGAGACATACGATGGTGCATGATGGTGGAAATGACCACGTGTTCACATGCACCCACTGTGAACGGAGATTTACAGCGCAAATTGTCCTTATCAGTCACATTCGCTACCGCCATAGGTAAAAGTTATTATGCCTTTTTAACCCCTTTACCGTGGAATAAAAAAATTTTTTTGGTTATGCAAACTGTGTATTTTTTTTATTTCATAATTTGATATGTTATGTTGTCCTGGCAAAATAAAATGTTTTTTAAAGTGAAAATGAGTTGTCTTTTAGAAATTGTGAGGAAAATAAGAAATGTTCTGTACTAAATGGTACTGTTCAATAACGAACTAAACTGATACGTATATTAGATGTCAATTGTTTTTAGTAATTATACTTGGTGTTTACAAGTACAAGCTATACTATGCATAAATTATAATCATACTACAAAGTTATAAATTATAATCATAATAAAATCACAATAAAAAGTTTTTTTTCTTTCGTACCTTTTTTTTCTTGTTTACTGTCCACTTTCACTTTTGGCATCACGTGATGACCTACTTTTATCTTCCGCTGTTGAATTGGCTGTTGGATTAGCCGCCCTATGCATTTCCTATGCTATTTTTGTATTAACACGAGTTTATACGGGACGCACGGCACACAGAAGACTTTTACATCTGATGACGAGTTAACTCGTGATGCACGGTTAATGCAAAAAATTTTTATGACGAGTTAACTCGTGACACACGGTAAAAGGGTTAAAGCACAAACTATCGTCTGTCAAGACGGCAAGGTGCCAATGATAGAAAGATCAATAGAGACACGGACATACACATATTTATGCTTTATAGATTATACTAAGGCTTGTGATAAAGTAAAATATGATGAAATGGTTAAAATGTTGAAAGATATTAACATTGATGGGAAAGATCTCAGAATAATTTTTAAAACAATATGTACTGGAACCAAATAGCAGCAATTAACATGGGAAATAAAGAAGGAAATTATGAACAAATAAAGCTGGGAGTACGACAGGGTTGTGTTTTGTCACCGGATCACTTCTTCCAATATAACGAAGTAATAGTGAGAGAGATGAAAGAGAAGCAATTAATAATATTTGGAGGTTATAATATAAACAATATACGCTTTGCAGATGACACAGTATTGATGGCGGATAATGCAAAAGATCTACAACAATTGTTGGACATTGTAGTAACAGAGAGTGCAAAGAAAGGACTCTCCTTGAATATCAAGAAAACAGTAACAATGGTGATATCAAAGAAAAAGGTGACACCAACATGTAAAATAGAGATAGAAGGGACAATTCTTCCCAAGTGGATAGTTTTAAATACCCAGGGGTATTTATAACATCAGATGGAAGATGCACAACAGAGATTAAGAGCAGAATAGGTCGAGCAAAGGCTGCATTTCAGAAAATGAAGAATATCTTAAGCAATAAGCCACTATTATTATTGAATGCAAGAAAGTAAGTGCTGAAGTGCTATATAGAACCTGTTTTGCTCTTTGGCTGTGAATCTTGGAGTGTAAATGAACAAATTAGGAAGAGATTGGAAGCAACAGAGATGTGGTTCCTGAGATGAATGGTGCGAATTCCTAGGACTGCCAAAGTAACTAACAAAAGACTGCATGAAAGAGGCTAAGAAAGAGGTAAACGGCTTTTTTTGAACACGTGGAGAACATCGTGACAAATGGAAAGATCGAGGGGGAATAGAGGAAGAGGCAGACCAATAGAAATAATGCTGGATGGATTGCGACGGTAGCATGGAGGAATATCAACAGCGGAGTTGATCCAGAAAACCGAAGACCAAGATCTGGGGAGAGTCATGAACATATACGACAAAACGGCATGGCACTTGATGATGATGATTATAAGTAACATTTGGCTTTAAATCAAAACGTGTATCTGGCAACTACTACTTCCGTTCGCAACTCTATCTGGCAACTGAACACAGCAACCGGGTATTAAACATTCAAAATGGCGTCAGGCGGAGAAGAAGGCAAACCGGAGTTGTATAATTATTCTCAAGAGAACCAGCAAGCCCTGGAAAAATCTTCAGGTGTAGCTCTCAGTGACTTTGTTCTACAGTTGGAAGACTATGCGCCAACAGTGAGTAGATATATCATTCATCAGCTAATTCCGTTGTGTTCGCACGCACATTATTTTACCGTTTTTTACGAAGGGATTTCTTAATTAATTCCTATAAAACAAAGAAAATTGAAATGTTTTGGTCACTTGAAACGTCACGAAAGTTTGGAGAGAACAATAATGGAAGGGTATATGCCTGGGAAGAGAGGAAGAGGAAGGCCAAAGAGAAGATGGGTGCAGGATGTGGCGGATGATCTCCAGATGGGTGTATCAGACGCGGGACATCTTGCTTGAGGTTTTCCGCAGGGTTGTTATGGGAGCGAGGTTCTGCAAAGGACATGCTACTGAATGAATGAATGAATGATGTGTAATTACAGTAATTTTACAAAAATTATGAAACATAAGTACGTTTTTTAAATAACAAATGTTAGACCTGGTTAACTTTAAGGTTTAAAAATGACCACCCCGGGGAAGATTAAGCCGGTTAACAAATCATGCTTGAAGAAGTCGGATGTGTCGTTTGATTAAGGTGCGAATATCGAATTACGTCTAAAAACAACATTCCTAAGGAACGCAGAAAAAGAAGAAAAAGAAAATGACCACCAATCAATGTTTGAAGTAAGTAATAATCCTTGAAATATTGATAATTGAAGATATACATATTGGACTATACATTTTGGTTTGCATGAGTTGAATAGTTGATAAAACAAAGCTAAAGATCACTACTGTGTTGCTTTAACTTTAATATTAAATGTTTTGTCCTGCTTAATTAAATATTAAGAATGTTACCTTTTGATTAAAGAAAAATGTGGTTGCCACTTCCCACTAATCCCCATACATTGTTTCATGCATTACCTTACTGTATAATATTTGGTCAGAGCATACTTCAGAAACTCAAAATTTTTGATTCGAGTTAAAAATCTACCCAAAGTATTTCACGATCTTTGCCGGTGATACAGAGTTCATGCACTGAGCTGAAATTCTCTGGACTCAGGCTTGAGTTGGAAGTAGAACGGGGCACTTATGGGTTATACCCATGTGCCGTGATGTTGATCGGTCGACTAAAACTAAACTAAAAAACACTTCAGAAATCTGGCAACCGTTTATTGGCTTGTGACATTATTTGTGCATAAATGTTTGCAACAGATGGTGCTGGTTATCAACCAAGATAAGACAGAATATATGGTAATTTCAAGAAAAGGAATGGCTAAAAACTCTGGCCACATACAAATAGATAATATGACCATTAAAAGAACGGAAACATACAAATACCTGGGTACAATCTTCAACTGCTCCAACATCATAAGGGAAGAAATACAAACTAGAATCAATTCTGGAAATAAGATATACTATGCACTACAACATCTACTAACATCAAAGGCGCTATCTCGCAACACCAAGATCACAATATACAAAGCACTGATCAAACCAGTTGTGCTGTATGGCTCTGAAACCTGGAGTACAACGAAAGGAGACAAAGCCTTGTTACAAACCTTTGAGAACAAAGTGTTAAGACGCTTCTTTGGACCCATTAGGGATACACAAAGTGGAGAGTGGAAAAGAAGAAGTAACAAAGACATTTATGATCTGTTTAAGTCCCCGCTAATCACTGGTATCATGAAGGCTAATAGACTACAATGGCTGGGGCATATAGAAAGAATGGAAGATAATAGGGAAACAAAACTCGCTTACACTCAGGAAATAAATGACCGTAGACCCCAAGGTAGACCAAGAAGACGGTGGAAAGATAATATATATACAGACCTACAAGCACTTGGAATCAACGACTGGCAAGAGAAGGTCAACCAGAGAGACGAATGGAGAGGGATTGTATCTGCAGCAAAGAACCTCAGTGGCTCGGAATGCTGAAGAAGAAGAAGAAGAAATGTTTGTTTACTTATATATTTGTGTATAATAATAAATGTTTGTTCACTTATATATTTGATTTGTGAAATTATTTGTATATAAATGTTTGTTGACATATATTTGTATATAAATGTTTGTTCACTTTGTATATAAATGTTTGTTCACTTTGTATATAAATGTTTGTTCACTTTGTATATAAATGTTTGTTCACTTATATATTTGTATACAAATGTTTGTTCATGTTTATATATTTGTATAAAATAAATGTTTGTTCATTTATATATTTGTAAATAAATGTTTGTTCACTTATATATTTATATAGTTTGTTCGTGTATATATTTGTATATAAATGTTTGTTCACTTATATATTTATATAGTTTGTTCGTGTATATATTTGTATATAAATGTTTGTTCATTTATATATTTGTAGACAAATGTTTATTCACATATATATGTGTATATAAATGTTTGTTCACTTATATATTTGTATATAAATGTTTGTTTACTTATATATTTGTATATAAATGTTTGTTTACTTATATATTTGTATATAAATGTTTGTTTTCTTATATATTTGGTTTGGATACCTTTCCTAAGGTCATTATGGAGGAATATACAAGTAAATGACACTAACAGGTTCAAACACTTCTATCACCGTATGAGTAGGTGAGAGACAGGACACAAATAGCACAAGAGTTGCAAGAGACAGTAGACAAAGTGATCGACTGGTGTACAGATATGGGTGGTGGGTGTCATTATTGTGGACAATATGATTGTTATGGCTGACATCCCAGATCTCATGATAATTGGCAGAAGTGTTAATTAACAGAGTTGACTGAGATACACCAGAATAATGTTTGACAGAAGCCTGTCATTCAGGGATCATGTGAATGGAATTGCTATGAGACTTAAAAAGGAACTTTGTGTGCTGAAGATTATGGCAGCCATAGATATGTTGTTCATACTCTATCATCCAATTCTCTGAGTGAGGGAGTGTGATTGGGGAATGCTCGGTGTCAAAGAGTCAGCAGGTGAAGCTAGAGCACCTACAGAATGAAGCTATGTGAGTGATCTTGGGATGCACAGAGAATATGTTGGTAGTGTGTACATGATACATCCTAACTTTGCTACCAGTTGCTGACAGGCTCACGGTGCTACAGGCTACTAATTTATATCTCAGAGTGGCACTGGACAAGGAACACACCCTGCATGAAGCCCTGGACAGCCAAGGGCCAAGGCTCATAAGAACTAGAAGGTCTTGGATGGCTGGGACAGAGGACACAGAGAAGTATGCATGCTTGAGAGCAGTGTGAGAGTGGGTGGGAGGCACCAGACCTGTGCATGGTTATAATCACATTGAAGCAGGAGTGCAGGAATTGATCAACACTGATGGCTCTTTGCTGAGGGGCAAAAGAAATGCCTGAGGGTTGTTATTGGACAGTGTTTAATGCAGGGATTTAATGGATACTGATATTTGTGTATTATGTCCTGGGACATAGGCAGGAAAGATACAGGACGCAAATAGAACATATACCTTGGCATACACATTTAGGCACTCTTCCGACAGACGGGTCTAAATAGTTCCGCAGTGAATAATTTTATATAACTAACCCTAAACCATAACTTATTCACTGCGGAACTATTTAGACCCGTCTGTCGGAAGAGTGCCGTAAGTTTATATATTAAACTTACAATTTGTTATTATACTGACCAAAAAAAAACGTTAAACAATTTGATATTATCAAATATATATTTGAAAGAACTGCACATTAAAAAATACATATTATTTTGTTCTGATTGTATTAAATTAAGTATTAAAGGGCACTCTTCCGACAGACGGGTCTAAATAGTTCTGCAGTGAATAAGTGATTAGGGGTAGGGTTAGTGTTAGTTATATAAAATTATTCACTGCAGAACTATTTAGACCCGTCTGTCGGAAGAGTGCCCATTTATTATATTCCAAATGATGCTACCATCTGTATCCCCAGAACTTTCCAGCGCGTCTGTTTCACTGCATGCTTCACCAACAGATCTTGCACATGAGCAGCAACCACCACACACATACCCTACCCCCAAGGAGGGTTAATGTAGCCCACATGATCAGGACACTGATAATTGTCAATATTCATTTCTTGAAATGTGATGACATCAAAGTCAACTAACATGTCCAGTACAGGCACTCCCTATTTGGGACAATTCCAATAGCCCATCCTGACACATGTCCTATGCACTCTATTTTACTTTGGACTCTCCTGACCCCTGCTCTGCTATTTCCCTTGAGTCTCTCTTCACTAGTTGTTGAAGTTGGCATTGGGCACCAAGCACACACTCCGTAGCTTCGGTGATGATTTTTATGTATAGAGTCATCGATGTGTTTATTATAGCGTGTGAAAGAGCCTGCCTGCTAGAAAAGAGAATGGAAATGTCCAGAAGGCATCAATACACAAGTTGCTTCCCCCCCCCCCCCCCCCCCCCCAAACCCCATGTTAATGACCATTTAACCCACAGCCATCCAGTTTCTTGGCACCTAGGTCCACTTTGAACTTGAAGGTTTTATAAAAGAGTTGTCCTTGTCTCAGTGAGAAAGAGAGAGAGAGATTTATTGATTTAGGAACCGACATCACAGCATTCTGGGCATTCCCATAAGCGCTCCGCCCTCCATCCTCAGCAACCAGCGGAGTTCCAACACTAATAGTACCAGTAGCAATCTGATTATATGTCCGTCTCGCCTTTCCTCTGAGCGTCGATCGTCAGCCAGATCCCCTCGTCACCCCTCGCTGTCGCATTCTTGTCAGACCAGGGTGATCCATTTGCTCCTCCGAGGTGTACACATGCTCCCACAAAGCCGCAACCACGTCTTCCTTATCATGCATCAATACTCCACCAAGTTTTGCAGAACCAGCCAATCTGTCCGCCTGTTCATTTCCCAGCATGCCCCGGAGAAAAGATCCAGACGATGCTTGTCACCCGTGACTTCCGAAGTGAAGCAAGCCGCTTTGCACGAAGCTTGCCTGTCCTCACCCTACTCAGCATGCTTTCTGAGTCAGTTACAATCACGATGTGTGTGTGTATCGTATTCTTCATCCAGCGGAAAGCTGCACTGACCGCCTCCACCTCCATTCTTAAGCTAGATGTTGTGGTATCATATGCCAGGCTCTCCTGCACCAGCCGGCGACCATTAGAGAGAGAGAGAGAGAGAGCATTGATACAGAGATTGATACACATTTTTTACTCTGAAGCAACACATACACTGCATCCATGATCAGGAGTAGAAGCATCCAGTGTGCCTGAAAGGTTTTATGTGGTGCTTGAATTTTCAGTTATTTTCTTAGCCCATATTGGCAAAAAATGCTGGCCCCATGAAAAAACAGTACTTCCTTCTAAATAATATTTAGTTTGTTTATTCCTGTGTCCATGATTATACAGTTTTTACAACAGCTCTTGAATCTCATCTCAAATATTTGTACTTGATCACAGATTCCAGATTCTGTTACTGGCTACTATCTAAACAGAGTCGGCTTGGATTCCAGTGATCCACGCATGTAAGATTACATTTATTTTTTGAGTTACTGTCTTTGTGTCCGAGTGCTTTTTTTATTTTGTAGTTTGCTCGGTTCTTTTTGTTTCGTGTTTTGTTGACTGCCCTCTGTTTTGTGTGTTGTTCACATAACTTTTGAGTTCTGTTCAAATTGTCATGTTCTGTTCATATAGCCTTCCTGACCATATGAAAGATGATCATCATCACGTGTTTGGGAAATATTATTTTTAGACTGAAGATCGCACAACAGATTAAAATGTCATCTATGTCACAGGATTGAGATAGGTTTGTCAACTCTCTTAGAATATCATTGGCACCTTGCCGTCTTGACAGATGATAGTTTGTTACATTGTGCTTCAAAAAGGCATAACCACAACCCATGGCGGTAGCGAATGTGACTGATCAGACCTATTCACGCTGTAAATGTTCGAGCACAATGGATGCTTCTGAACACATGGTCATTTCCACCATCAAGCACAATCTTCTGTCTTGCACGCACAGTATGTGACCTATCTGCAATCATTTTCTCCTGTCTTTATTCCATTTCTGATCTTTGTCCAATATGCAACATGTTCAGTGGCGACTTGCTCCCAATGTGCAATATCAATGCACATCTTTGTATTAATGTTTGAGACATGAAAGTCTGGTGTTTGACATGAATGTTTGAGACATGAAAGTCTGGTGTTTGACATGAATGTTTGAGACATGAAAGTCTGGTGTTTGACATGAATGTTTGTCTGGTGTTTGACATGAATGTTTGAGACATGAAAGTCTGGTGTTTGACATGAATGTTTGAGACATGAAAGTCTGGTGTTTGACATGAATGTTTGAGACATGAAAGTCTGGTGTTTGACATGAATGTTTGAGACATGAAAGTTTGAGACATGAAAGTCTGGTGTTTGACATGAATGTTTGAGACATGAAAGTCTGGTGTTTGACATGAATGTTTGAGACATGAAAGTCTGGTGTTTGACATGAATGTTTGAGACATGAAAGTCTGGTGTTTGACATGAATGTTTGAGACATGAAAGTCTGGTGTTTGACATGAATGTTTGAGACATGAAAGCCTGGTGTTTGACATGAATGTTTGAGACATGAAAGCCTGGTGTTTGACATGAATGTTTGAGACATGAAAGCCTGGTGTTTGACATGAATGTTTGAGACATGAAAGTCTGGTGTTTGACATTAATGTTTGAGACATGAAAGTCTGGTGTTTGACATGAATGTTTGAGACATGAAAGTCTGGTGTTTGACATGAATGTTTGAGACATGAAAGTCTGGTGTTTGACATCACAGCTTCAATGTCTGGTAAGCCAAGTTAATGCCTGTAATATGCTCAGTGAAACTATTGCTTATATTCTCAGACTGAGACTGATTTCTCTGGCTGCTCAGAAATTTATCTCGGACATAGCTAATGATGCCCTCCAGCATTCACGGATGAGAGCCTCGGGACAGAGCTCAAAGAAACCAGGCAAGGTGGGGCTTTTGTTGTGTATATGTCTCTTTGTGGTGTATGAGAAGTCTAATTCCACATTAAGAAGACAATTGTCTGTAGGAACGTTGGAGGGTGTGAGAGATGAAAAACCTAGAAGGAAGATGTGTGTCATGTTGACCTTATGGCATAGAGAAAGATCTATTTTGGAAATGATTTACACCACAATGCAGGAAGCTGTATTGGTTATATTTGTGTTCTTCATACAGCATATATATATATATATATATATATATATATATATATATATATATATATATATATATATATATCTATCTTATATATAAAAGGCAATCTCCGTCTGTCTGTCTGTCTGTCCGTATGTCCTTTATACGTTCGCGAACGGCCCATCCGATTGAGATGAAATTTTCTACACGCCTTCCTTTCATTCCAGAGCTGCCAACTGTCATAGTTTTTTTTTCTTCTTCCTCCTCCTCCCTCCTCCCCCTCCCAAAATACGTACGTAAATATATGTGTAAGGAAGTTATCTACAGTCGTGTAGAAGGGAAGAACTAGACGAGTATGAATTCGGAATGGCCGAACTCTCTTCCTCCTCTCTTCTCCTCCCTCCTCCCTCCCTCTATCTCCTCCCTCCACCCTCCTCCTCTTCCCTCTCATCCCTCTCCCTCCCTCCTTCTCCCTCTTCCTCCCTCCATCCTCCTCCATCCCTCCTCCCTCCCGCCTCCTCCTCTCTTCCCTCCTCATCCTCCCCTCCTCCCCTGCCTCCCTCCTCCTCCTGCCTCCCTTCTCCCTCATCATCCTCCCCCTCCCTTCTCCCTTCTTCTCCCTCTTCCCTCCTTCCTCCTCCTCCACCTCTCCCTCCCCTCTACCTCCTCCTCCCACCCTCCTCCTCCCTTCTCCTCCTCTTCCTCCTCCCTTTCCTTCCTCCTCCTCCTCCCTCTATCTCCTCTCTCCCCCTACCTCTTTCCTCTCCCTCCTCCTCCTCTTCCTCCCTCCCTTTCCTTCCTCCCCTCCTCATTCTCCCTCCTTCTATCCCTCATCCCTCCTCCTCCTTCCTTCTTCTCTCTCTGCCTCCTCCCTCCTCCTCCTCTCCTCCTTCTCCTTCTTCTCCTCCTACCCTCTTCCTCTCCCTCCTCCCTCTCCCTCCTCCATCCTCCTCCTCCCTCTTCCTCCTCCTCCCCTCTCCCTCTCTCCTCCATCCCATCCATCCCTCTTCCTCCTCCCCTCCTCCTCTTCCTCCTCCTCCCTCTTCCTCCTCATTCCTTCTCCTCCCTCTTCCTCCTCCTTCCTCCTCCTCCCTCCTCCTTCTTCCTCCTCCTCCTCCCCTCCCTCCTCCCCCCTCCTCCTTCCTCCTCCTCTCTCTCCTCCTCCTCACTCCTCCTCCTCCCTCTACCTCCTCTCCATCCTCCTCCTCCCTCTTCCTCCTCCTTCACCCTCCCTTCCTCCTCCTCCATCCTCCCCTTCCTCCTTCCTCCTCCTCCCTCTTCCTCACCACTCCCCTCCCTCCTCCTCCTTCTTCCTCCTCCTCCCACTCCTCCTTCTTCTCTCTCCTCCTCCTCCTCCCTTCCTCCCCTCCTTCTCCCTTATCCTCTCCCTACCCTCTTCCTCATCCCCTCCTCCCTCCTCCATCCTCCTCCTCCCTCTTCCTCCTCCTCCCTCCTCCTCCTCTCCTCTTCCTCCCTCCTCCTCCTCATCCCTCCTCCTCCCTCCTCCTCCTCCTCCCTCTACCTCCTCCTCCCTTCACATTCCTCCTCCCCTCTTCCTCCTCCTTCCTCCTCCTCCTCATCCCTCCTCCTCCTTCTTCCTCCCTCCTCCTCCTCCTCCCTCCCTCCTCCTTCCTTCCTCCCTCCTCTCTCCTCCTCTCTCTCTCCTCCTCACTCCTCCTCCTCACTCCTCCTCCTCCCTCTACCTCCTCTCCCTCCTCCATCCTCCTCCTCCCTCTTCCTCCTCCTTCACCCTCCTCCCTCCTCCTCCATCCTCTCCTCCCTCCTCCTTCCTCCTCCTCCCTCTTCCTCACCACTCCTCCTCCTCCTCCTCCTTCTTCCTCCCTCCTCCTCACTCCTCCCCCTCCTCCTTCCTCCTCATCCCTCTCTGCCTCCTCCCTCCTCCTCCTCCCTCCTCCTCCCTCTACCTCCTCCTCCTCCCTCCTCCTCCCTCTACCTCCTCCTCCCTTCACATTTCTCCTCCTTCCTCTTCCTCCTCCTCCCTCCTCCTCCTCTCCCTCCTCCCTCCTCCTCCCTTCACATTCCTCCTCCCTCCTCCTCCCCTCCTCCTCTTCCCTCCTCCTCCTCCCCCTCCTTCTCCTCCTTCTCCCTCCTCCTTCTCCCTCTTCCTCCTCCCTCTTCCTTCTCCCTCCGCCTCTTCCCTCCTCCTACTCTCTCCTCCTCCTCCCTCCTCCTCCCTCTCCCTCCTCCTCCCTCTCCTCCTCCTGCTCCCTTCTCCTCCTGCGTTCTCCTCCTCCCTCCTTCTCCCTCCTCCTCCCTCTTCCTCCTCCCTCCTCCTCGCCTCCTCCTCCACCCTACTCCTCCCTCCTCCTCCTAATCCCTCCTCCTCCCTCCTATTCCTCCCTACTCCTCCTGTCTCCTCCCTCCTCCTCCCTCCTCTTTCCTCCTCCACCTCCCTCTTCCTCCTCCCTCCTACATTTACCCAAGACAGACAGACAGTCAGACAGATAGATAGTCGGAACGGGAACTTATATGACTACTTATATGAATTAAATGAGATGCTCTCCACCATGGGCTGGGCCGGGTCAGACAGACAGACAGATAGATAGACAGACAGACAGACAGACAGTCGGGAACGGGAACTTATATGACTACTTATATGAATTAAATGAGATGCTCCCCACCAGGATTTGGGCGATGCCGGGCCGGGTCAGACAGACAGACAGATAGATAGTCGGAACGGGAACTTATATGACTACTTATATGAATTAAATGAGATGCTCCCCATCAGTGTCTGGGCGAAGCCGGGCCGGGTCAGCTAGTATATATATATATATATATATATATATATATATATATATATATATATATATATATATAGCGATCTGTAGTGTTTGGTAAACTATGGGAGTGCAGTTAAACAATCATGACACAAATGTGTTGTGTGGTTATATGATGGGGTCTAGTTAGGAGTTTCCTTGTGTTGTGCGGTGATAAGGTGGATCTAGTTTGGATTTTTCTTGTGTTGTGTAGTCATATGGTGGGTCTAGTTATTGTTTCCTTGTGTTGTGTGCTGCATGAGATGAGCGTATTTTTATAAACATGTAGTATATGGAACAGGTTGAAAACCGTGACTGGTTGTCAGTTTCTGTATATTTGGCATGATGCAAATCGAGTTTCACTTGGGAGAGAAATTTAAATGTTTTAGAGTGCAAGTTGCATGACAAGGACATTGACTTAACAACAGCTGTCAGTCTCCTGGGGTGGAAACTTCGCATTGACTTAACAACAGCTGTCAGTCTCCTGGGGTGGAAACTTCGGTTTTCCCAATAACTATCATAGTTAGGCAAACATACATAGTGTTCATTTTCAGCATCATTTATTAATTCAAATGATGGTTGCTGTCAGTTATTCACCATACCTAAGTCAGTGATACAGATCTACAGCCAGTTTAATGGTGGTCTTGTTGCAATCTCACGATTATCATGTTTGAAATGATAATGATATGGCAACTGATGTGTGGCTGAACAACCGTGAGGTTGACAATAGAAGTTGCCTTTCTACTGGACGACAGTTGAGAGAAGTTTGCGTCATCATATTGAACATCATTATGTTGGTTCTAGTTTGCTTAGCAGTTGAGCACATAGAGTGGGTCCAGAGACAGAAATGACAGAAGAGTTGTAGAAAATTTACGGTGGGCCTAGTTAGTTTCCTTGTGTTATGTGGTTGGATAGTGGGTCTTTGAAACAAAATCTCCCTTATTTGCGAAGGGTGAGTAATTTGTGTTGTTACCCGAGATCAGTGGCTTCGATAAATATTAGAAATGTTTGATTTTTTTATGGAGATTCCAAGCCCTGTGCTGTGTTTAACAAACGCTCGCAGGCACAATGTTTTGTATTTGACAAAATGCAGACTTGTACATTATTCCTGGCAAACTATCATTCATATTTACTCTTATTGCTTCATTTTTCTGGGAAATAGGACAAAAAGATGACTTTACAGATGGAGGACCTGTCACCTGCCCTGTCCGAGTATGGAATCAACATCAAGAAACCATTGTATTTTGTATAGAACTTTTGGCCATATCAGCATTGTGTTTAGAACTATAGGTTACGCTGACATGTTATACCTTAGAACACATTTGTACCAAAATGATCTGTGCTATGTGCATTAATGTTTCCATTCACAACATAAGCATCAGTGGTGTATGTTGACTATATAAGTTCCAATTTGTGATCAACTGAAGATATTCTGAGTGTAATTATTGCAGATATGGTTGTGTGTGTTTGTGTTTCAGGGAGAGAGAGAGAGAGATTGTTGTCATGAATGTTGTGTGACTGATATCAGTATGTGGCACATGTGATGTGGGTACTGCAGACAGGATTGTCAGGCACATGTGGTGTGGGTACTGTAGACAGGATTGTCAGGCACGTGTGGTGTGGATAGTGTAATTGTCAGGCACATGTAGTGTGGATAGTGTACACAGGATTGTCAGACATGTGTGGGTACTGCAGACAGGATTGTCAGATATGTGTGTGTACTGCAGACAGAATTGTCAGGCACATGTGGTGTGGGTAGTGTACACAGTATTGTCAGGTACATGTAGTGTGGATAGTGTACATAGGATTGTCAGACACATGTGTGGGTACTGCAGACAGGATTGTCAGGCACATGTGGTTTGGGTAGTGTACACAGGATTGTCAGGTACATGTGATGTGGATAGTGTACACAGGATTGTCAGACACATGTGTGGGTACTGCAGACAGGATTGTCAGGCACATGTAATGTGGATAGTGTACACAAGATTGTCAGACACGTGTGGGTACTGCAGACAGGGTTGTCAGATATGTGGTGTGGGTAGTGTAGACAGGATTGTCAGGCACATGTGTGGGTAGTGTACACAGGATTGTCAGACACATGTGTGGGTAGTGTAGACAGGATTGTCGGGCACATGTGTGGGTAGTGTAGACAGGATTGTCGGGCACATGTGTGGGTAGTGTACACAGGATTGTCGGGCACATGTTGTGTGGGTAGTGTACACAGGATTGTCAGACAGATGTGTGGGTACTGCAGACATGATTGTCAGACATGTGGTGGTGGGCTGTGCATAGAAAATGGGGCACCAAATTGTTTTAAAGATTATTCGTTGTTAGTCATTGGATGAATATCTAATGTGTAATGTTTGTAAATATTTTAGCTGCATTACACGTTTTTGGTTTATTAAACCAGTCTATTGTTGTTTGGTGCTTTATTGGACACTGCTATTTCTGTTAATCTTATGATTCACATTGACAATATGAAGGGACATATGTTTACATATTTACACATGCAGTCTATATCAACCATTCATACACCTGTAAATAGCGTACACATCATGCAACCATTCACCTGTAAACAGTGTATACATTATGTAACCATAAACCTGTAAACAAACAAGCGATCTATGGTCTCACATCACCAGGCATAGCGTTCCTCCTTATTATTTGCATATTTGATTATTGCTCGCTGGACTTTATGTGGGTGGTGTGCCTTGTCAGATTGAAGGACCTGATCATTCGGGGCCATATCAATTGACGGATGTCGCCGTCACGATCGGACAAATTTTGAGCTATAGCCTACAATGGGTGACATGATATTCTAGTGTGATAATTTGGTCGCGTCTAGCGTGTGCCGTGTGGCCTAGTGGTTACACACTTGCCTCACACGCCAGTGATCCGGGGTTCGATCCTGGGTCCAGTCAAGGAAATGCACTTCTGACGAGCTCAAACGAGAGTGAAACTCGAATCTAGTGCTTCGATATTGATGTGGACAAGGCCTTGGGTTCGTACCGGAATACGATCTGCATTGCCAGTAGTGGGTTCTGCTCAATCTTTAAACCTCAAATCCCAAAACAACCATTTAAATTAATAAAAAGATGTCAATTGCAATTAAAAAAAGATTGTTGAAGTGCTACATAGAACCTGTACTTTTGTATGGTTGTGAAACGTGGTCAGTGAGCAGAAAAGCTGTGAAACATCTAATAGTAGTAATGTGGTTTCTGAGGAAAGAATACCATGGACAGACAAAAAAAACCAAAACAAATAAAGTCCTATAAAAAGCAAATGAAATTCGTAAAGTGATCAGAGAATTTAGACGTAGACAGTCACAATTGTTTGGGCACATTATGAGAAAAAATAAACTAGACAACTTGGTGACAACTGGCAAGATTGAAGGGAAAAGAACAAGGGGAAGACAAATAAGTAAACATCTTGATAGCATGACCATAAGGCATATTCGAGACAAGAACACAGAGCTGGTCCACGGCTATGGTGAGAAGGCAAAACATGACCTCCCACACTTATCGGCATGGCACATGATGATGATGAACACTACATTGTCACAAATACCAGTGGACCATGAGGTGAAGAAAAGACACTGGCTCTGTTAGCCAAATGGACCCTTTCACACGTACCGATGCATGTTTGGTAAATGGTGCTAATCTCATATCTTTACAGACTAATCAACACTAGATTGGTGACGTAGTTGATATCACACTTGCCACCTTTATTTCCCATAGATTTTTCTGGTACCCATTTAGGCTGCATCGACTTAGGAGCCCAAGTCATTTTTTTTAAAAATCCCGTCTTGGGGATTCCAATACATTACTACCGGGCCTGCAGGCAAGCATGCTAGCCACTGCGCTACCACGGCTCCTAGATCAATAAGGTCAAATAAGAGTAGGAACCTTTTGCAAGTTTGTTTGGTTGTTGTGTAGTCGACGGATCAATATCACACGGGTGTAACCCATAAGTGCTCCGTTCTACTCTTAACTCAAACCTGAGTCCGGAGAATCTCAGCTAAGTGCATGAACTCCATAGCACCAGCAAGGATCCTGAAAATACTTTGGGTAGATTTTTTTAACTCGAAATTTTGCCAGGGCAGCGCCGTTAGTCTACTCTTTCGATTTTCAACTGCCAAGGGATTTTTTTTACGTGCGCAGCAATATGCACGGCCGTTCAATTTCACTACCCAGAGACCAAGGGAAATTTTGTTACTAGAAATACACGTGAAAAAATCCTGGCCCTCATCCGGGCTTGAACCTGGGACCTCCAGCACTCGAGGCGGACACCTTACCTGGAGACCACACAGTTCTCCCTTTTTCAAGTAATAAGCTATAATGGGCATATGGTGCTAGACATATTAGTATAGACCAATGGGTACTCCAGGGGTGCTGTGGTCAACAGCACGTCCGCCACCTTCTCTTATCAAGACATTGTCTGGCATCCGTTTTAGGCTGTCCCGACCTGGGAGCCCAAAACAATTATAAAATTCGCCTTGGTGTTAATTCGAACCCAAGACTACCAGGCCGACAGTCAACCGTCTAACTAACCACTGCACTGCCGCATCTCCGCGAAAAGCTGGGAGTGAGTGGCCTACTGGCCTTACGTCTCTGTCCGGTGTACAGTCAACTACTGCGTGCTGGTTTTTCGAAAAATCAGTTTCGCCTGACAACCCCACCACCCTAAAGAATACCAGCAACATCGCATTGTTGTGTTTTGCTTGGCACAAAGCATATTCTCGATTTCCCACGCTTCAGTTTCTTCTTAGTCATTTTTTTGGATTAAGCGGACTTCTTAGGTGGATGTATCCGGTATCTGTGACACTTCGCACGCACTGTGACATAATTTAGTAAATTAAATTTACTGTTACTCACAATGCGTTCTACAGTATTAGTGCTTGGAAACCTAGTTTAACTCTGTTAATATTAATCTTTGTTTAAGAGCGTCAGGTTGAAGGTGGTACAATTTCAAAAAGATACAGCGAGCGGTCAATGGCGGACTTGCCGTTGTGTCAATTTGCCCGATGACAAGTGAGCCCCATTAAATGTCAGACAATTCGATAGTAGCTTTTCCTCTTGGCAACCAATAATCCAATATTGTTAGACCCTGTCCACTGCACTGAGGGCGATACAGTACCTATTTATTTTTCAACATTGGGAGCCAGAATAAGGATTTGATGTGGGCCCCTGATGAGGTGAGCTGCCTTAAACATTAGACAAACGTTTAAAAATGTTAATGTCTTTTAGTAGCTTTTCCTCCTGGCAATCAGTATTGTTAGAACCAGGCTACTGCGTAGATGGCGATACAGTACCTCTATAACGTCCCAGCCATGGGAGTCAGAACAAGGATTTGCAGAGCACCTGAATATCCCCGTCTCAGTGCGACATACATCCACTGCATGGTGCGATCAAGAAAAAGACAGCAGGTTAAAACAGAAAAATCCGGTGCAGGTCAGGGCGAGGATATTCAACAGGTTCGTTACGTGAGTTAGGACCGAATGAAGAATGGATGCAAGTGCCAATAAAGTGCACTATGTCCTTTTCAGTGCACCAGGCTGGATAACGGGTGCTGACGAAAAAATCCGGTAATTGTGGCGGCAGAAGTTCAGGCGTTCACGCAAGTTCTCCTCTCTCTCTCTCTCTCCCCCCCCCCCCCCCCATTCACGTTAAATTGTTTTGAATAGTATCTCTTGCATGGTTATGGAATGTTTCATGCCGTCATATATTTATACTCCCACCCAAGGAATATGTCTTTGATAGTCCAAAGGCAACTGAAATCATGGAAATCGGCGGAATGTTTTTGATGTTTTGGCGACAATGGATTGAATTCACGCTAACAAACTTGTCTTACAGTAATGTTCTGAACATTTCCGTTCTACTGTGTAACGTGCTTCTTATAAGGAAATTCCCGTGCACCACAGAGAATATTCGTGACTGGACTCTAATGTTCCCATCTGGAGATGTAATACATTTCATAATATGCACTTCATCTCTGACCTGTAAATTATATACCGCATAAAAAACATTGCGACCTGCTGTACAATTTCCAGAACTAAATCTCATCATTTTCCAACACTAATATACGTTTATCATGAACCTCCATGGCTCATTTTATTTACCAACGGGACAATCATGGATGTGAGGTGCCATGGCAGAACTTCAGGAATAACTGAACAAGAGTTGTAACACAACGTAATAGTTTCATGCAGTTAAGTTAGTTGCATATACTTTACCGGACGTCGCATCCAACCCCACAATTTGTTGGCTATTTGTAATTTTTTGGCAAGTTTACGTTCAGTAGTTTCTCATTGCATTCTGAACAACCGGCACTCATACCATTATATGATAATCAGCGCAAGACGGTCAACTTCCAAATCTCCCGCAGTTGTTTTCGAACGCGGTATACACGATTACGAACTGCGTTGTTAACTCCTTCGCCACAGCTCCGGATGTTTAATGCAGATTCACATCAAATCGTGGTCAAGTTGCCCACCAACCAGTCTTGCCAAGACTGTCCAGCTGAATAGTATCTTTAATGACTCCAGCAGGTGGCACCGTATCCCACCCAGCTCAGACTCTGGTGGTCTTTGATGCTCCTCTGGGACATTACTTCAACTACTACACGGATGTTACACCAGTGACAGTGTCTTACTAACACAAGACATGCCTGTATATTTTCCACTCAAGTAAACTAAATATTATTCCTATGATGTGGAAACGGGACTGTCGTATTTTTCCTTGTCTATCACAAATGGATCAAGAGAGCACTCGTTATTTAAATCTGTCCATGAAGAATACACAGATCTTGCTTGTTGATAGTCTCCTTTTAAAGGTTACAAATATGTCTATCGTTTAATTGTCCACAATAAGATTTTCACTATTGTTTTGTTTAACAATTATTTTGTACAAAAGTGTATTTACAAGGTACTTTGTTTCCCTGTATATTTCTAATACAACAGATACATTTATATACACACATTACATTCATGGCAAGGTACAATGACCTTCACATTACCTGATGATGATGATGATGATGATGATGATAATGGGGGTAACCATCCGCTCTGAAGCATACAAAAATTTGTCAATAGAAATTCATACTCAGAGTATTCTCATTCACACTTTTATTTTTGGTTTTAGATTTTTAGGGCTCATGTGTTCCGCAGGGGCAAGAGCCGCCTCATAAGTTCCATGGCCCGTGTCATACAGATGACCGCCTCTGCTGGTAAACAACTTAACGGTATTGTGGAAAGGATTATCCATTAATCATTGCGGCACTGTAAGATTTTACAAAGAAAATTGAAAACGGGAATGTGCAGGTTTTGCTCGCGCCCGCGCGCGCGCGCGCGCGCGCGAGAGAGAGAGAGAGAGAGAGAGAGAGAGAGAGAGAGAGAGAGAGAGAGAGAGAGAGAGAGAATGAAAGAGAGATAATGAAAGAGAGAGAGAGAGAATGAAAGAGAGAGATAATGAAAGAGAGAGAGAGCAGAGGGAGCGGGGAGAGAGATAACAAACCAAAAGAGACTGAAGTTAGCTACATTGAACTTATCACATTCACAATGCATTTATTTGAGGTGGGCGGGGTTGCGGTGGAAATTAAATAAATTTTGTCTTGGTCAGATATTTACTTCCTGGCTGACAAAGACCTTTGATCTATGACAGATTCCCAATGTGCTGGGTAGATTTTTGAACTTTTGACCTTGACCGTGGTAATATTTCATTTCGCAATCCCCGGTGACAAAGAAATCTTTCGCAACTAAAACTATTTCTAGACCCATCAAATACGTCTGACTTGTCTCGAAGAATAACCCTGAAGTAATGTCTTTGTCCCAAGGTCTTTGTTGGGCTATTTTCCAAGTCCGCCGTTCCCTGTTTCCCTTTGGAATAGAAAGAAAAAGCAGCGGTTGCAGCAGGATATAACAATATGAATTGGAAACAAATAGGTATATTAAGCTCGCAGGAGCTTAATATATCTATTTGTTTCCTGTTTCCCTAACCGCAGGATTGCGCTGACCTGAACTTTAACCTTTCGTATTGTCAGTTAACTACTCTTCTAATCTAGTTGTCTATTAACTGTTACTTTGTGTGTGTGTGTGTGTGGGTGTGTGTGTGGAGGGGGGGGGGGGGGGGGGCTGGCTTTAACTTCTAACTAAAAAGTTGTCTGTTGTCATAAATTTATGCACACATTTGGTTATTAATTCACACATACCGTAAGGCAGTGGTTCTCAACCTTTTTTGGCCCATGCACCCCTTCACCATATTTTCAGAACGTCATTTCCCCTTTCGTATTTCCTCCCCTACACAGTATACGTAAAAATGGAAGCTAAATTTAATAACACACACTAGAACAAGCCTAGACGTCTACATAAAACTTGATTTGTGGGTCTACTTACGACATAAAATTAATTTGAGAAGGGCGAGAAGTTCACAACCGTAAAGTATGGAGGAAAAAAACAATATCAAGTAATCGTTTCTTGTATTAATACGATCTTGAAGTAATCTTAATCCCCCCCCCCCCCCTGGAATCCCTAAAATTCCCCCTAGGAGAGAATTCCTTACCGGTTGAGAACCACTGCATTAAGGTATGCGACAAGGTTGACAGACCACCCCCTATATACATAGGTTTTATGGTTTTGGAAGAGGAAAACTAAAACGAAAGAACCTTGTAGAATCTGCAAAAGAGGATGAGGACAGATCCTTTAATAATCAACAACCTAACTCACCTACAAATGCAAGTTTCCAGCTTAGACAGCATCGCCTGCTTGATGTGATAGAAAACATTCATGGTATTGAGAAAAAGACTGAGAATCGATCATAAAGATGAAACTGCATATAAAATTGCCCAAGTATTATCTGGAACAGGCAATAGAAATGGAATGATTCTCCTGAATCTAACAAAATCGAGCAATGAAAATAGTGGCAACAGGAACATTCAAGTAACGTCAGAGCATATATAGAAGCCTTGAAAACTGTAACAGAAATACTGTTAACAGAGAATAATATAATAACAAGCTTTACAGTCCCGAAGTCGGCTTTTTTGTTCAGACATCCAAATGATTTGTAAAAAAAAAAATGGATCCCGTCACATTGCAACGAGCGTGGAAATCAAGAGGATGGCAAATTGACAAAGGAAGGCGGGAGATTATCTGTCTGATATGGACAAAACCTTAAATGAGGCAGAGGTTTGTTAGAAGCACATATAGAAACAAATGGGGATCAGAGCATCCAGGTCATCAGAAAGAATTCGGCCACAGTGAACAAGTAGCAGCATTCAGACTACTCACAAGACATAACAAGCCGAAATATTACTTATTCAATAAACTAGGGAGGCGTTATTCGTAGCAATAGGGCCTACTGAGCGATATTCACAGCTGAGATTTAAAAGTGGCTCAAATTGAAAATTGAAATCATTTTATATATATATATATATATATATATTTTACACATTTAGTTCTGTATGCAGTTCCTAACCATAACCCTAACCCGAAACTTGAAAAGAACGCTCGTTTTTCTATCGCGATTTTCGACGGTAGTAACCGTCACGTGACCAGCCACGACTGCGAATAACACGTAGCTATGGGAGGCGTTATTATAATCTCTTCGATAAAACTAAGCACAGGGAATGCTGATGAATTAACTGTGGAATTAGCAAAATGACGGCAAGTGTGTCCAACATTAGCATAATAGAGACAATTATTTTGGTCTACACATGTACCATTTGAGGACAAACCCAACGATATCAACAACCTGAAGTTGAATGCTGCTATCTGTCATCACCATCATCATCATCATCATCATCATCATCATCATCATCATCATCATCATCATACATCATCAGCATCATCATCATCATCATCCACTTCTGCCGTCAAGCATCATGGGGAGGAATAATTTGCGCCTCAGCGCCCGGTGGGTGGCACTGGATAGTGTCATTCCGTGTGATTGTACAATGTCTTTGGGGGGTACGGGGTGTCAGGCATTGGTAGCACCTTTGTTAAGGATGACTCTCATGTCCTTTTCAGGACCCATCCCCCACTGGTCCAAGCCTAGTAGCTGTCAGCATGCGACAGCGGCCACCCCCCGGGCAACAGCTGTGAGAGGCTGGCTAAACCAGGCATGGGTAGCCGATTTGGTGTCAAACCAAGCGGTAAACTAGGGTAAGCCTACCCAGCATGTGAAGACAAGATTCGGCAGACTGCGCGGAAGAAATCATTCCTGATTCAACGGACAAGACGGCGTTTACCTGCAAAGCGTTGTGGAACGTAATGAGCACGGCAAGGCACGTAGAGCGCCCTAGTCATCCACTGCACCTGTATTCGTCTCCAGTCGTCTTGACTTGTCTTGCCACTGGACTCAGATGGACTCAGGTGAGAGAAAGAGGTCGACGAATTGCGCAACTCTTCCTCACTTTAATCTAAGTCATCGCGCAAGTCATTCTTCATCCAACGTCATATATCACCTTCAAGCCCTGTGGCGATGGGCGAGCGGCGAAGCGGCAGGCGTGGGTACGCTGGCAGCCGTAGTCGCAGACCTGCACACAGGTGGCTCAGGCCATATGGTCGTCTTTTCCTGACCGGAGCAGCAGTGGGATTCGGCAGCCCCCTGAGCGACTGAGCAGCCCTCTATAGGAACACACTGCTCACCTCCATAGCATGAGGAAGGGGCTAGAAAAGGTGCCCTAAACATTGTCTACTCCATCATTACCTAACCAGCTAGCCGCGGTTGGTGGGTACCCTAACTGCGGTCGACATACAAACAAAGATAAAACAAGCAAAGCTAAAAGAGTAAACCATATTCCCTTAACAATTGGAACTTGGAATGTACGCACCCTACTTGACAGAGACGGCGCATCGGGTCCAGAGAGACGAACAGCACTGATTGGGAGAGAGCTGGGCAGGTACAACATCGACATTGCAGCCTTGAGCGAGACACGACTTGCAGAAGAAGGCCAAATCTGTGAAATAGGTGCCGGCTACACATTTTTCTGGAGTGGAAGGAAAAGCGAGGAAAGACGCCAATCCGGTGTGGGATTTGCCATTAAGTCGGCCCTGGTCGGCAAATTAGCTGGATTTCCAAAGGCTATAAACGACAGGCTCATGACCATTAAGTTGCCCCTGCTGAATGGAAGGAAGCATGCAACCATTGTTAGTGTCTACGCACCAACTATGACCAACGAAGATGATGTCAAGAACAAGTTCTATGAGGACCTGCACAATGTATTAACATCTGTTCCCAAAGGAGACAAACTTATACTCCCTGGGGATTTTAATGCCAGAGTAGGTACGGACACCACCTCTTGGAGTGGCATTATTGGAAAGCATGGAGTTGGAAATTGTAACAGCAATGGACCCCGCCTCCGTCAGACATGTGCCGAACAAGATCTGGTTACGAACACAATTTTCCGTCTCCCCATGAGAAATAGGACATCGTGGATGCACCCTCGCTCGAAACACTGGCACCTCATTGACTATGTCATCGTCAGGAGGAGTGACAGACAAGATGTTCGAGTGACAAAATCCATGTGTGGTGCCGAATGTTGGACAGACCATCGTCTCATTGCCTCGAAAATAAACATTCACATCAGGCCACCACGGCGTCCTCACGGGGTGAAAATGCAAAAAAAAAAAAAGCTAAATATCATCCGCCTAAACAGCAAGAAAATGCAGCAGTCGTTTGAAAATATGCTGGAAGACCGCCTCAAGCCCAATGCTGCAGCTAAACAGGATACAGAAATAGAATGGAGAGCCCTAAAGGACATAATTTACAACACTGCTATGGAAATCCTGGGTCCAGCCCCCCGAAAGCATAAAGACTGGTTTTATGAAAATTCCGAAGACATCAACCAATTGCTGGCCGAGAAACATCTTCTCCTCAAGGCACATTTGAATGACCCGAAGTCAACATAAAAAAAGATGCCTTCAAAAACATTCAGAGAGTAGTGCAGCAGAAACTTCGGCACATGCGGGACTCCTGGCTGAGCAGCAAAGCTGATGAAATTCAGGGCTTTGCTGACAGTAATATCATGAAAAACGTCTACTACTCACTGAAAGCGGTCTATGGTCCTACATCACCAGGCATAGTTCCCCTCCTCAGTGCAGATGGGGGAACATTGGTCACCGATAAGAAAGAAATCCTTAAACGCTGGGCAGAGCATTTCAGCAACATCTTAAATGCAACTTCCTTCTTCGATGATGAAACAATCAACTGCCTTCCTCAAGTTCCCACCAATGAGACACTTGATGACCTGCCAACCATAGTGGAAGTAAACAAAGCAATCCAGCAACTCTCCAGCGGCAAGGCACCTGGTCCTGACTCCATCCCAGCAGAGATATACAAGACAGGTGGGCCGATCCTAATAGAGCAGCTTCACCAAGTCTTTACAAACATATGGGTGAACGAGACCATGCCACAAGATTTCAAGGACGCGTCAATAGTCCACCTTTACAAACGTAAAGGAAACCGCAAATCCTGTAACAACCACCGAGGCATCTCCTTGCTTTCAATTGCAGGGAAGATATGCGCCAGAATTCTTCTCAATAGCCTCACAGTCCATCTCGATCAAGGTCTTCCTGAGAGTCAATGTGGCTTCAGAAAAGAACGTGGAACTGTTGACATGATTTTCGCTGCAAAGCAGCTGCAAGAGAAATGTCACATTATCTATTACTATGCTGCCCCCCCCCACCTCCCCCCCCCCATATCTAACTTAATTGTCCTCACTTTCCTATATTTTCATAGCAGACTGTTCACATATTTGTGGCTACTCCAATCCTTTTTGGCAACCCATTTTTAATTCAGGTGGCCAAGTCACCTTTCCGGCCTCACGTGCTAAGTTACAGATCGTGTGTTAGTGTATTGTGGTCTTTCGTTTGCTGTATCTCGTTGTTAGCTGTGTTGTCATTGACAAAGATTCTGAGAATCGAAACGTCTGTGTGTCGTATTGTATGCGTTCGTGTGTATTTTATCTTATTTTATTATTCATTTTTATATTTATTGAGTGCTTCTGATTTCGGATTTTTCACCTGTATTTCGCGACACGTGGATCTCCTTGTAAGGTATGTGCAACGTTTGTTGATGTTTAGTTCGTTTTTTCTCGCAGGAGTCTAAAATACCTATTTGTTTCCATTTCATATTGTTATATCCTGCTGCAGCCGCTGCTTTTTCTCTCTATTCCGTGTCAGGAACAGAATTGCGAAATGTTCTCCACTTTCATTGACCTTACCAAGGCTTTTGATACAGTCAGCAGAGAAGGACTGTGGAAGATTATGGCAAAATATGGCTGTCCACGAAAGTTTGTCCAAATAGTGCGGCTATTTCATGATGGCATGCAGGCAAGAGTACAGGAAAATTGTGAATTTTCTTAGCCCTTTCCTGTCAGAATGGAGTGAAGCAAGGATGTGTCCTGGCACCAACACTGTTCAGCCTCATGTTTTCAGCCATGTTGATGAATGCCTTCGAGAACGACGACATTGGAATAGACATCAACTACCGTATGGATGGAAAGTTATTCAATCTCAGAAGGCTGAAAGCTAAAACCAAAATTAACAGCGACACCGTCAGAGAGCTCCTGTTTGCTGATGATTGCGCTCTATACGCCAACTCAGAGGCGGACATGCAACATAATGTTTCAGCTTTCTCACATGCCTGTGCCAACTTTTTGCTCAATATCAATTTGGAGAAGACTGTAGTTATGTACCAGCCAGCTCCAGGGAATAATCACACTGTGCCGAATATCAAAGTGAATGATCATAGACTAAGTGTTGTGGATAGATTCACCTATCTTGGCAGCACTGTGTCACAAGCTGCCACAATTGATGATGAAGTGAATGCAAGAATCTCCAAGGCCAGTGCGGCCTTTGGCAGATTGTACAAGAATGTATGGGACAGAACTGGAATAAGCCTGCAAACAAAGCTAAAAGTCTACAAAGCAGTTGTATTATCCACACTGCTATATGCTTGTGAAACCTGGGCTGTTTATCAGCGACACGCTGGGCAATTAAACCACTTCCACACAATCTGCCTAAGTTAGCTACTGAAGATTAAATGGCAAGACAAGATTCCAGACACTGAAGTCCTAGAAAGGGCGTCCATGGTGTCACGTAAAATCTTGAAGTTGTCGATGGATGAAAATATGTCGCGTCATGCGTCTGCAAGCAGCCGTCATTCTTTGATGTGTGTTGATCGAGGAAGGACTGTCGCGCCATACGTCTGCAGGCAGCGGCCATCCTTTTGATGTGATAGACAAACTGTCTGGGTAGAAGTCGGCAAGATCTTTTGTTGTGGTTGAAAAAGTTCTCTAGATCACAGACAGGAGACACTTTCCTGGATGAAAGGTACATACCGCCAGTTGTTGACATTAAGTCGGAAACGGAGAGAGAAAAATAGCTTCTAGACGTCTAATGTCTAGACAATTTTGTGACGTCATTCAGACACAGTATTGAAAGAGTCTGGATAAACAACTTTGGAGTTAGTCGACCAAAAGTTGTGAAACGATACGGACGTGTGCAATATTCCTAGTTTGTTTCTAGAGAGAGAGAGAGAGAGAGAGAGAGAGAGAGAGAGAGAGAGAGAGAGAGAGAGAGAGAGAGAGAGAGAGAGAGAGAGAGAGACTATAGTGTCTATTGTTGATTTATATCGGCGGACATCTATCCAGTGTGTGATTTCATAGTCTCCATCTCAAACAGGAATAACTATATTGTATTTAATTTAAATAGATCTAACTTAGGTTATTTTTAAGAATCGAGTGTGTAGTAATGTGCGTTGATAGGACGTGTTATAAGAGCGTCGGCAACAGTAGCCTACTGCGTAGCTTAAACTAGCGATGGTGTGAGATATCATTTAACTCAGTGAGTTAAGGACAATGTAGTGTGATAATATTTAGGGAGATTGAGGATGGTTGGGGGGATGGGGGAAATGTCCAATTGTAGGATCTTCCAGTAGGGTATATACTGGGTGTCTGCCCTTTTCCTCTAGTCTTTCCTTGTTTCCAAGTCATGTTTCCATGACTCAGACAGATCTGATGAGCTCCTCGGCCTTATGACAGAGGGTGGTTCTCTGTTATATATCTGAGTGCGGCCGTAGGCCTACACTCACCTAATAAAGGTCGGAATCGGGTTGCTCTCACCAGGTGTGTTCTCTCTTCAACAGGTTCCACTAGATATTACCACCAACTAGAAGAAAGTCATGGCTCAAGCATTGAAAGCAGAGCTTACTGAGAGGCTTTTGCACTGGGCCCATAACCCAGAGGGTCTGCAAGAACCTGGCCTCTGCTGAGCAGGAAACGATGATTATATAAGTGTGTTTCGTGAGTGATAGTTTACATCACAGTAAAATCAAGACACTGACAATAACACATGTGCCAGGAACACTAGTAGATATAGATACCTGGAAAAGTAACATTTTGAGTTACAATTGGTGAATTCCTATCATTACCAATTAACAGTGTGTGTTACAATTGGGGAATTCCCATGAACAATTAAATACTAACATTTAGTTTTCCAAAGTGACAGTAACATTATTTTTAGGATTCTCTGATCACAGAACATTTATGAACAGAGTAGTTACACTGTGTGTGTTAGATTGATGATCAATTTTGGACTGTTTCCGCTATTGATGACCAAGCATCTGGATTGTCCAAGAGCTATCGGAGGAAGTCGACACTTGCCCTGAAAGACACATCATTTGGGTGAGGTCTTCTGTCCATCATATATGGTGCTGTTGTGTGGCCAGTACAGTGGGGAAACAGACTTTGCTCCTGGGCTATTCGGTCTGATTCTACATACACACTAGATTATACGACAGCCATTCTACACATACACTTTGCACATACATGACACTTTTCTTTATTAAACTAATTTGTTGTTTTTGATAGAGCCAGTGTTGTGTTGGGTGTTTTGGGAAAAGAATGAGATGGGGCTTGGTTCAGTAGTAAGAGAGAGAGAGAGAGAGAGAGAGAGAGAGAGAGAGAGAGAGAGAGAGAGAGAGAGAGAGAGAGAGAGAGAGAGAGAGATCCAGAGACTGACGGGGTGTAGTGGACAGAAATCAAGAAGATCCTCAAGATAATGATATGGGGTTAAAAGAATGTTGGTGTTGATTCCCCTCACCCCAGGGACGACACATAAATAATACGACCTTACTGGGGGATCGACACGGGATATCTTGACACGGGATTGCCTGACACGGGATATCTTGACACGGGATTGCCTGACACGGGATATCTTGACACGGGATCGCCTGACACGGGATATCTCGACACGGGACTGTGATATCAGATTAATGAGGATCCAGCTAGGGTGAATGAATGTGGATAGGAGTTAAGACACATATCTTACCTGTTCACACTTCACACGTCTACATAGGTCGTTGGTCCTAATTCTACTCTTGTCATTGAGAGATTGTTTTGTGTTGTGCTGTGTGGTGTTAAATGTATAGATAAAATTTAACTAGTAAATATCTATATATTGTTTAGAGAAATTTACACTCAACCTGCTGACTCACCTCCCTGAACCATGGCCACTCCTAAACTAGATATGGCAGAACTAAGGGCAAGGGGGGGGGGGAAGGAATGGGCTTGTCGGGTTCTGCACTAACAGATTACATACAGGAGGTGGAGAGAGATTTTCGTCAAGCAGAAAGGGAAGATCGGAAGGCTGAGATGGAATTAAGAAAGATGGAGTTAGAGACTAAGAGAATAGAAGCTGAGCAAGCCACGAAAAGGTTAGAACTTGAGACTGAACAAGCTGCTAAGAAACTTGAAGCTTAACAAGTTGCTAAGAAACTTGAAGCTGAGCAAGCCACTAAAAGGTTAGAACTGGAAGCTGAGCAAGCTGCTAGGAAACTTGAAGCTGAGCAAGCTGCTAAGAAACTTGAAGCTGAACAAGCTGTTAAGAAACTTGAAGCTGAACAAGCTGTTAAGAAACTTGAAGCTGAGCAAGCTGCTAAGAAACTTGAAGCTGAGCAAGCTGCTAAGAATCTTGAAGCGGAGCAAGCTGCTAAGAGATTGGAAGCTGAACAAGAAGCTCAGAAAAGGGAGCATGAGTACCGAATGCGGGAACTCGAGCTTAAGAGGCAATCTAGTGGGGAAACTGAGGGAGCAGTGGGAGGTTCCTCTCTCTCTGGCTCAACCCCAATGGGTGGACATAGTTACCATGCTATGAAGTTTCCTTTGGCTGTCTATGAAGAAGACAAAGAGAAGATCGACCAGTACTTACAACGCTTCGAGGCCATGTCTGTTACTATGGGTCTGGATCGTGACAAATGGTGTCTTAAGTTGTCACATGGATTACGCGGGAAAGGTTACGGGGTTTATTCCCGCCTGCCGCCAGGACACGAGAACAATTATGACGAATTGAAAGCCGCTTTGCTGAAACATTACGAGATCACATCAAATACATATAGGAAGAAGTTTCGATCAGCGAAACGAGAGCCAGGAGAACTATTCGCCGCCTACAGTATGCGTCTGAAATCCTACCTCCAAAAATGGATGGATTTGGCTGAGTTCGCGCATGACTATGAGAGTCTGGAAGAACTGATGATAGTCGACCAGATGCGACAGCAAATGTCGGAACCTCTCAAGACATTCTTGGGAGAACAAGGGGCGGAGCGGCTTGATGTCGTGAATAAGCTGGCGGAAAGATTCGTTGAAGTCCACGAGGAAACGGAAGAAACCTGTACACCAACCATCAAAGGTCAGGAGAAACATGACCCAAAGAAATTCAAAGGCTCAGAAACAAAGAAAGTGGAACCATGTGTGAAGACTTCAGAGGAGAGTCCAGAGAAGACGAAGGATGGGAGACAGAGCCCACTCAACTCTCAACCGAAACGGCAGTTGTCTGAGAACTGTTCGATCTGCAAGTCGCCATCTCACAACACGAAAGACTGCAGATCGAAAATGAAGAGCTCTCACTTCGTGGCCTGCCGCGTGGCTCCAAGGACGGTTGCCACCGAAAAGGTCGAGGTCGTCAAAGGAACTCTGGACCAAGAGAGACCACCTGTGGTCGAACTGATCGAAGTCAACGGCCAGCAGGTTACCTGTCTCTTTGACACTGGCTTAGACGGGGAAGCCGTAATTGATGCCAGCCTGGTACGCCCAGACGAATTCACAGGGGAGACCATTGAGATACAGCCGGCCATGAGGAGTGCTGTTGCCATAACGCTACCATCGCCAAGGTGGAGATTAAGTCCAGGTACGTCACGGGCATTATTCCAGCAGCTGTATTATCTGATTCCCTGTTTCCCGTGATCCTTGGTACAAAATATGTGTTCTTGGGGGTGCCCAAGCAACCCTCCCACATGGGAACATCAGCCACTGGATCCCAAGGGAAGAAAGAAGAGGCAGACACACTCTGCACCAACCCTGTGTCAGGGGAATTGCATACTGCCCAGAGGAAGGACCCAACATTGCGTCCTTGCTACAAGAAGCTGCAAAGAAGTGCTGACCCACCAAGACGGGGACAGTACTTTCTGAGGAATCGGCTGCTTTATCGGAGAGCCGGAAGGGGAGACAAACTGCACGAGCAGTTGGTGGTCCCAGAGACCCACCGTCCTCACATTCTTCAGAGCGGGCACACCATATCCGGTAGTCAGATATCCGGAACTCGACATATGGGTGTCAGAGAGACGTTGCAGCAGATTTCCTGCCATTATTGCTGGCCAGGAATGACAGGTGATGTGCGCCGGTGGGTTAAGTCTTGCTCAGAGTGCCAGAATGCACCACCCAAAAATCGGACGAAGAGTAAAGAAGCTCTTAAGGTGGGAGACGGAGTAGTAGTGTGGGGTCCAGCAGAGACCAATATACTCCAAGTAGGATGGCAAAGACCTTATCCTGTGGTAAAGGTTGTGTCCAAGACCACCTACGAAATCAGGATCGGGGAAGAACTGAAAGGTCTCCCTAGGCATCTCCTTCAGAAATATGAGGAGAGATCCGATGTCAAATCTTCTTACCTTAGGGTGATGGCAGCCATTGTGAAAAGGGTTACGGATCCAGATGAAGACAAGAGATCCCAAGTTCTACATAGGAGGGCCTATGGAAACTTACAGGGTAGGTCAGATTTTCCAGCCAAAGAGAGGAGGGAAATCACACGTCAGGGAGAGGCCCATGATGAGAGATTTGATAGTAGCCCAGTTCAGAAGGAGTGGGTAACGTCGAGAACGGCGCGAGATACCCGAAACTCCGACCGAAGATTGGCTGACCAGATCCAATATCGACCGAGATGGCCCTGGAAGCAAAAGTCCAGGAGGTTGGGGGAAGACGATTCTGTCCATCGAGGACGATACCGCAGATCCCAGGATGCAAAACTTGGGGAAACTAAGCGGGTATGGAGACACTGTTACAGTCAGGATGGGACGATCCGTCTGTAATGTGAGCCATCGCTTACCCAAGCCGGAAGTTGGCCGACCGAACGTACAGGGGCGATGTGTCAACACTAGTGTCTGTCATGACTAGGATATAGGCTGTCAGTGAGATTGCCTAATGGATGGGAAGGAAAATGTTGGAGCTGTTTTCCTTTCTAGACACCCAGCTCCCGAAGAAGAGGAATAGATCATCTGGATCGAACCTCCAATGAGGAAGAGTTGATGCGGACTACTCTCTTAGGAGGGGGCCTATGTCACGTAAAATCTTGAAGTTGTCGATCGATGAAAATATGTCGCGCCATGCGCCTGCAAGCAGCCGTCATTCTTTGATGTGTGTTGATCGAGGAAGGACTGTCGCGCCTTACGTCTGCAGGCAGCGGCCATCCTTTTGATGTGATAAACAAACTGTCTGGGTAGAAGTCGGCAAGATCTTTTGTTGTGATTGAAAAAGTTCTCTAGATCACAGACAGGAAACACTTTCCCGGATGAAAGGTACATACCGCCAGTTGTTGACATTAAGTCGGAAACGGAGAGAGAAAAATAGCTTCTAGACGTCTAGTGTCTAGACAGTTTTGTGACGTCATTCAGACGACAGTATTGAAAGAGTCTGATAAACAACTTTGGAGTTAGTCGACCAAAAGTTGTGAAACGATACGGACGTGTGCAATATTCCTAGTTTGTTTCTAGAGAGAGAGAGAGAGAGAGAGAGAGAGAGAGAGAGACTATAGTGTCTATTGTTGATTTATATCGGCGGACATCTATCCAGTGTGTGATTTCATAGTCTCCATCTCAAACAGGAATAAATATATGGTATTTAATTTAAATAGATCTAACTTAGATTATTCTTAGGAATCGAGTGTAGTAATGTGCGTTGATAGAACGTGTTATAAGAGCGTCGGCAACAGTAGCCTACCGCGTAGCTTAAACTAGCTGGTGTGAGATATCATTTAACTCAGTGAGTTAAGGACAATGTAGTGGGATAATATTTAGGGAGATTGACGATGGTTGGGGGGATGGGGGGGGGGAATGTCCAATGGTAGGATCTTCCAGTAGGGTATATACTGGGTTTCTGCCCTTTTCCTCTAGTCTTTCCTTGTCTTACCATGACTCAGACCGATCTGATGAGCTCCTCGGCCTTATGACAGAGGGTGGTTCTCTGTTATATATCTAATAAAGGTCGGAATCGGGTTGCTCTCACCAGGTGTGTTCTCTCTTCAACAGGTTCCACTAGATATTACCACCAACTAGAAGAAAGTCATGGCTCGAGCATTGAAGGCAGAGCTTACTGAGAGGCTTTTGCACTGGGCCCATAACCCAGAGGGTCTGCAAGAACCTGGCCTCTGCTGAGCAGGAAACGATGATTATATAAGTGTGTTTCCTGAGTGATAGTTTACATCACAGTAAAATCAAGACACTGACAGTAACACCTGTACCAGGAACACTAGTAGATATAGATACCTGGAAAAGTAACATTTTGAGTTACAATTGGTGAATTCCTATCATTACCAGTTAACAGTGTGTGTTACAATTGGGGAATTCATATGAACAATTAAATACTAACATTTAGTTTTCCAAAGTGACAGTAACATTATTTTTAGGATTCTCTGACCACAGAACATTTATGAACAGAGTAGTTACACTGTGTGTGTTAGATTGATGATCAATATTGGACTGTTTCCACTATTGATGACCAAGTATCTGGATTGTCCAAGAGCTATCGGAGGAAGTCGACACTTGGCCTGAGAGACACATCATTTGGGTGAGGTTTTCTGTCCATCATATATGGTGCTGTTGTTTGGCCAATACAGTGATGAAACAGACTTTGCTCCTGAGCTATTCGGTCTGATTCTACATACACACTAGATTATACGACAGACATTCTACACATACACTTTGTACATACATGACACTTTTCTTTATTAAACTAATTTGTTGTTTTTGATAGAGCCAGTGTTGTGTAGGGTGTTTTGGGAAAAGAATGAGAGAGGGCTTTAACCAGGACTGCAAGAGCTGTGAAGAAAAAGCAGGACAGAAAAACTACTGCAGGAAATCCTCCTCCAGAAACGTCAAGCATTCTTTGCCCACATTGTCAAAGAACATTTCGAGCCAAAATAGGCCTTATCAGCCATATGAGAACCCACGGCTCCATACCTTCAACCCCACTGGATGAAATGAATGGTCATCATCATTCTTGATGGACAAACAACAACAACAACACACAATGTCTTTAATGTCGTCAATCCATTTTCTTCTTGGACGTCCTCTTGGTTTCGTCGCAGATGATCTTTGATGTAAGGCCAGTGATGGTAGTTGATGGTGTTGCATTCTAACGACATGGCCAAACCACTTGATCTTCTGTCTTTCAATAAATGTGGCCCGAGGTGTTGATCCTACAGTCTGTCTGATAATAGCATTTCTTACTCGGTCTCGAATTTTTCAGTTGGAAGCTCTCCCCAGGCATCTCATCTCACAGGTGTTAATTTTGTGAAAGTGTGATTTGGATAAAGTCCAAGTTTGAGATTGGTAGCATAGGGTTGGTGTGCATATGCTGTTTATTATCTGTCGTTTTGCGGACTTGGGTATATTTTGATGTTTCAGCAAGGGTGATAGTTGATATGTAAGTGCACTAGCTTTTTGACATCTGATTTCGACTTCTCTGATCCAATCTGCCATCTTCTGTGATCATACGTCAAAGATATTTGAATTCTTTAACTTGTTTCAGAGTTGTGCTATTTAGTCATAAAAACTCCGCCCCGGAGCAAATGTGGCAGAGGGCTTCTGATCTTCAGAAGAGCACCCCCTTCCCCAAGTATTCTGGACCATTATACTCTTAATAGCGGCTGGCCGAGTGGACAGAACTCCAGACTCCCATTCGGTAGACCCGGGTTCAATCCCTCGGTAAGGTGTGGGATTTTTTGTCTGTCGGGGGCAAAAAGAAAATTCTAACCTGCACAGTTCGCGGCGACTGCACTAGCCAGGCGGCCTTAATTTCTCACGCTCAAAGACCTCTCTGCCATACACCGCAAGGTACTATGTTGGCAGTAAATGACAGTTTATACTCTTGATACTCTCTGGAGGCTCTCATGACTCCGGGCGCCTTTCCCCTGCCGTGAAGACGTTCGGTCACATTCGTCATATTCGTTGTCCCTGTTGTTGTGCTTGTCCCTTCGCTGTTACCATGTTCATTCTCAAGCCTCCACTCCCTCGGTGAGGAGAGTCAGTGCAGCCTGTGCTTGCCCCTTAGCACGTGTGGTCCTGGGGAGCCAGCTTCTTTCCCAGCCACGGCCTCTGTCGCCTCAATTCGTCTCCGTCACGGTGTTCCTTCCTCGTGCCCCGTTCACAGCGTCGCACTCTACTAAGAAGCCGGTTCTTCCTTTAGTTCCTGGACCCACCTCTTGGTCTCTGTAGCTGGGTGAGTGCGACTTACGGACGATTACCGCTATGACATGGAGGTTGGACTTCAGTCAACATTTGGATTGTTTTGACAGATTCACCACCCACGCTCGGAGGAAAGGCTAAAGAGCACGAGACGTTGCAAGTTCGTGGTCTTGGTTGAGAGATGGTTAATAGTTCTGCAGTTACTGCTTCTAACCATACCAGTTTCGAGACTCGTCCCACTTCAGATTCCGACACCACCCCTCCCCCGATTTGTCTCCACCTTGTCACAGGGGGGGGGGGGGGGGGGCTTGCGTGTCCCAATGACCCCAAAAGCCAGGCCGACGGAATCACAACTATGTGTCGGATAGGACTTGGGTTAGGGACCAGACAAAGAGAGACACAACATGCTGCTCTGCAAGTAAACTGCGGATAGCGGTCAAAAGATCGAATCTTTCGCACGAAGGCAGAAATTCTTGGTCCGGACACATGCTGTAAGGCTCTCAGCCGAGGGATATAGCTGAACGCCTTTAAGCCATAAACCCTCGGACGTGAGAGCTGGGTCGACACTCACCTACCCCAGAAAGGAGGAGAGATACTGAGCAAGCTACATGCTTAGTCCAGATACCTGTTCGAGGGCTCTCAGCTGGGGAATATGAGGGATACCCGGATGAGAGGGCCTGGCCGTTATTCGCTCACCGATACAAATCAACTCATTGGACAAATGGCACCAATACTAAAGAATAAACATGTATCAATTACTAAGAAAGCACTTTTTACAACACAAACATAGAGGTAAGGTGCTGAGCCGGCAGCACATGTAGCCTACCTCGTGAGCGGTTACTAAAGGCGGAAAAGCATGCAATGGTTACGACGAAAGCCTGCATTTACACTCGTAGAGTGAGCGTAGTCAAAGGTGGAGGATTGTCTCGTCCACACGAAATGGAACGCTTGGCTAGCGAATCCATTACGTGGAAGCCTGAAGCGATAGCTTGCTGAGTGGATATCGCCCACAGTCTGTCCGTCCCTGGTTTGTGCTTGAGCGACCAGTGGCAAACGAAATGCCCAATACATGGAAGTGAGGAATTAAAGCAACCATGAGCAGGACGTGGCGATTCCTCGGGTGAGCTCAGTCTCAGAGCAATATGTGCCGGCTCTGCAATTATGGAAGCCTCCTTAGATAGCGGGGAATGCCTATGGTCTGCCCCTGCCTTCCCTTGAGGGGTGACCGTGATGTCTTTGACCGTTCTACCTTGACCAGCTGAGATGTGTGCGACGACACACAGTAAGAGTCTAACGTCCCTCGAAACCCGAGGAAGCTAACCTCATTAAAAAATGCCTGCCGAAGTCGGATGTGCCGACCTAATGGTGGCAAATAAAAATTGGCACTGCGCAATTACGTCCGAGTGAAATGTCTTCCGTACCCGAAACAGCTTTGACTAGTTAGTTTTCCCATTGTCCCTCGTGCTAGGAACAGCTCTGACTACCTAGTTTTCCCAATGCCTCTCGTGTCCAGAATAGCTCTGACTAGCTTGTTTTCCGAATGTCCGTCGTGCCCTGAACAGCTCTGACTATAATGTCCCCCGGGCACAACGACAAACACATGTCCGAATGGAAAACTCGCTGAGTGGATACCGTGTGCAGACCGGTCTGGTTTGTGCGGGAACGCCCCAATATATTGAAGTGAGGAATTAAAGCAGCCATGAACAGGACGTGGCGATTCCCAGAGTGAGCCCAGAACCAGAGTGCTATGTGTCGGCTCTGCAAACATGGAAGCTTCCCTGGATGGCGGATAATGCCCATGGATGAGTTGGCCCAAGGGTGCATAACAACACACCACAATCACATCTGAAAAAACAAAACAAAAAACTCTCCGGATGAACGCAAAGAGGAAGAAGAAGAAGATTCCGACAATTCCATAGCCAGCACGATGCCTTTTCGGCTGCTTCACACAGTCGTTTTTGGGCCCGAGTTGTTGCTTGTCCTTTAATGCCCATTCGTTTTAGCACATCATACACGGAGTGGGAGACTAGACCTCTGGCGCCTACCTCAACGGTGAACAGTCTGACAGCGTACTCTTCCAGATTAAGACTTGTGACCATGTCTTTGTACTTCTTCAATTTAAACGTGTGTTGCTCCTCAATATTGGACTCATACGGGACGGTCAGCTCAATCAACGTTAGCTGCTTGGCTGACGAGGAGCTAAGTACGATGTCAGGTCGCAAGCCATACTTTCGGATCACCTCAGGGTATTTGCCACGGCCCTTTAGATCTACGGTCAGTTCCCAATCCCTCGCAAAATCGAAAATGGTAGCAAGCGGCAAGACGTCAGTTCTGCCTTCTTTGTGCCGGCTCGGACGAAGGAAATCTCAACCGGCTTCGGCCTGGTCCCCTCTTTGTTCGCCTTCATTCTGGCTACATCCACTATGGCCGCCAACTCAGTAAGGACTTTCTTGTGCCGCCACATGGGTCAAGGCGACCTTACATGCGGACAGTAAGTGTTCCGCTGCCTGAACTTTTTGAGCCTTCGTACAGAGGGGACAGAACGGGTCAGTGGTTTTCTCCCACTTGAGCAAGTTGTCAGCTGATGGCAAGACATAGTAGAGAGATCGGACGACGAAACTTAGGCGCAGTGGTGCTATGCGCCAGATCTCATTCCAGGTAAGAGATCTCTGCACTACCTCTTCCCATGACATCCACTGGGCCTGCTGCGCCTGTTGGGCAATCTTTCTGACTCTTTAGTCATTCTCCCCCTTGCGGATCTCCTTAACCGCCAGGTCCCTGCGTTCCTTGGTCGTCGCCTTAGACCACATTGGACCATTGCTTTGGTAGCCGTATCCTTTCTTGTCCAGCTGGGTGTGGCCCATTACCCCCTTCAACTGGAGTATAGTTGGGCTGCTTCGACCGCGCTGACGACTTTCGACTTCCTTCCCGTTCTCATGGCGGGAACTGAGGCACTAACCATTACATCTGGAGACTCGCGCAATATCATCGCGAGTTTGGTTTTTCCGGCTTTGAACTCTTCCATGAGGGACGGAAACGAGAGAACGAACTTACTCTGCTTGCAATACAGTGCCACAGTCTTGAGACATGTTGGCACTCCAAGCCACTTCCTTATATACCTGCTTATCCTCCCTTCCACAGTGCTCACTGTGGTCGTGGCTATATCATGTATCAGCAACGGCCACAGGCGTTTCGGAATAAGCATGAATTGGAGGCACCAGATTTTGAATTTGCCTGTCAGCCTGGTTTTATCGATGGTACCCAGGCCGCTCGTCAGCATTTCTTGCATCTCTAATACCGCGTTCCTGTCGGCCAGGGTTGAGTTGTACACACGACAGAGACTCTTTACAGATTCCTCTACCACCGCGGGAATCGCTTGTCCGGCAACCAGGAACAACCTCTTCGCCGCCTTACCCTTCACAATCGACAGACTTCTCGATTTCTTAGGTTTGAAGCTCATTCTGCACCAACGAATCAGACCGTTCAGTCTGAGGAGGATGCTGCGAGCATCACTCTCCTTCGGTGTCAGGATTGTCGGCGCAGTGTTCTTCCCTTCGCTGAGTTTCGGACCGTGTGCGTAGCCGAATGTCGCATCCAGGATGACCTGCATGGCCATGACAAATAATATCGGCGAAATCGTACATCCCATGGCAATACCCCTCTTGCAGGTCGATCCATCTGGTCGTGAACGTTTTGGCCGAGAAACGAAGAGAGAAGCCCGAGAAGTACTGCACAAGCATTTCCGTGATGTTCTCGGGCGCGTGATAAGCCTTGAGTGCATGCAACAACAGTTGGTGTGGGACTGACCCATACGCGTTGGCCAGATCCAACCATATCACGTAGAGTTCCTCCTTCTTCGTCTTTGCTCTCTGGATAGCCTCCCAGATCATGGCGCCGTGTTCGAGACAACCGGGGACACCAGGTATCCCCCCCCCCCCTTTTTTTTTTTAACTGCTGTCTCTACGTACTTGTTCCCCATCGAGTACTTCGTGATTCAACTTGCCATGATCGAGAAGAATATTTTCCCCTCGACGTTCAGCAGAGAGATCGGCCTGAATTGGGAAATACCGGTTGAGTTTTGCTCGCTGGGAATGTAGATTCCGTTTGCTGTATTCTACTCCGTGCTGACATGTTTGTGATTCCACGCAGATCTCAGTATCCGGTGTAGCTTTTTAAGGACTTTCGGGCATCTTTTGTAGACTGTGTAAGGCACACAGTTGGGCCTCGATGCCGATTTACCTCTTGCTTTCTTAACTAGCGCAACCACCTCGCTCCACCTCTAAAGCCTGGCATTGAACTCCACCGGTGGTTCTGCCGGGCATTTGAGCCCTTCAATCTCTCTCCGGTGGGACGTCCCGTTGGGCATCAGAGTACGTCGTCACGAGGTGGTTCTCCGACCCCTCTTTGCTGACATTAAGGATGCTGGATCGTGGCTGCACAAACAAGTCCCGTGCAAACTTGTATGGGTCCCGGAAGAATCTCTGACGCTTCTTCCAAGTTTTCCGCCGTTTCCTGCAGAACCATAGGGCATCGTGCCTGGCTTTCAGATGTTGCCACATCTGGCGCAATCCCTCTTTCTCATAATCTGCCGCTGTTTTCCACCGTTTCCGAGCGGCGTTCTTCTGTTTCCTTACTTCCACCAGCAGTTTCTGCCGCTTGGTCTTCTTCGGCATAGCTGCTTCCTTCTTCTCGCTGCAACCAAACTGACTCAGCGAGTGGAGGTAGACAATCTCTCCGAAATTTATCAACTTCTCCTCAAGGAATGTGTGTTTTAGTTCTTCTTCTAAAACACGGGACAACGTATCATCTAATAATGCCCACTCTGCCTTCCTGGTGGCATTAGGGAACTTGATCTTCACCCTGAGACTCTCGGAAGATTGCTCAGGTGCGTCACAGGTGACCTCGACTTGAGTCTTCTCAGCACCGTGGTTTAGGGTTAGCTCTAGCCCAGCACTGTGGGGTTCTCCCTGGCTGATGTATTCTTGTGTCTTATTCTGTTCCCATGAGCACTGCCGTGCCACATGTGACGCACACCTTACGTCCAGCGTGAATTCTGATTCCCCGGAAGGTGTCGAAGCTTTTACCACACATGCATGGCCAGCCCGGTCGGTGGGCTGAAATCATGGTCGGTTGGACAGATAGGGTAGTCACTGTGTGGTCGCCAATGTATCCTTCATGCACCCCCCCCCCCCCCTTCGGAGGATCCAGGGGGCATCTTTTCTTACTTTGTTTCGACGCGACAAGGTTATTATACAGCATTAGGTGTTATCAGCCCGGTCCACCGTCGGCCCCGCCGTTGTCCGGTGGAGCCAGTTTCACCACTTCGCTGCAGCAGCTCTCTGTATACTTAGTGGAGCAGGCGATCTGCTATAACTTGCATTGCTTCGGTTTTGGCTGTATTTATATTCATATTGTATCTGCTGCATGTTGAACTTAGATTATTAATATGATTTTGTAGTCTGCCCTCATCGCTGTAAAACAGGCACTGATCGTCTGCAAATAGAAGTTCATTTATTTCCTGTGGATCAGTTGTTTCATCTGGAGTAAAGAGTTCTAAATTTTCTGAATCTGTTCTGTCAAGGCTTGCTTCTTTCGATATTCTGTCAATGTATATGTTAAATAGCAGGGGGGAGAGCACACATCCCTCTCTCAATCTTGTATTGACGGTGAACATAATATCTGATATGCCTTCTTGTGTTCTTACTGCACTTCGGCTCGAGTGGTACATAGCTATGATGTTTTCTAGCAATTGTCCTTGTATCCCATAGTCTTTAAGGATGGTCCATAATTTGGGGAGACTGGGGAGAAATGGACCAGCAATTTTGTAGTTTTCAATTTTTGCTCATCACCGGAACAGATTTTATCGAAACATAACAAAACCATGACTAAAATGTTGTACATTCATTTATTTTAAAAGGGGAAAACATTTAGCAATCTATTTCTATATGTTTCTTTACAAAATGCATTTCAAAAATGTATATGAACATGGGGAGAAATTGACCACCATTGGGGTGAAATGGACCAGCACGTGGGGAGCAATGGACCATAGATGGGAGAAATGGACCTTTTTTAAAAAGAAGCAGCAACAACTCATCCATATTGCTATAAGAAATAAATAATCATTAAAAGGATATTTGCAGTTTTTTTTTTAATTATTTTAAGCGACAGTTTTTTTTGTTTTTGTTTGTTTTGCGTATCCTTTTATATGACTTAGCTGTCAACAGCAGCGTCTTTCAGCTGTCTGTTGATCTCTTGGCAAGATTACGCTCAGTAGTTTGCCATTGCTTTCTGAGCGGCCGGCTCAGTATCCGCAAGTCACGAGCGGGGGTCGAACCACCTCAGTTCTCGCTCCGCTGCGAGACTCTGCGTGATAAACGGGATTACAGAGAGAAAGTGTTGTAACCCCACAGCCAGAGAGACCGGCTAAGCGACAGTAAAAAAGTTTAATATGATATATTAATCTAATATAAAGTTTTATCGAACATTTATGCCTGCAAGACTTTCTTTGAAGACATAGCCATCTTTGGTCCTAGAAGTGGTTCCAGTGATTGTAGATCTAGTAAGCTGTGCTTTAATACATGTAATTGAGACACTGGCGACATCTTCTACCTTAGGCTTAACAAATTTACCAGCAACCTTCTCACTCTTGCGCAAGAACTCTACCTCAACATCACCATCATCATCAATGTCTCCCCTTACAATTCCTACATAGTAAACACAAGTCTTCTTTGTTCCATATTCACATAGCACACACTGGCCTTCAAAAACCTCACGCACACCAGTCAAGCTAACCGTACACTCCTCATTTTCACCAAATGAAACATCAGAATCTGTGTCATCACAAAACGAAATGTCAGTTTCTGGATCTGAATCAACATCAAGTTCTTTCAGCAGCTGTCTCTTTGCCTTTTTGGGTGGAACTTTTGCTGCCTTTTCTTTCATCACCGCTCTTTCCCTAATTCGATCCATTTCTGGCGTAGAAGTAGCCAGCTTAGTTTTTCTTCTTTTCCTCATATTATTTGAATCTTTTCGCGGACCAGCTTTCGGTAGTCCTCTGAAAAAATGAGGCGAAGTAAAGGAAGAAGTAGCTTTATGTTGAAGACTCCCTGATATTTCCTGCAAGTCATCTACAAGGTTCTCAACATTACACTCTTTCTGATTTTCATGAAATTCTTGTGCAGTTTGATCTGTGCTGGTACCACAATGTGGAGATGCTGATCCTGTCTGTTAATGGCTTTCTAAAGTGGCATTATCACTGTCCTTGCTGATGGGCCTGTTCGTTATTTCTGAAGGCATAAAATCATCTTCTGTAAAAACATCTTCGTTAAAGGGCCAAATACCTGACACTGCAAAGCCTGATTGAATGTTAATGGGAGTTGCCGCTTTAAGAAAAGCGTGGCCTCCTAGATTTGCAACTTGATAGATTGTCAGTGGTGTCCCAACATTTTTCATCATCCATGAATCACACGCATTGTTGTAGACCGACTTCATGGGTCCAAAAACTGAACGGTCCAAGGGCTGAGTTTTAGATGAGGTGTGTGGTGGCAACGTGACCACATGAATGTTGTTTTTCTTGCACAGTTCAAGTGATTCAAATGAAATGTGGGAATCGTGATTGTCCAAGATCAAAATCAAAGGGAAGTCTTTGGAAGGTCTTGAATGCTTAATGAAGTGATTTATAACTTTGACGAAATTATCACGGGTCATCCAACCTGATTCATTCACAAGGCCAAGGGAACCTTCAGGTGCTCCAGCAAGCATAAAATTCTTAAATTTTTTTTCTGGGAAACACAAAAACTGGAGGGATAATGTGACCCGCAGCTGACACAATGCAACAGATTGTGACCAGTTCTCCTCTTTCTCTGGATGTCACCTGGCCTATTTGCTTCACTCCTCGTGGGGCAATTACTTTTGGCACTTTCTGTACAGTGGTCAGACCTGACCCATCCAAATTGTAGATTTGAGCTCCACTCACATTTAGTTTTGTAATGGTTTCCTTCACAATGTTGAAGAAGGTGCAAATAGTATGTTTGTTGAAAGCTGTAGCTCTAGCCAGAGATGTTGCCTCAGGTTGCCTTATGGTCACCTCGGGATTCCGTCGCAAAAATCCACAAAGCCAGTCATTCCCTGCCATCATTTGCTCATCCCAGGTTAAAGGATGTACAATGTTATTGACTTTCGCCATCTCGTACGCCAAAATACGAACGTTTTTAGTTGTGAGTCCATGGAACATTCTTGCACAATCTTTCAAGTAACTAACAAAATCAGCTTCTTGCTTAGCTGTGAAAACAAGGCTATGCCTATAATTTGGTACGAGTCTAGTAGGCAGACCATTTCCTTCTCTGTCTTTTGTAAGATTGTTATTGAGGGTAGAGCGAGCTATGCCGTACTCCCTTGCAGCTTTCCTCACTTTCATTCCATTTTTTCACAGCATTAACAGCTTCTCTCATACGTTCCTCCGTAACGAGACCCTTGTTGGTGTTTCTGATGTACAATCTTGGCATCTGAAACAAAAGAGTGACAGAATTATATAACATTTAGAATGGTAGGCCTATCATTTGCAAAGAAATACTGATCATAGCACGAATGGAGTGCATCTTTAATAAATCACTGAAATCAAATTTGTTAACAGTTTTATTGGTCTAGATTTAGACCCCAGTATTAAAAAGAATCAATAATGCTGATATTCGAATGCAATCTTCAACACTTTTAATAACAACAGACTGTCTTGTCAATTTCTTCTATGGGGAGAAATGAACCATGGGGAGAAATGAACCGGTCCATTTCTCCCCCATCAATGTATTAAACTATTCAGCCATAAAGTCTCTTAAATCTAATATTATATGCTATATTTTTTATATGAACTCTTAAATAACAAGTAAATAAAGATATTAACGTAATTACCTTGTCCTGATTCCTGACTATGCGTCTGCTTTACGATGGTGTCTGGAACTGGAAAAAGAAACTTTAGTGCAGAAAATTTGTCAAACTTTGCGTGGGAACGACCTGTGCGGGAAGTCGATGGCAAATGAAAAATTCGGACTATGTTTGATGTGGAAAACAAACTTATTATGGTTTCACTTTCATTGCATCACAGCCAGGGGCCAGAGAGGGGGTGGTCCATTTCTCCCCTATGTCCATTTCTCCCCAGTCTCCCCTACTGATCATAGCACGAATGGCGTGCATCTTTAATAAATCACTGAAATCAAATTTGTTAACAGTTTTATTTGTCTAGATTTAGACCCCAGTATTAAAAATAATCAATAATGCTGATATTCGAATGCAATCTTCAACACTTTTAATAACAACAGACTGTCTTGTCAATTTCTTCTATGGGGAGAAATGAACCATGGGGAGAAATGAACCGGTCCATTTCTCCCCCATCAATGTATTAAACTATTCAGCCATAAAGTCTCTTAAATCTAATATTATATGCTATATTTTTTATATGAACTCTTAAATAACAAGTAAATAAAGATATTAACGTAAGTACCTTGTCCTGATTCCTGACTATGCGTCTGCTTTACGATGGTGTCTGGAACTGGAAAAAGAAACTTTAGTGCAGAAAATTTTTCAAATTTTGCGTGGGAACGACCTGTGCGGGAAGTCGATGGCAAATGAAAAATTCGGACTATGTTTGATGTGGAAAACAAACTTATTATGGTTTCACTTTCATTGCATCACAGCCAGGGGCCAGAGAGGGGGTGGTCCATTTCTCCCCAGTCTCCCCTATCTGTCTTCTCTATCGAAAGCCTTTTCCTGATCTGCAAATACAATATTCTGCTGATCACTATATTCGATAGTTTTTTCACATATTTGTCTAAGTGTAAATAATGCATCAGTGCAACTTTTACCTTTCCGAAAACCGAATTGTGCCTTGTTTAACTGTTGTTCAACTATGGCTCCAGTCGTCTCATTCGGTTATTATCCCTGAATATAGTCTCTGTAGGGTTATAGCATTGATAGCATTGAGTTATAGTACATTGAGTAATGACAAGGAAATAAAAAAACAAATTCAACATAGAAGTACAGAACAGATTTGAAATATTGTCTGATCTAGAGATATTATTCCAGGATGTGGATGATCAATGGGAAACGTTGAAGAATTCAATCAATGTGGCTGCAGAAACAACTATTCCAAAATTAAAGAAGGTGGGTCGTAAGAAATGGATGACTGAAGAAATTTTACACCTCATGGAAACAAGAAGACTCAACAAAAATAATTCTGTCAAATATGAAGAAATCCACAGACAAGTCAGAATATTATGTAAGGAGCCAAAAGAATCATGGCTTGAGGAAAAGTGCTTAGAAATTGAAAACCAACGCAACAGTCAAAATACCAAATTAGTGCACAAAAGAATTCAGGAACTTACTAATAAAAGAACAAGTACATCAACAGGGTGTCTAAAAACTAAAGATGGCAAAATCATAATAGAAAAAAACCAGATTGTACATGTATGGACAGATTATGTGAAACACCTTTATGATGATAACAGAAACGAACAGTATGATATTAGATTTAATAATGAAGGACCGCCAATTTTGGAGATGGAGGTTCGAAATGTTCTTAAGCATATGAAAGCTGGCAAGGCCCCCGGTGCAGATAACATCACAACAGAAATGATTAAAGCTTTAGAAGAATTTGGACTAGAGCAAGTCACCAGACTGATGAACACATTATAGGATACTGGAGATATACCTCCTGAATTATGTAACTCTGTATTTATTGCAATCCCAAAGAAATCAGGATCAACATAGAACAATTAGTATAGTGAGTCACATCACAAAGATTTTGCTAAGAATTATCATGCAAAGAATGAGGAAGAAGATACAACCTGAAATAGGGGAAGAACAATGCGGGTTTGTAGAAGGAAAGGGTACAGTAAATGCTGTGTATATGCTGCGAACAGTTATTGAACGTGCTATAGAAGTAAACAAGGATATACATCTTTGCTTTATTGACTATACAAAGGCTTTTGATAGAGTTAGACATGTCAACATGGTGGATATGCTTGCAGATCTACAAATTGATGGGAAAGACATTAGACTTATAAAAAACATATATTGGAAACAACAAGCTGCAATAAGGATTGATAATGAAGTGGGACAGTATCAGCCAATTAAAAGAGGTGTTAGGCAGGGATGTGTGATGTCTCCAGATCTTTTTTCTCTATACAGTGAAAATATTTTCAGAAATGTAGAGGATATAAATGGAATCAGCATTGGAGGACGAAACATCAATAACATTAGATATGCAGATGATACAGTATTGATTGCAGACAATGCGCAGGACCTGCAACAATTAGTAGATGCGGTTGTTGTACACAGTGAGCAACTGGGGTTAGAATTAAATTGTAAAAAGACTCAGGTTATGGTCGTCACTAGGAAGGAAGAAGTGCCACAATGTAATATACTAGTAAATGGAAATATTCTTCAACAAGTGAATCGGTACAATTATCTTGGAACAGTCATAACATCTAATGGGAGATGCCTTGAAGAGATTAGAACAAGAATCGCCATGGCGAAAGTAGCCTTTAGCAAGATGAAAAACATTCTGACCAATAAAAAGATGTCAATTGAAACGAGCAAAAGAGTATTGAGGGGATACATAGAGCCTGTTCTTTTGTATGGATGTGAAACTTGGACAATGGGCAGTCAAGCTGAAAAACATCTGATGGCTGCAGAAATGTGGTTTCTGAGGAAAATGCAAAGAATACCATGGACAGACAGAAAAACCAATGACCAAGTACTACAGGAGACAAATGAACATCGTAAACTGATTAGAGAAATTAGACGTAGACAGTCAACATTTTTTGGACATGTTATGAGAAGAAATGAATTGGAGAACTTGGTGACAACTGGCAAGATCGAAGGAAACAGACCAAGAGGCAGACCGAGAGGAAAATACCTGGATGGTTTGGCCACATGGCATGGACGAGACAGGAACACTGAGCTGATCCACGACACTGGTGATCGAGTGAAATGGAGAGCCATGACCGCCCACGCTTTCCGGCATGGCACATGATTGATTGATTGAGTGTTATAGCTTTGTTCAAATAGTTTTGAATACATGTTCCCTATATGGCTCTGGAGTGATATACCTCCATATATTGTCTTTCTGCTGCTATCTGTAAATACATTAAGGTTAACGTCAGAGGTTGTATAAAGAAGGAACTGTCAGATCCCGAGGTGGTTTTATACTCTTCCTATTAAAATTCGGTAGTAAAAATCGATGTTTGTTCTGCTGATATTTTCCTTTATTTTCCATTGTGAAATGTGTATTTTTGTTTGTAACTTATCTTTTCTTTAGAACTATCTGTATACAATTATACCATTAAAAAAAAAATAAATCATTTTGTTTCATTTCGAGCGTATCAATCATATCATTTACGAAGCAAATTGTTACATTGTTAAGAAGCAAATTCTTGTTACATAAGATTAGAATAGCGCAATTTTTTGGGGTAATTTTCTAGAACAATGCAATCACAAGTTTTCATTTATTTCTGTTTAGACTAGAAATGAAAAGAAAGGCAGATTAATACATTAATCACGAGAAATAAATAGTAGATAGTGATAGTTTAGTCAGATCACATGGATGCGTGAAATCAAATAAGAAGAATGTATCTATGTCCTTAATTTATTCCATGTCTTCCATTGCTATATATTGATTGTCGTCTGCTGTAAGTGAGAGCGGGTCATGGTTGATTATCGTCCTATCTCTTAATCTTTTTAAACTCATGGATATTTCACAATTTCCAAAACATGTAGTCCAAATTATCCTGAACTATTGTGTTATTAATTTACACGTATTTATTAATTGTTAGATAGTTAATTAAAACGGCTCTGCTTTTCTGTAAATTTTAAGATGGTTAATTATTTATTAATAATTTAAGACTTAAATCCTGTCAATGGTTAATCGATGAAAATATTAAATAAATTACTATTGAGTACACTCTACGGCTCGAGGTCGAATGAAGATATATTGCTGCTTCTCAATTGTTTTAAGGTTGACCCATACAGATCGTACACTTAGTTAGTAGTTGTTTTATTCGCGCATTCTTCAAATAAATATTCAAAAATATTGAAATTCATTGTTTGAGTTCCTACTTCACTTCTTGAGTGTAGTTCGTAGTTAAGTTTAAGACTTTAACTGTAAGACAGCGGTTCAGCACAATATAGTGTTTTGTTAAGTGACGGATTAAATATTATTTTTGCACTTACTTATATAGGTATGTTTTCATTTTCATTTTGTTACGTAAAGACTTGCCCAGGAATCACGAACAGCCAAAATGCTGGGGTTGACTGCTACGTCCTGTGAATGACATGCAACTAAATTTTTGAATTTTATTTTGTAAGAACCTATATAAAATTGGAATTTATTGCAATATATTGTATATAATGCAAAGGAATTTCAGATGTTGTGTGAATTTCTTTCTTAATACTAGGATCAAAAATATTAAATACATTTAGATGTGCTTCAGCTGAATTAGTTTGTCACCCCGGGAAGGTTAACCCGGTCAACAAATGCCCGCAGAAGTCGGATGTGTTGGCCTAACAGCGCAAGAATGCAGCTCTGCTGTAAACTGGCACAATGCAATCACGTCCGAAAAGAAAAAAAAACTCCGGATGAACGCAGAAGAAGAAGAATTAGTTTGTCAGAACTAAGGTACTTTGGAGCAGACAATAAAAAAAATGTGAAATATGGGATGTTTTCTTTACTTTGGAGTTGGTACTGCAGTCAATTACATAGATATAAGTATACACTGAGATGAGTTGGGGGTAGTAATAAGGAAAAGAGTTGGAGGGAAATACAAGAGATAGCAAAGGATAGGGTGGATAGCTGTGAAATGTTTGGGATAAAAGGTGAAGACGATGAATCAGTTGATAAATGTATAGTTTAAAGATAAATAAGATACTCTGCTCTGAGAGACATCAACCATGCCAAGGGACATTCCTGTTTCCGGCAGTTGTTTTTCCATATATGTGGCAGGTATTGCTGTAGAATTGAGAAATATTAGGCCTTTACTTATACTAAGTCATAGTTTTACAATGTCAGGGGAATATGAGTAGGTAGATGATCTGTGTTCCTTTTCTACTATTCCTTGCCAGAAAATTATGAACAGGTACTCATTTTATAAAGCCCTGTTGACCCTAGACTCCAACCTGTTAAAACAATCCAATCCAGACACTACAGAGGGAATGTCTTGGGAAGCAGAGGCAGCCGGCGAGCTGATAGGTATAAATATGGGTCTGAGACTTGGGTGATTGTGTGAAATGGCGAACCATGAATGTCCACACCTATCGACATGGCACACAGTGATGATGGTTCTTTTCTTGTTCTTGTGTTCATTAGTTGATACATTTGTTTTCGTGTGTCTTTCATTTGTTGAGCTTCATGGTTACATTCCACATTCACCCAAATCTATGACTATGAGATTTAAAAAAAAAGTAAGTTGCATATCCATTACAGTACGTCGCAGTCAACACCAGCATTTTTTACTTTTGTGATCTCTTGTTGAGTTTATGTTCAGTAGTTTGCCATTGCTTTCTGAACGACCGGCACCCATACCATTTCATAAAAAACCTACGCAAGGCGATCTGCTGCCAAATCACCTGCAGGTGTGTTTTGAACGTGGGTATGCATTTTTAGGAACTGCGTCCGTAACCTCTTCACCATAGAGCCGGCTGACTGTGAGATTACTACCATCATAATATCTATATCATACCTCACACTCTGGACTTTATTTCATTGGCAGCTGTTAGTGGTGATATACAAGGACAAGCAGCTGTTGACACCCTTCTGAGTGTATGTTCATCTGTGACCATGGACACTGGATTTACGCCTGGGACCGCTGTTGTTCCTTGCACTAAAGTGGAGATCAGTGTGTCATGCCGGTGTGTATATGATATAAACCTTGACATGTTTTATATTTGTCTGGTCCTGCCTGCCTGCCTGCCTGCCTTCCTTCCATCCCGCCCGCCCATCCGCCCACCCTCCCACCCGCTATCTCCCTCCCTGCCTGCCTGCCTGCCTGCCTGCGTGCCTGCCTCCCTCCCTGCCTGCCTGCCTCCCTCCCTGCCTGCCTGCCTGCCTTCCTTCCTTCCTTCCTTCCTTCCTTCCTTCCTTCCTTCCTTCCTTCCTTCCTTCCATCCTTCCTTCCTCCCTCCCTCCCCGCCTGCCTGCCTGTCTGCCTGACCGCCCGCCCGCCCGCCTGCCTGCCTGCCTGCCTGCCTGCCTGCCTGCCTGCCTGCCTGCCTGCCTCCCTCCCTTCTCTATTTTTAATCTTTTCTTATTTTGCTATAAGCACTTTGCTACTAGATTTTGTCTCTCCCATGGATTGAAGTTCACATTATGTCAGATGTACATATTAAACTTATCAAATGTTAAAAGAAATTTCAATATGTGTTTTGCACATTTTTATCAATGAACATATAAGCAATTTTTAAATCCTTTCTTAAATATTGTGTCAAAGTTATGACTTTTAAAGCCTCTCTGCAATTTAAACATGTGCTTCATAATGAAACTTCAGCAATGGCATGTTGTTAGTTTCTTCACTTCACATGAAACCCTCCATCTCCTCCCTTGTCTGGCTCTCAATGTATGTGTTGTAAAGATAAAGTAAAGGACCCTCTTACACACGTTAAGGCATGGTGGGTCCATGTTGCTAGCCTCTTATGTTTATAGACAACTGGGCACTGGGTGGGTGGTGTTGTCATCATCAAGCTAGCTGCCATTACTTGCCAGGACACTGGGTGGGTGGTGTTGTCATCATCAAGCTTGCTGCCATTACTTGCCAGGATAGTTCCTGATACCCAGTTTAGGTTGGGTTGACTTGAGATCCCAGGTGAATTTTAAAAAAAACATCGGTCTGGAGGTTTGAACACATGACAAACATGCAGATATGTACCAGGTGTTTGTAGTCTCTCTACACTTTGAATTTAGACCAGTTTGAAACATGAAGTACATGACATCATAAAAAAAAAATGTGCTCCAGTCCACCGTGAAGCAATATGCAGCCAATGGCTGTCGCCTGCTTAATTCTTTGCACTCCAAACCGAATGGTGTTATCAGCGGAAGAAATAATTTTTTTCAGATGTCTTCTACATACAGAGTTTAGTGAGACTTTACAAATACCCTGTATAATAACAAAATAAAATCCATTCAAACATCCAATTTTTTGTTTTTTTAAATGTTGCATATCCTTTACAGGGCGTTGCAGTCAACATCAGCATTTTTCAGCTGCTGTTGATGTTCTATGCAAGTTTTTACATTCAGTAGTTTGCCATTGCTTTCTGAACGAACGGCTCACATACCCCTGTAAGTTACCAGCCCGGTGCGAACCACTGCCAATTCTCGCAGCTGCTGTTTTCCCCACGTGGATATACGGGATTATGAACAATGTCGTTAACACCTTGGCCAGGGAGACCAAATTTACTTCCAACATAATTCCCAAAGTTTTGTTTACCATTGAATTCTGTGTTTTGAAGTTGAAATGACAATATTATTGTGTCAGCAGACAATATTTTTTCTTGACGATTTATCCACTATATTTTTCTTATAGATTTATTGTAATGTTAATAGGATAATAGCAGGTTTGTGCTTGGTTAGTTTATTTTTACAATTCATGTGAAGATTACAATCCACATCTGACAGCAATGATGTCAGTAGCAATTAAATTAAAAGTGATGAGAAAATGTGTAGTGTTTCCTAGTGTTTTATAGGCTACCTTACATATGTAACCTCAATTGTAGGCTTAAAAAATACTATATGGTGATGTATTAAAACAGTGACTGGGTATTTGGTATTGTTTATTGTTCTGCATTTCTTGCTAGCTTATGTTGCACAAAATTGACTGAACATTTTTTAGGGGTTATAAATAGAAGCATATAAAGCAAAGGCCCCTTTTCCACACCTTGAGGCATATTGTGTAAATTGGGCTAACCCATGTTTTTTGTAGGCCAAGTGACACTCGATGTGGGTAATGCTAGCTGTTTGACTTTCCAGAATATTTCCTGTTACTCGTGTTAGGTTAGGTTGATCAAAGAAGATGTGTGTAAGTGGGACATGACTGATACAGGCATTGATACTGTACATTGGGAGCAAGTCGCCACCGAACGTGTTGCATGGAGGGCAAATGTCGGAAATGGAATAAAGACAAAGGAGAAAATGATGGCAGATAGGTCACACACTGAGTGCGTGAGACGTAAGATGGTGCATGATGGTGAAAATAACCATGTGTTCACATGCATTCACTGTGGACGATTTGTAGACGAATTGGTCTGATCAGTCACATTTGCAGCTGCCATGGGTTGTAGTTATTATGCCTTTGTATAGCACAATGTAAGAAACTATCATCTGTCAAGATGGCAAGGTGCCAATGAAAATGATCTGGGAGTCCAGGTCAATAAAAAAAAATCCTTGGTAGAAGCAAATAATCTTCATATTAAAATCATGGTATTATATTTCAGGAGCCTGATAGATGGTGATGTCTTTTCCAAGTCGGATCCTATGTGTGTGCTGAAAGCAGCTGATGCAAAGACTGGACATTTTTATGAGGTAAAATTTCTATTAAAATCCATCTATATAGTTTTGCCAAATCAACCACTCACTTTAGAATGTGAAGAGCATCTGTCTTATAAGTTAATGACAAAGCTGTTACTGAGAATTATTATGAGAAGAGGAAACAAGATTAAACCAGAATCTTCGCCACAAACTGGCGAAGTGGTCAAGCCGTTTATCTCGTGCTCTGAAGGTCGTAGGTTCGATTCCGGGTCGCGTCCTTCGGTTTACGAGTTAAATGTTTCGGAGACTCCTGTGGGTCGTCGCTAAAAGCTACGGAGTTCGTGCTTTGCGCGACGTTTTCCGTGCTGCGGAAAGAGACCAAGCCATATGGGATAAAACCCGGTGCAATGAAGTTGACCCTGTCGACTTTTAAGCGACTTTGTAGTGACAATGGATTTGTATAGAGAAAGAGCACAAACAATGCTATATATATTCTTGGGACACTATTAGAAAGAGCTATACAAGTAAAATCAGACATGTACTTATGGTTCATAGACTGCGCATAAGCTTTTGACAATGTTAAACTGAGGAAATAAAATTACTAAGGATAAACAGCATTGATGACTAAGATCTGCAAATAATAAACAACATATACTGGCAGCAAACAGCAGCAATACAAATCAACCTGTTCGGAACATTTCAGTGTATGAAGAAGGGTGTCAGACAAAGTTGTGTAATGTCTACTGGTGTGTTCTCATTGTACAGTGAACACATGAGATCTACAGAAAATAAGCCAGGGATCCTGTTTGGTGGACAGATGTTATGCCAGTGACATCGTCTTCATAGGAAGTCAGAAGGAACCATAGAAAATGATAAATTGGTTATAGAAAGTTTTAAAAATGAGCCTCAGCTTGAATAAAAGACAGAAGTCATGGTGATATCAAAGAAACAGATTGCACCTAAATGTACAATTAAAGTAAATGTTATTTTGGGAAATTCAGATATCTAGGCACAAGGATAACATCAGAGATAAAGAACAGAATAGCCAAACAAAAACTGCATTCTTTCAAAGGAGCATTTTATGCAATAGGTCCCTGTCCTTGGAAGTTAGAAAAATAATTTTTGCAAGGTACATACATCCACATTTAATATATGGCTGCGAATCCTGGACAGTTAGTAAACAGGCCAAAAAATCCCTAGAAGGCTTAGAGTGGTTTTATAGAATGCTGAAAATTCACTGGATAGCCAAAATGAGCAATCTGGACATTTTGAGGGAGGCTAAGTCCTAAAGACAACTTATCAATCAATCAATCATATGCCATGCCGGAAAGCGTGGGCGGTCATGACTCGCCATTTCACTCGATCACCAGAGTCATGGATCAGCTCAGTGTTCCTGTCTCGTCCATGCCATGTGGCCAAGCCATCCAGATATTTTCCTCTCGGTCTTCCTCTTGGTCTGTTCCCTTCGATCTTGCCAGTTGTCACTAAGTTCTCCAACCCATTTATTCTCATAACTACAACATACTACACAGCATACTGAGGGCTACCCATACTACACAGCATAATGAGGACTATTATACGAGATAACATGCTGAAGATATGATTTTAAGCCTAACCCATATTGTCTACGGCCGCAGAGCATGCATAGGTTTTGCAGTCATGTGCCAGCTGCCTTTCTCATCTTGTGTGGGTTCCAGCGAAAGAACTTTCCAGTTCTACTATCAGGTTTTATCAGTGTGTGTCCTATCCAGCACAAATGTCTCTTCCTCATCTCTTGATTTGCTGGAGTAGTGATTCTGTCATGCTATTTTAGTCCTTCTGTGTTCTACTGCCTTATGCCCAAGGTGTCTGCAATGTCTTGTGTCCATCTTCGTGCTGGTTGATCCCGGCCACCTCATCTAGCAACTATAACTTCCATCAGTTTTCAAACTACCGTGGCGTTTACACAATCTTTGAAAATCTTTACTGTAGCATTTAAGTTCAAAAGCCTTGATATTCTTAAATGGTTGCAGAATGCTCCATATTTTCCACCTGTATATTGCAGAAGAAAAGATGCGAGTTCTCAGAAATTTTAAACTTGTTTCCTAGATTGTGCCATAAATGTTTAATACTTATAGACAACTAGCACCCACATATTTTGTCACTTCATGTGGAGAGTTAGTGTGTACTCAGGAGGAGTTGACTACCAATCAGGATGGAACCAAGTCATCACTAGTCTATCTAGTCCATCAGTTTATACAAAAACTTAACTCAATAGGGCCCTTAACATTAGTAACTTAGTGGCTTTACTTCATACAATGTTTTGTCTTAAACATGAGGTTATGTTTGTTGCTGGGGCCCTAAAGGAAAGCAGAGAATAGTAACATGGTAGCCTGCCATGCATGTCATAAGAGACAACTAAGGATGGTTGGTCTTGGGGCTTACTACTCCGTCCCATATTCCAACTAATAATTCTACAGATATGTATATGAACAATTCTACAGATATGTAAAAAAATGAATTCATTCAAGGGGAAATGAGTCTCTTCTAGGATAGATAATGTTGGGTGGACATGGGGCGAGCTGCAGTTGATAGAAAAGATATGATAGCTTGCATGAGTTGGTGAGAGCCTATGCTGCAATAGGGAATATGAGGCAGAAGAAGAAATGGCATGATGTACATTATGCTGAACTCTTCAGCTTGGCTGCAGTATCTGCAACTTTCACTCAGCACATCTGGTTTCAGTGACCAGGTGTTTTCAATTTGAACATTAGTGAAAAACCCATGTACAAAACCCACCCTGATTATTACAGTAGTTCAGAACTTTGTAAGAAAGACATTTATGAAGACTTGAGACCAAATGAAGAAAAGAAAGAAATAGAAACAATACTTTAGTTTTCAATTTTTTCTGACCATGTTTTATATTTTGTATTCTACCTTTAGGTTGGCAGAACTGAGGTTGTGCAAAACAACTTGAACCCGGACTTTGTAAAAAAGTTTCTCGTTGATTACTTCTTTGAGGAGCGGCAGATGTTTAAATTTGAAATGTAAAGTTCTCAATGTAAATGTTTATTTAGTATATCACATGTTTTTGTTAGCTATGGAAAAAAAATGAAAAATATTTTATTAGCCAGTATTTTGTAGCTGTCTTGGTCTTTTGATGTCAAATGTACAAGAGGCTGACCTATGTCTTTCCCTAAATATGAAGGAAATATCATAGGGAAAAGAAATTGTGTGTAGTGTTTATTCCTATTCATTATATTCCTATTCATTATATTCCTATTCATTATATTCCTGTTCATTCAATTTTCCAGACTGGAGTTCCTGAAGTCCTGATTTTGCATCCATCAGTAATACCACAGGCCGTGAACCATGATTTGTATTCAGTAATTTCTCTATTACTAAATTATTTTCTGGATTTCTGCATCATAGTTGTGACAGTAATTTTCTCTAGGTACTCTGACTGTATTCTTGGTATTTCTGTATTCTGTGTATTCCTGCTTCATTTCCAACAGCATTTTGTACTGACCTCTCTGTGTAGATTCAGACCTAAAGGTCCTGTGGATATTCGAGAAAATGAATGGCTGTTCTGTATTGTACACTGTTTTGTTCCTCCTTGTTGAGTATTCCCTTCACTTTTGTTTGCTTTTGCACTAGTAGTCTGTTGGTCTTCATAGGGTTTGTTTTCAGATAGTTTTCAGGGTGCTTTCACCTGCAGGCAGGTCAGTGGTTTGTCTGCAGAGTCATTTGGCTGCCTGAATAAAACTACTACTTTTGGATCACTCCATTGCTAGATTTGAAAGCTGTTCTTCATTGGGTGATCTTGGATAGTGAGGACATTTTCTGCATCTTTCTTGCAGTGCTTGTGTCCTCCCCATCTTCTCCAACTCTACTGCAGGGGTGGATTTAATCCCCACTGGTGGTGACTTGAGTGCTTGATATCTGCACCTTGACCAGCTCTTGTAGTGTATTATTTGATGATGAACATTGCAAATGATTCATATTCCAGCTTTGGTTATGACTGTAACATTAAAAAATGTTTTATTTTTGTTACAAATGATTTTGGGCTGTTAAGATTTATATTATTATATTCTGAATCTATAATTTTATTTTTCAGTATTTTACCATTCTGAAAGTTGGGAGGCTGGGGGGGGGGGGGGGGGGGGGGAGAGATTTGTTGCTCATTTGTTAAATAATAATTGCTGTCTCACATTTACTTTTTGTTGCAGTGTTCAGTTTTAGATTAGCTGCATTAGAAACCTATGTTATTGTACCATTCAATTTTACATCGGCTCCTCTAAAGAAAATTGTAATTGTTTTGTTGTGCAGATATGATATCGACAATTCAAGCAGCCAACTATCACACCATGTAAGTTAGACCATTATTTTCCTTACTTTTACTTTTCCCATCTTTCATGTTGCAAAGTTCTTTGGTCATGCAATAAGAAAATCACTGGAAAATATTGCGACTGGAAAGATCAGTGGTAAAAGAATCAGTCAGAGAAATGATGCTGGATGGTGTGAGATGGTGGCATGGAGGAATATCTGTAGAATTGATTCAGAACACCATTGACCATGATCTGTGGAGATAATGAATGCCTACACTATTTGACAGGGCACATGATGATGATGATGATGTCACTCTTGAAAAGAATGTTGGTTGTGTCCATGTACACTGAAACAAAAATGTTTGCCTCCTGTTGGCTGTCACATCCTACTGTAGTACAGTATTTCCTATTTTCTTTGGATTTTCATGGCCTCTTTTACAAACTTAATTTGATTTAAGAATCAATATCATAGCATTCAGATCAGATCCATAGATGATTTGTCTCCTGCAGCAAATTTGGTAAGGTATAGACCCAGATCATTCCAGTAAAACACTGGTTGTAAACACATCGTACATTTTCTGTCATACATCTTTCCTTGCTGGAATCCCACTTGAATCCAAGTTCAAGCATTCTTAAATATGTCCTATCCAGAATGTTGTTTACATTATGGCTCATCAAAAAGTGTCTTGATCCTTTGCCAGTTCTGACGCACCCTCATGCCCAAGGTTTTTGCAATGTCCTGTGTCCATCTTTGTGCTTGTCCATCCCGCCTCATGCATCCTCATGCCCAAGGTCTTTGCAATGTCCTGTGTCCATCTTTGTGCTGGTCCATGCCTGCCTGATACACCCTCATTCCCAAGGTCTTTGCAATGTCCTGTGTCCATCTTTGTGAAGGCGACCCAGCCTCTTCTTTCAGGAACTGTGTACTTACGCTGACCATGCAGAGAGCTCTGAACTGTGACTTTATAAAACTGCCTATATAAACATATCGTCTTAGACATGCAGGAATCCATGACAGTCAGAGAACAGATTCACTGGATTTTAGAGTGCCTCAGTTGAGTAGTTTGATATAGACAAATCTTCAATAGTGCAAGCAATCAGAAAAAATATTTCAATATAACAATACAACATGCATTAACTGATTCAGTGCCGAAGAATATTGCCAAATGTGACTCTCCCATTTGGAGAGGTAGATGGTATATCGCCATACTAGGGTCATCATGTTATTTGTTTTGTTTCTTGGTATCTTCTGCAGTTTCAACGCATGAACACTTACATTATACTTGTTCATTTGATTGTGTACATTGTTTGGTCCAAACTTTTTTGTTTGGAATTGAATCAGTTAAGACACCAGAGGATGGGGGTTAGCTAGCATACATATTTTATCTGCTGAGAGAGCACCACTTTTGAGTGTATCCATTGTACAGTGACATTGCTTCTGATATACAAAAAACACACAGATTCTGCCTGTATATACTTCATGGCACATTTACGTTTGGGAATAATTTTTATATGCAAATTTTGTTTCAGGATTTCCTGGGTTTCATTGACTGTTCCCTTGGAGAACTTGTTAGTGCTCCAAATTCTTGTTTTGAAAAGAATTTACGGTAAGTTATATTATTGTTGCAGTGCCGTAGTGGCATAGTGGTTTGTGTGCTTGCCTGCTGAGATATTGGTCTAGGGTAATCCCCAGCAGAAGCAGGATTATTTTTCCAGCCAGTAGGGCTCTGTTTATGAAAATGGGTATCAGAAAAGATTGAGAATTTTCTGGAAATTGTCTGGAAAGGAAAGGTCGCGCCAAAGGAAAGGAACTAGCTGTTCCATCTCATATGTCATGCCTAGAATATGTGATAATATCTGCAATGGGACTACCTTGAGTTGAGTTTAGTTAAGAACTGACATCACTGCACTCAGGACATTCCCATATTTGCTCCGTCCCCTCATTCAACAGCCAGCCAGCTATATGATTTAAAGTTCTCCTGGTCTTCCCTCTCAGTTTTGAGATTCTTCCAGAACCACTACTGGTCCCCTGCAATCTCATTCTTTCCACATACGGGTTCTCAGTCTGTTCCCCCCGTCTTCTCCACCTGGTACCACAGATGCATGACCACCTCCCCCTTATCCATAGGCAATCTACCACCAAGAGGTGCATTCCCTGCCAACCTATCAGCCTGTTCATTCCCCCGCGACGATAGCCATTCCACACAAAACATTCCTTTCTCCACCTTACTAAGCATACTCTTTGAATCCGTAATAAATACAATGTGTGTTGCAGTAGTCTCCTCTAACCAAAAAAATTCCGCTGTTACTGCTTCCAGCTCCATTCTCATGCTGGATGTTGTAGTCTCATATGTCAGACTCCTTTTTCCCCCGGGAAGGTTAACCCGGTCAACAAATGCCCGCAGAAGTCGGATGTGTCGGCCTAACGGCACAAGAACGCAGCTCTGCTGTAAACAGGCACAACGCAATCACATCCAAAAAAAAAGTCCGGATGAACGCAGAAGAAGAAGAGGAAAACTCCTTTTTCAAGACTACTTTTACCATGTCTATATTATTGTCAGACTAAATATTTAACATTTTAGTCTAGGCTGTCTGCTACATCATCTGATTCTGTCGTTACTTTCACTCCACCTCGTCTGTTATGCCTAGAATATGTGGCACTATCTGCTATGGGACTACCTTCACCATGTCTACATTATTGTCAGATTAAATATTTAACATTTTAATCTAGGCCATCTGGTACATCCTCTGATTCTGTCGTTACTTTCACTCCGCATATTTTTCACGTTTGCTTCTAATCCACTCTGTCCGGGTTGATACCTAACTTTTTCTGCCCTAGACAGTTATGTTTCTTCTTCAAGTGCAGTTTCATTGATTACATCTAGTACTTTGAAGTTTAATAATAAAAAAGTCGCTTAAAAGTTGACAGGGTCGACTTCATTGCACCGGGTTTTATCCCATATGGCTCGGTCTCTTTCCGCAGCACGGAAAGCTTCGCACAAAGCACGAACTCCGTAGCTTTTAGCGACGACCCCCAGGAGTCTCCGAAACATTTAGCTTGTAAACCGAAGGACGCGGAATCGAACCCACTACCTTCGGAGCACGAGTCAAACGGCTTGACCAGTTCGCCACAGAGACAGAGAAGTTTAATAATCAATTCCTCCTTAACTGATTCATCCTTATTTGTTATAACACCAGAGCACATTCATTTAAAATTTTTGTTTCGTGGTTCTGTTATTATTCTAGAACCCATGCTTCCCACTATATTAGTGCTTTTTTTGCCTTCTTTTTAAAGAAAGCATTAAGGCCACTCTTACTCTGTGAGGGGCATTTCCACTGAATGACTTGAGAATTGTACTGTTTCTTCCATATTTGTAAGCTTTTTGCTCTGTCCATTCCATTTTGTTTTACATAATACCAAGATGTTATTATCACATTTCATTTTCCCTACCATTATGCTCTTTTACAGTTCGTACATAGTTTTAACACTCTAGGTGTTAGTTATGGAGTTTTTCATAGCTGAAGGGTTAAATCTACATTCAACTCCCAATGGCTTTATACACATTAAGTCATACTTTTTCTAGAAGAGCCTCCTTTATTTTGGTTGACTGAGTTATTTTTATTTCCTTTTCATTAGACTTGTTCATGATTGTTTGGATAATGCAGGTAAAGTTTTCTAACTTTCCTTGCCAACCTTCCTTAGTTGCCTCTTAACACAAGCATGGTAGATTGCAGTGTTAGTATTCTTAACTTTCATTAAGGGCCCTTTAATACATATGCAAATACCCAGCTTCGGCAGGATTGTATTTTCTGAATGATACCACTTTGGGGGTATATCCAGTCTCTTAAATATACACTAGATAATTTAAAGAATTTTCTGGGAGTTGGCCAACTCACCTGATGCCATGACCTTGAATACGTGAAGGTCTAACATTTCACACGTCAACGGCAGTATCTGCCACAAGACTACCATTACCTTATTTTGTCATTTTAGAAAGTGTTGTTTTTCCCGCTCATTTACTGCAACTTTGTAAGAGATAGCACAGTTTTATAATTCCCCATCATGCCGAGTCGGTGTTTGAAATCAGCTGCTGGAGATTTGGAAGCGACTGCTTTGTGTTGATTTTGATGGCCTGAGGTGTAACCGTTCAGAAAGCAGTGGCAAACTACTGAATGTAAAATTGTCAAGCGATCACAACAGCAAAAAATGCTGGTGTTGACTGCGACGTCCATGCAACTAACTAAATTCTAAATTACAAATAGCCAATAAATGCTGGGGTTGATTGCAGCATTCTGTAAATATATAATTTCTATTATCGATGTTCTTAAATGTATCATGTCAGTTTCTACATGTGAATTGTTTGGGCTCCTTATTTCTTCTACAGAAATAATTCATCGTTACAAAGAGGAAAAATTATAAGTAAGTAGCCTCATATACAATTTTCAGTTCTGTAACAAAGATCATTAATTTAGTTTGTGTTCACTTTATATATGTTTGTCTCCTTTGCTGTGTATCCACCTTGTTGTGGTGGAGAGAGATCCAGTATTTTGTGGTAGTTGTCTGGTAGCCAGCTTCAGTGATTTTGCACCTGGTGGTTTTGAACATACTACACATGTTTGTAATAGTGCATAATACATGGCAGTTTTACACTAGTTAGAATGAACATTGTAGAGTGGTGAAGTTTGATGCCACGGGATTTTCTGGGAATCAGTGATATTCTGAAATCTGTATTTATAGCTAGAGTGCAAAATGTGGACTTTCCTTGAATATCAGAAACAATGGTTTTATGTAAGAGAAAGATAATACCAGAATGTGTGATAACAATAGAAGTAAAAGTGCTTCAGTCATTAAAATATTTGGTGACAGTCATAACATCAAATAGGTGCATGACAGATGATTAGAAAAGGGTAAGCAAATGCTAGATTTCAGAAGATGAAAATTATATCTATTAAATCACTTTAATTGAATGTCAGGAAAAGTATATGTAATAAATCACTTTTCAGTGAATGTCAGGAAAAGTATATCTAATAAATCACTTTAATTGAATGTCAGAAAATTTAACATTATAAACAACTGTATGAGAGATAAGTGTTCATTGATCATATAATGAGAAGTGGCATTGGAGAACATTGAGATGCCAGGAAAGATCATCAGAAGGAAAAAACTGCAGGTTGGGAGAAATGATGCTTGATGGTCTAAGGTGGCATGGGGAAATGTCAGCAGTAGAATTGATCCCCCGGGAAGGTTAACCCGGTCAACAAATGCCCGCAGAAGTTGGATGTGTCAGCCTAACGGCGCAAGAACACAGCTCTGCTGTAAACAGGCACAACGCAATCACGTCCAAAAAAAAAACTCTGGATGAACGCAGAAGAAGAAGAAGAAGAATTGATCCAGAACACCCCAGACTGAGATCTATGCAGAGACATGAGCATCTCTGCCATTTGGCAGGACACATGGTGATGATGGCAATAGGTCAGCTTGTCAAACAGTGCAAGTGTTTTGTGGGAAATATATGTTCATTCAACATTTAATTTGTTGTTTCAACATTTAATTCAGCATATTATGTTTTAAAAGTTTATCAGTGTGCTGTAAGTACTAGTATTTGTTCTTTTCTGCAATATATTATGATCCCTTGGGACAAGTTATGAGTCAACATTGCAGCCTTAAAGTTAACAAAGAAAAGGCATTTCGTTTACTGTATTTGATGAACAATAAAGGATTTCTCAAAAATACTGAGGCATTGGCCATTAGATATCTAAAACCTGTGTTATGCAGAAAGAAATACTTCATCATAAATCTACAATTACCATAGGGATAACAAATGCTCCAGATTTGAAAAGTATCAGTGATATAACAAATGCTCCAGATTTGAAAAGTATCAGTGACTTAAGTATGTCAGCCAAAATTTTATTCATCTATTCACTTAATGTGATATATAACGGCAGTATGCATTTGACGAGATGCAGCAAAATTTGAAGGCAAAACCTATTGTTACTTCTGTGTTTAAATTCAATAAGGAATACATTATTTTCCAAATTTATATATAACACCCATTTAACTAGACTTATGACAAAGCCATGTATCTAATTTTTCTATTAGTTTCAAGCCACAGTTTCAGGTCATCACACTCTTAGCCTTTTGAACGAAATAGTATCAATTGTTATTCCTTGTTCTTTTATTAGTTTGTCTAACTTGCCTGCCAGCCCAGTGGCATAAGTAACTGTCTCTCTACAGATCTGTCCTGGATCAATGTTATTTGTGATATTCCTCCATGCCACCATCTTAGACATGTCTTTCCGGCTAACTCTGCCTCTTCTTGTGCTGATCTTTCCAGTTATCATGTTCTCCAAACCTAAAATCCTAAGTATTTAACATATTTCGTAAATCATTTTTGTTTTAATATTATTTTTTCCATTGTTGTTAGTTTTATAATTGTAATTACTTTATATTTACAGTCAGGACAGAGGAAATCAGCACTTGTAAGGTAAGGATTGTTCAATTTGGAAATTAAAATTTCATTTTGTTGCACTGCCATCTGGTTAGTTCTGTCTCTTGTGTTGTTGCAATACTAGAAGGCTAGTTTTGTTGCTAAACATTGTCTCTAGTATTGTGTCACTGCCAGCTGACACGTTCTGTTTCTGTTTCACCTGGCTAATGTTGTTGTTAAATATTAATCTGTGTTTGTTGTGTTGTTGCAATATCAGTTGATTTGTTTTGTTGCTAAACATATGTCTCTTGTGTTGTTGCAATATCAACTGACTCATTCTTTTGCTAAACATAAATATATCTCTTGTGTTGTTGCAATATCAACTGACTTGTTCTGTTGCTAAACATAAATCTGTGCATGTCAGACGGGCCTGCGTGCCCAATTCTGAACCCTTTGAAAATAAAGATTTTCGTTCGTTCGTTCGTTCGTTCGTCTCTTGTGTTGTTACACTGCCAGCATGATTTTTCTATGCATGTTTCGAGTCACAAAGTATGTGCTAATGTTGGTTTATTTTTCAGTTATTCACCCTCTTTATTAGTAGTTTATGCACAGAAGTCAGTATTATTTCACAAAGCTGCTATGTATATTACATTTATGGCTACAGGATATGGTTGTGGATTCCAAACAAGGTTGCAGAATCACTTGAGATACTGAGATGTCAGATAAGTATACCTGGATTTGCACCTGGGTTGAGGAAGGAAGGCTTGCTAATTTGCTGTGTTTTTACAGCATGGTCTGTGGAGCTGTGATAGTGTAGTGGCTTCAATGAAACCTCCCTCTCAATGGTTGTATGATTACATGTCACTGGGGCCAACATAGCCTCATAAAATGGGCACTCAAAAATATTCTGGGAGGTAAGGCAGCTGTACCATTTGGTCCAGAAAATATGGACCTAGTACCATACCTTGGTACCAATGTAGTTTTTTTTTTCTTGCGCTCGCTTTGAACTCAAGTGTAGTCCATACACACTACTCCTGGGAGTGCTGGACTGAATTTTGCATGTGGATTAGCTTTTATATATTAAGTGTCCCTCGCCATCAGGCGAACACACTCTGACTTCAGAGGTACTTGTAATTTACATCCCCAAATCAAGGACGATAGGTCAACATTTTAGTCCAACTGTCCAGTGTAGGGGTTGAACCCCTTACCTTGGCATCAGCACACTGGATGTTTAAGATCATGCGTTCTTATCCATTCAGCCATGCTGACCTACAGCCATGGTAGTGAAGTGGCTGGCATGATTGCCTGCCAGTCAAGTTATGTGCTCCCAGGTTGACCCAGTCTAAAATGTGTACCAGTAATTGTCCTGAGAAGTAAAGGCGGCCAGCTTGATATTGACCACATCGCCCGTGGAATGCTGATTAGTCCATAAAAATATAGGGTTGGCACCATATACTCATTATGACAATGGCATGGACACTTGTCATTTACCTTGTATTATTACCTATTTAAATGGTCTAAGGTCGTGGTGTGGCAAATAAAGAAATATTCACATGTCTTTGCTAGGATGATGTGGTCATCCAGCTGAAAGGCCTCCATTTGGACAAGAAAGATCTCTTTGGAAAATCTGACCCCTTCCTGATGTTTTACAGGGTTAATGAAGATTTTAGGTATGTTTTCTTTTCTGTGGAAATTTGCCTGAAGCCATCCCTCAGGTTAGTCATGGATGAGACATTTATTAGGATCATGTTAAAAGAGCCACGGTAATGCAGTGGCTCGCTCGGAGGAACCAGAAGTCATGTGTTCGAATCACCACTGAAGCAGTTAAAAAAAAAAATGTGATCTGGACTCCCAGGTCAAGCCAGACCTAAAATAAGTGCCAGAAAACGCCCTTGGAAGTAAAGAAGGTCAGCGTGATATTGACCCCCCCCCCCCCCCCCCCCCCCAACCCCCTTCCCAGTTGTGTACCAATTCATCTATACAAATATGGGCCTATATTCATATGCCAAATATTCCTCAAGTTGTAGAAAAGGATCCTTTGCTTTTAAATGTTCAGAGTTTAGCTTGAAACCAACATTCATTTTAAAGTCAGAGGTGAAGAATCTTCTTTTCTCTATAGTATGTATTAATCATATATTAGAAAACTTATGAATCTTTCGCTACACAGGCTTTAAAAGTAATTGATTGAGAATGCCCATGTTGTGTCTCTGTTTTATGAGGGCTGGAATTTATGTAAGAGGTTGTTCTAAGCACAAACTGGAAAGAAACTCTGAACTTGAGGATAGGATTTTACTGGCACTAATTATTTCACTTTATTGGGTCTGTAAAATCTCAGAAACATGTGGAAAGTATAGATCTTAATTATAATGCCAGAGTAAGAAATTGCTAAGCATTGACTAAAATAGCAAATAATACCTTTAAAAAAAACTGTCCCATTATAACAGGTTGTATTAATAATAGTTTTAATGGTTTAACACTAGTAGTACTACTGTAAGGTAGCATGTTTTTGTTTCTATAAACACACTGGTATTACTATAGAAAGGTAGCATGTTTCACTTCTGTAGAAACTGATATTAAAACTATAAGGTAGCATGTTTCACTTCTGTAAACACTAGCATTACTAGTATCATGTTTCTTTTTCTATAAACACTGGTATTACAACTATAAGGTAGCATGTTTCACTTATGTAAACACTGGTTTTACTACTAAAAGGTAGCATGTTCACGTCTGTAAACACTGGTATTACTACTATAAGGTAGTGTGTTTCACTTCTGTAAACACTTGTATTTCTACTATAAGGTAGTGTGTTTCACTTCTGTAAACACTTGTATTTCTACTATAAGGTAGTGTGTTTCACTTCTGTAAACACTTGTATTACTACTGAAAGGTAGCATGTTTAGCTGTTTCTGTAAACACTTGTATTACAGAAATAATTGATGCATATTGTTAAATAACTGTTTGTTAACACTGACAGTTAAGTGGATCTTCCTGACATCTTTACATTAATCTTTGAATCAGATTAGATTCAGGGACAATCTTCATGACAAAGTGTCAATTAGTGCTAAAGTCATCTCCTTTTTTAAGTCACATCAGGTGGGAGTCTCAACTAAGTTCATGAACTGCATAGCATTGGTTAGGGTCCTCATTTGTGTATACCAGAATCACAAGTGCTATCAATATTTTGTTGTGGCTGGGTGTTCTAATTTGAAATTCAGCCTGGAAGTGGTCTATTTGGCACATTCTTTGATTTCCAAATAGCAAAGAATCTGTAAACATAATAAATCGTGCACAAAAATAAATTTATTTTTGTCTATGCTAGAGGGCTAGAATCTGATCCATTACCTATAAATCCATCGACATGATCTATAGGTATCTATGGGTTATGTGTAAAAGAGGTTTAAAACTGCAAGAGGATTGACTTCATTGCCATGGGTTTATTCCATCCAGCTCAGTCTCTCTTCACAGAGTACCTAACACTTACTGAAAGCATCACATGGAACACGAACTCCATAGTTCCAGCAATGACCCCCAGGGATCTCTGAAAAAGCTGCACCTGAGAACTGCATGATGGAGTCCAAAAATAAACACAATTTTCTAAGGATGAGGCAGATGGCTTAACTACTTCACCATGGAGACCCCCAGAATTCATGGGTAATGGATTAATGAACCCACTACCCTTGTATTCATTATCCTTGAATCCAGAGGTAGAAATAACTAAAGATAAGTCAAGCATTTTTTCTCAGGAGCTAGCAAATTTATTTGTGCAAATACGGGCAAAGAAAATGATAGAAATTTCACATGCCAATTAATGTCAGGTGCCGGGTTGATTGGGCACCTGGATTTTTCTACCCCTACATGAGTCCACGACTCATGAATTCACTACCCATGGTTGCACTCTCCAGGATTATACAGGGAATATACAGTGAAATTCATGCAAGCGACATTGCAGTTATAGACAGATTTCAAACGAATGGAAAAAGGGAGGAGTATAACACCATTAGGTTACATATTTTGCAGTCTACATCTGGGCTCGCTATTTTTCAAGATAGAGGTTGAAACATTAAGCTCTAAGCCACTTTTGACATGTTAGCGTGCAGTTTAAATCAGTCTGTACAGTAGCAGCTGGTGCTGTGGCAAAAAGGGGCTCCAAACACAATTCATAATCCTGCCTGTTCGATAAGTGCTGGTCGTTCAGAAAGCAATGGCAAACTACTGAACACAAACTAAACTTGCCAAGAAATCAGCCCAAAAAAATGCCCAAAACAGCTAAAAAAATGCTAGGGGTGACTGCTATGTGCTGTAAAGGATATGCAACTAAAATGTGGTTTTAAGTATCAACAGTTCATATTTGAGTATGGAAATTGTGACTGATCAATACTGTCATATTATAAAACTTGACTACTAGTCAGTTAACACCAATACGATACCATTAATATATCATCACATGGTATGTCCTTTGCAGAACGTCACTCACATCACAGCGTGCCCAAAAGATTTCCAATGCATTGCCAGTTCTGCCTCATACATTTTCATGCCCAAGATGACTGCAATGTCCTGTGTTCACGTTCATGCTAGTTGGCTCTTCCTTTTCTTCTTGGAACCATGGCTTCCAGTGCTGTTCTTTCCAAACTACTGTTTGATATGGTCAAAGAATTTGTTTCTGAGACATGGCTGCTTATGAACCGGTTGTCTTCAATTGTCAGAGTTGTAAATATCAGTACTCTTCTTTTTCTTGGTCCACGATATTCTAAACATTTTTCTGTAACAATTTTCTTTAGGGATTGAAAAATTTCACACAACCATATATTGCCGCAGAAAAGAATACATGTTAGCAAATATTTACATTTAATTTGGTTGCTGGTGTTGTTCTATAGGTTCTTAATACTGTTTAAGCTCTACATTACTTTGGTCAGTCAACATTTGACTTCTTACTTCCTTTTAACTGTCCATTGTTGTTATGGAGTCAGGATATTAAGTTTGTGACAATTTCAGTTTCTCAGTTGATTTTAATGTTTGATTGACCTTATAGTTTTGAAGTAATAATATAGGTATAAAATAATGTATATATGAAATAAATGGATGTTTGTTTGCACATTTTTATACACCCCAGCCATACTCTTGTGCACAAGACAGAAGTTGTGAAGAATACACTGAACCCTACGTGGCAGCCTTTCTGTATGTCAGTTCGGCAACTGTGCAACGGAGATTATGACAGGTAGTGAAATCTCTTATTCACATCTACCTATTTGTTTACCATCCTCACTACCATCATAATATAACAGGTATTTTACAGAACATCTCTCTCATCACAGCCTGTTTGAAAGACTCTTGAATTTTTGCCAGTTCCTTTGCCTCAAATTTGTTTAGCAGAGCTTATGTCGTTAGACATGCACACACAGACACCACACATATACAACACATGCACACAAGCATGTAAACAAACAACTTTGCAAAGATTACCGTCTCAATTTCTTTATTTTGCGCCTGTATTGCGGCTTGTCTCATTTGTCTTCTGATCTTACTTTCTGTTTCTGTTGTTTTTCTCTCTCTCTCTCTCTCTCTCTCTCTCTCTCTCTCTCTCTCTCTCTCTCTCTCTCTCTCTCTCTCTCTCTCTCTCTCTCTCTCTCTCTCTCTCTCTCTCTCTCTCTCTTCTCTCTCTCTCTCTCTCTCTCTCACACACGCACGCACACACGCACACACACACACATAAAGACATATACACAGACACATGCATGCACGCACGCACACACGCACGCACACACACACGCACGAGACAATCTTGCAAAGATCACCACTTAAGTCTCAATTTCTTTGTTTTGTGTCTATGCCTACCTGCTTGCTTGTCTGTCTCCCGCTTTAGACACACATACACACATAAAATGTTGCATCAATATATATATTTTTTCCCACGCATATCCTTTACAGGACATTGCTGTCAACACCAGCATTTTACAGCTGTTGTTGATTTCTTGGAAAAATTATGTTCAGTAGTTTGCCATTGTTTTCTGATTGGCCGGCTCAATTATCCAGTAAGTTACCAATGCGGCGAGAAGCGCTTCCAATTCTCACGCGCTGGGTTACTCCATAACTCCACATGGATAAACAAGATTACAGAGAAAGTCGTTTAACTCCTAGGCCAGGGAGACCGGCTTGCATCAATATACTTAGAATAATTATTGCATGTAAATGACTTCAACAATATATGAAGCTCACATATAGAGAAACCTCATACACATAGATGGGAACACCCATGTATTCTTTGAGAATTCTGTATTATCCTTTTGTAAAAAGCAGAGTGCAGAAATGACTCAGGCCATCTTTTATTGCTGTTCTGACAGATCGGTCAAGGTTGAGTGCTATGACTGGGATTCTGATGGTGGGTAAGTACAGTTTTTACACATTAGCCAATTTTCTCAGTACTTTCTGATATCCATTTTATAAAGAGCAGCACTGCAGCTAGACCTTTGCCTGCCAGCCAACTGGTCATGGATTCAAATCCACATGGGGCAGATGTTTACAATTTACCTGTGCTCTAAGGTCGACCAAGCCTAAAATAGGTACTTGAAAATGTCTTGGGAAATAAAGGTGGCTGCCATGATACTGACCACATCACTTACTGATTGTCAATTGATCTATAAAAAATGGGTCTACCACCATCTGCCCTACCTGCTGGCTCGGTGGTCGAGGGTTCGGTCTGCATTAGGGTGGATTCAGATTTGTAAAATTGACCTGGATCAATTTCCAGGTCATAACATAAGTTAGTTGCATATCCTTTACAGGACGTAGCAGTCAACCCCAGCATTTTTTGACTGTTCATGATTCCTGGGCAAGTTTATGTTCAGTAGTTTGCCATTGCTCCCAGGTCAACCCAGCCTAAAATGGGTACCAAGAAATGCCTTGGAAAGTAAAGGCGGCCTGCATGATACTGTCCCTATCTTTCACTGGGTGTTGAATGGTCTATACAGATATGAATCTAGAACCAGATGCCCAATGCACATTAAGGCATAGAAAAGGATCCTTTACTTTTACCATTTCATGAAGAGGAGTTCTTCTTTCGGTCGCCTGAAATATGTCTATAACTGCTTGTTGTCTCTTGTATGAATCTAACAGTTTTTTTTAATTCACTCAGCGGTCCATAGAGTTTATCTTCCACTGTTGTCTCTCTAGGCCATAAGGTATGCCTGGGTATGTTGTAGTTTGGGCAATCCTGGAGTATGTGCTCTGCTGTCTGCGACGCCAAACCACATATGCGCATGGCTGAGTCACCAATTTTGAATTTTGTATACATGTGGTTGCGTAATCTATTGTGTCCTGTTCTGAGGGGCAGAATAATGACCTGTTCTGGTCTGTCCATAACGTGGTAGTCATCTTGAGTAGGGTTTGGTGGCCTCTGGCTGATTTGATCATTCTTTTCTTTTAGTGGTATGTAATGGGCACATCAGGTTGTTCTTCTTTTGCTCCTTCCTTAGCCAATTGATCAGCTCTGTCGTTTCCGGGTACTCCACATGAAGAGGAGTTGAAGTAGCACGAAGCTTAGTGCTCTGGCTTTTGGTTTGTTTGGTTTTGATTCGTAAAGAATCACTTTCATTGCACACGGATATCTCAAGTGCTCTAGTCTGCTACCATAGATGACACAAGGTGAATCTCAATACAGTGGACACAAGGTGAATCTCAGTACAGTGGACACAAGGTAAATCTCAGCACAGTGGACACAAGGTTAATCTCAGTACAGTGGACATAAGGTGAATCTCAGCACAGTGAACACAAGGTGAATCTCAGCACAATGCACAAACTCTATAGCAGTGGCGAGGATCCAGATTCATTGTTAGCAGAATCACACATGCTATGAATATTGTGTGGATAGCTTTTTTAATTTGGAAATTGTACCTGGCCATGGCCTTTTCTGTCTGCTCTTTTCCATTTTCAACTGCTGAGGAATTTTTAACATGTGCAATTTGTATGCTGGTCCTGTAAGTTGTTTATCGTTTGTCAAAGATCAGAAGTACAATCCATTACCCCATGATCCTTGGAGTATACAATCAATTTTATTTTTCTGAAAATTCCAAACAGCCAGCACCATGAAAAGAACCTAGTCTGCTTAAACCAAAGATGGGTGCCATATGCTGTAACCTCTGATCTGCACTGCCCGTTTAGGGCTCATGATTGCCAAGTCTTCCAGCAGTGGCAGGAGTTTTCCCTCCAAACAGCATGTCTCTAAGGCTAATCTAGTCATGTAAAATGATTAAAAGTAAAGGTAGTCCCATAGCAGATACTGCTGTTGGGATTGTCTTCACAAATTCTAGGTCTTGGTATATGAGGTGGGGTGGCCAGTTCACTTATGCTCATCTCGTACCCATTTATGTATGGTTGGGTTGGTCCCTGAGCAATAAAGGTCAGAATAAAATAATTGTGCCTTTACGGGGATTGAACCCAGAGCAGTCTTGGCAGGCAAGCTCACAAATGGCTAGGCTTTTGCAGCTTCTAAAATGAGTACTGGATAATAGTCACAATTTTCTGGGCATTGTTTAGAAGAAAAGGCAGAGAGGAATTGAGAACCCATATGTGGAAAGATTGAGATTGCAGGGGTTCTGGAAAAATTTCAAAACTGAAAGGGAAGACCAGGAGAACTTTCAATCAGATAGCGGTGGGAACAATTAGTAGTATGACTCTTCATTGGCTGTTGAACAAGGGGACGGAGTGCTTATGGGAATGTCCTGAGTGCAGTTATGTTGGTTCTTAACTCATCTCAACTCAAAGGCAGGGAGGAAAGGAACTGGTGTCCCTAGCCATTAATGGTAGAGTGGCTGATTGCATGCCATTAATCAATTAACAAAATAGTTAGTTGCATACCCTTTACAGGAAGTCACAGTCAACCCCCAGCAATTGTTGGCTGTTTGTGATCTCATGGCAAGTTTATGTTCAGTAATTTGCTGTTTCTTTCTGAATGACTGGCACCCATACCATTTCATAAAAGACCAACGCAAGGCGGTCTGCTGCCAAATTGCCCACAGCTGTGTTTTGAAAGCGGTATACGGGATTACGGACTTCTGTCTGTAACCCCTGTAACCCCTTCACCACAGAGCCGGTTAATCAGAGAGTGAGCTAATAAAGAAACCTGCAACATCTGAGAATTGAACTTGCACCTCTGCATTGGAAAGCAAGAGCACTAACCACTATACCATCATAACTCCTCTTCATAACACGGGTATCAGGAATAACTGAGAAAGTAAGGAATGCAGGTCTGGTAATTACCATATCACCCCCTCCTGTGCTGTTTGGTCACTAAAACTATGACTCAACTCCATATTACAAAAAAATATTTTTGTGGTGAAGTGGTTATGCCGCCTACCTCACTCTGAAGGGAGTGGGTTCGATTCTGGGCCTTGACTTTCTGTTCACGAGTAACATTTTCTCGACTCCTGGGGGTCATCACTGGAGCTACAGAGTTCATGCTTTGTGTGACGCTTTTGGCAGGCAGCCCTGCGGAAAGACTGAGCTATATAGGATAAAACCCCAGTGCAATGAAGTCAGTTCTTTTGCCTTTTAAACCCTGTTTGAATCCATATTACTAATATGCCTTAAATAGAATATAAATGGGGTTACCATGATTTTGGCCATTATATTGATTATGTATGATCGCGTATTATTATTACAGATCATCATATATCAAGTATTTTGCAGATCGCACTCTTATCATGGCCTACTAAAAAGCATTTTGATCCCAGCCAGTTGCCCTGCTGCATGCACCCAAGGTGTCTGCAATAACCTGTCATGTATGTGCTGGTTGACCTGTCGTTTGCTCCAGGAAGCATGTCTTCCATTATTGTTCTTTCTAAACCACTGTGATGTCTAATATGCCCAAAGTATTTCAATTTCTGAGGCAGAATGCTCTTTTGAGCCATTTTCTTCCATTTTCAGGCCATGCAGAATATCATTCTTCTTCTTGATTCAGAATTTTTCTGATTTAAATTCAAAAGCCTTCTTTATTTGCTGCAAAATGGTCCATGATTCACATCTGTATCTTGCGACAGAAAACATGCATGTTCTCAGAATGTTTACGTTTAATTTGTTTACTTGGGTTGTGCTATACTCTTAATGCTGCTTAATATACTTCAAGAATTAAACAAACACAGCACTTTGATGAGAGATGAGAGATGTGTTGGAGGGAAAAGTGGAGCGAAAGTGCTTGAGGCAGGCAACATTACATGTGAGTGGATATAACATGAAGAGTTGGACTGGAAGACAAAGGTCTAAGAATATTAAGATGCTGGACATCATAGAGACTCATTAAAACTGACTTTAAGTGCAGAGATAGTCCATAGTCTTGTGCCATTCCATTTAATTCCATGTTTGTATTGATATATCTATGAGTGCCAGTTTTATAATGTTGTCCTTGGTCTACCCCTTCCTCCTTTCCAAATATTTTACCCTCTAGGACTCTTTGGTGTTTGTCTGTCTTATGGTGTGACCAAGCCATGAGTCTTCACATTTTAATTATTGTACCTTTTCTTTGTTCTATACTATTATTCAGAGCTTTTCCACTTGCTGGTGTTTGTCTAAGCTGGTTCTTGTCATTTTTGTTATAACACCATATCTCAAATGCCTGTCACCACATTTGTTTAGGAAGTTTTTTTGGCTATAGACATGATTTCTTTGTCTTCAGAGGCTAACAAGAATAAACATTACTTTAATTAACAGTATTAATTCCCACAGGACAAAAAATAATTTTGTCCATTGGTTTCTTCTTCTCCATTCATCCAGAGTTTTTTTTCAGATGTAATTGCGGTGTGTCTCGTTAGGCACCCTTGGGCCAAAACCCTTAGGCTAACACATCTGATTTTTGTGTGCATTTTTGACCAGGTTAGCATTCCTCTCACTTTTATGGTGCCGTCCACATCCCAGCTGGTCAAGTTAGAACTGTCGAATTCTTCACGATAAGCCCTCAAGGGAAGGCAGGGACAGTCCATGGCATTTTCCGCCATCCAGGGCGGCTTCCATAGTTGCAGAGCCGACACATAGTGCTCTGGTGCTGGGTTCACTGAGGGAATCGTCATGTCCTGCTCATGGCTGCTTTAATTCCACACTTCAATTTATTGGGCATTTCGTTAGCTATGGGCCGCTTCCCGCACAAACCAGGCCGGTCTGCAGACATTATCCACTCAGCGAGCTTTCGATTCGGACATGTGCTGTTCATTGTGCTCGGAAGACGTGTGTAGTCAGAGCTGTTCCGGGCATGATGGACATTCGGAAAACTAGCTAGTCAGAGCTGTTCCGGACACAAGGACATTCGGAAAACTAGGTAGTTACAGCTGTTCAGGTCACGACGGACATTCGGAAAACTAGCAAGTCAGAGCTGTTCTGGTCACAAGGACATTCGGAAAATTAAATAGTCAGAGCTATTCCGGGCACGTAAGACATTTCACTCGGACGTTTTTGCGTTGTGCCGGTTTTAATTTGCCACCCTTAAGCCTGCACATCCGACTTCGGCGGGCGTTTTTTATCAGGTTAACCGTCCTGGAGGTTTCGAGAGACATTTTTTGTGATGTCACTCAAATCTGAGCTGGTCAAGGTAGAACGGTCAAAGACATCACGGTCAACCCTCAAGGGAAGGTAGGGGCAGACCATGGGCATTCCCAAAGATGCTTCCATAATTGCAGAGCCTGCACATAGAGCTCTGAGACTGGGCTCACCCGAGGAATCGCCACATCCTGCTTATGGCTGCTTTAATTCTTCACTTCCATGTATTGGGCATTTCGTTTTGCCACTGGGCGCTCCCCACACAAACCAGGGACGGTCAGTCTGCGGACGACATCCACTCATCAAGCTTTCACTTCAGACTTCCATGTGATGGATTCGCTAGCCAAGCTTTCCATTTCATGTTTTTGAGACGTTTTTCCACCTTTACTATGGTCACTCTATGAGTGTAGTTACAGACTTTCATCGTAACCACATAGTTTTACTGAACCGCTTTGCCATCTTAAGTATAAATCACGAGGTAGGCTACATGTGCTGCCGGTTCAGCACACTACCTCCATGTAAAAGAGAGTGAGTGATGGCCAGGCCCTCTCATCCGGGGATCCCTCATCGATTTATTTGGTTGTTTCGGGATTTGAGGTTTAAATATTGAGCACAACCCACTACTGGCAACGCTGATCGTATTCTAGTATGAACCAAGGCCTATCCACGTCAATGTGAATACGATCAGCGTTGCCAGTAGTGGGTTGTGCTCAATATTTAAATCCCTCATATCCCCCAACTGAGAGGCTTCGAACAGGTATCTGAACGAATGAACGAACGAACGAACCAATGAACAAACAGACTTTATTTTCAAAGGGTAACAAACTAAGCATGTAGCATGCTCAGTATCTCACCTCAGTTTTGTAGTAGGTGAGTATCAGCCCAGCTCACACATCCGAGAGTCTGTAGCTTAGAGGCGTTCAGCCATATCCCTCGGCTGAGAGCCTTAGAGTATGTATTTGGACCAAGAATTTCTGCCTTCGTGCGCCCTATTTGAACTTTTTCCTGCTACCCTCAGTCTATCTGCAGAGCAGCAGGTTGTGTCTCTCTTGGTCTGGCCCCTATCCCAAGACCTGTCCAACACATAGTTGTGCTTCCGTCGGCTTAGCTCTTGGGGTCATTGGGACATGCAAGCCCCCCCACCGCAGCAAGGTGGAGACACATCAGAAGGGGTGGGGGGGGGGGGGGGGTCCATTGGCTTAAGAAGTTATATTTGGATTTTTGCAAATGAGCTTGTAGTCTGTATCATAGTTTTTAAATGCAATATTGACCACATTTTTTCCTAGCCATGATTTCATTGGGGAGTTTTCCACGAACCTTAGAGAGCTACTACAGTCTGGTGGATGTTGCAGAAACTTTGAGGTAAAATCTTGTATTTCCTGTTCTCATTCATTCTTCTCTTACACTGTAAAGCAGGGGTGGCCAACCTTTTCAGCAGGTGGGCCAAATTTCAGAAATAATATTTCCTGCCGGGCCACTTACCTATTGTTTTGTTTTTTTGTTATTAAAGTAATCAAGCAAGAGTGCTACAGCTTCGACCACATCGTCGCTTCCCAGTAGGGGAGATCGTGGTCAAACGCAGGCCTGGCTTAACCCTACCAGACCTGAGGCCCTGAACCTAACTGTCCCTATTACCTGGGCTCCTGAGCATTAAAGAGGAAAAAAACCAACCTGATATAGAAAAATGTTAGTTAATGCAAACAAGTGGTTAGAATAATTTGTAACTTGGAGACATTGTAGAAAATAGGTCTACCTTTCATCTAGTGCCAATATTAAACCTTTGTGTGCCAATCCAGTCTGAATAAACAAAGTATCGATCAGCTGTTGGACTGTGAAAATCCTAGACCTACTTCGCTTTCTTGTTGAAGTGCTTGGTTCATCAGCCTACGTTTAATTGGGAATTTACAGAATTTTTTCGCGTTAAACCACACAAAGTCAATTCAAACCTATGGGGGAAGACATTTGCAATGTCTAACCATGAGGTTTGACCATGACTAGTTGGTTACTGTTAGTTTGTGACGCTTTTTTTCACGTACTAGGCAAAATACCGAAAATTGGGTACAGCGGTTTAGCGGCAGATTAGGATATTACCGAAAAATCGGTTCAGCGGTCTGGTAGGGTTAAGGTAAAAAAAATACATCTTATTAATTAATTTATCCTTCCCTTTTAGACGAGTATTAACGTCATTTAGGTGGCTAGTTATATCGACCAGAAATGCAAAGTCGCAAACCCACGCTTTGTCTTCAAACTCTGGGAACATTTTTTGACTTATTTGCAAAGAATTATTGTATTTCTTGTTGCAAATCAAACACTCTTTTCAACAATTTGGGACGGGTCAGCCATCTTACCTCTGCATAAAATGTAGCGTCATTATAATCTGAGCCCAAAGACTTTAGAAATTCTTGGAACTGACGGTGATTCAACCCGTTCGACTTAATGAAGATCACTGTTTTGACGACCACTTTCATGACATGGTCCATTTTGAGGGCCTTCGAAAATAAATTCTCCTGATGAATAATATAATAAACTTGTTTTTTTAAATTCGCATATCCTTTACAGGACATCACTGTCAACATCAGCATCTTTCAGCTGATTGTTGATTTCTTGGCAAGATTACGCTCAGTAGTTTGCCATTGCTTTCTGAGCGGCAGGCTCAGTTATCCCGCAAGTCACCAATGCGGGGAGAACTGCTTCCAATTCTCGCACGCTGCGTTATCCTGCATGGATAAACGGTATTACGAAGAAAGTCATGTAACCCCTCGGCAAGAGAAACCGGCAATGAAAATTTAGCATAGAAGTATTACCGACTTTGAAGACCTCATTTTCAATCAATTTTACTAAACCTTCGTGTTTCCCAACCATTGCTGGGGCACCATCCGTTGTTAAGCCCAATAGGTTGTTAAGTTGTAATGAAAAGCGATTCAATGTCGATGTAACTGCTTCTAACAAATCTCGTGACTTAGTAGTGTCCTTAAGTGGATACAGTGCCGCTAATTCTTCTGTCTTTTTAAAATGGACATCAACACCTCTGATAAAAATTGCCAGCTGGGCAGTATCTGCCATATCTGTGCCTTCATCCACTGCTAGAGCATAAAATATAAACTTGGATGCTCGATATTTCAAATTATTTTCTATGTTCTCCAATGTCGTCCACACGCCTAGTAATAGTCTAACGAGACAGACTTATTTTTGAGAAATCCTTCTTCTTTTCTGGACACAGAATTTCTCCAAACATTCCTTAACCATTTCACCATCTGAATATGGCTTCAATATTTTTTGCTAGTATCCTGGCTACTGCATAACTAGCTTTTACATAGCATGTTGACTCTGAACCCGCTTTAGTAAATATCCTTTGTTGTGCAGAATTTTTTTAAAAAGTCATTTACTTGGTCTTGTTGAAATTGCCCTTTGTACTTATAAAACTTATTTGCATGTTTAGTCTCGTAATGCCGTTTGGTGTTATACTATTTCAAGACAGAAACAGATTTGTTGCATATCAAGCATATGGGCTTTGTTTTAATTTCCACAAAAATAAAATAGTTTATAGTCCACCTGTCTTGAAAACTTCTTAATTCTTCTGTGATTCTTCTCTTATTTGGCCCGATGTCTTTGCTAGTTGACGCCATGGTTACGTAATACCTCAAATACACATAATGAATATTCACATAATAAAAACCCACATCAAAATAGTATTAATAATTTATATTAATCATACCTTTCTCACTGATGTTCTCAGCCAGTATCCAACCAATATTATCTCTTCCTTCGACAACAACCACTCAGAGAAATATCAGGAGTTCATACCTAATACCATAAAGTCTTTTCACAAACTGAAACACTATGGTTCCTACAGTCTATGGTCCATAATATTCCCTTTATAAATGTTCATGTTCAAGTCATTGGAGTAGAACTAGCCAGGTTAATAAGTTCCCAAGGTGCACATATTCATTCAGCTAAATGTTCCAGAATTGGGAATATCCAGTGCAACATTCCTCACGCGGTGAAATATCCCTGATAATAAATTTTCTCAGAAGTTATAAATATCCACAGGGCAGATAAACTTCAGGAGTTATAAATGTCCATCGTTCATATAAAGTTCAGACTTTATAAATATCCACTGGTAAACTTCAAAAGTTATATATATCCATAGGGCAGATAAGCTTCAGGAATTATATATATCCATAGGGCAGATAAACTTCAAGAGTTCTAAATATCCATAATGATACCGTTCAGGTTTTAAAAATGTCCTCATGGATAAAGTTAAGGTTTTAAAAATGTCCTGATGGAAACAATCCAAGTTTTGTAAATGTCCATCTGGATAATTGCCAGGTTTTGACAATGTTCATAACCCTTCTCCTGACCTTAACAACTAGTCATGAAGGTAGGACTCAGCCAGTGCATTTACTTGCGTAGTAGGTACATTGGTGTTGGCCAGGCCATCCTCTTATATACATTGATCAGTCACTCAATGGAGTTCTATAATGTTGAGGTTGCCTTAAACTTGGAGAGCAAATAATATTAAGGAAACTCGGCTCTTACATCAATATGAATCCTTTTCATCCTGTGCCGATGAATCAGCCACTCCAAATGAGAACTAGAGTATTTGTACAATGCTTCCGGTTCGGCCAAGGTACAGTCCACCATCCTGGAGTCCAAAGAACCCCACTGTATACAATACGGAAAATACAGCTGGTCGCTAGAAAAGAATTTATCAGACCTCTTACAGTTCTCAATTTCACCCCTTAAAAACTTCTCAATTCAATCCACCCACTCCATTTATTTTTAATGTACATATCCTAGGCACACTTTTGGCACAGAACGCGACTCAGCTTGATGGGGATGGTGTCACGGACAGGACTGGGCTGGAGAAAAAGAGGGGTGGGGGTGGAGGGGGGGGCAATAGTGTTGCCATCTCCCGTCTTCTTGTCACCCACCAGTTTCTTGTCACCCACCAGCGGGTTAAGTGTTATGGTTAGAAAATTAGGCTTGGCCTCGAATTAACATTGTGACCTCTAAATACACAGTTTAATAGGGAATCCAAGTGTCATTGATAGGCAGACAATATTGGAAATATGTCACAATGACTCATGATGTAATGTTCTTTTGGTGATATGTACAATAAAGTTAACATTAATGTGCATTTGACCTAGCTCCGCGGGCCGCAACATGACTCCCGACGGGCCGCATGCAGCCCACGGGCCTCACGTTGGCCACCCCAGCTGTAAAGCTTATGAAGAGTTAAAATGTCAGAGGTAAAGGATTCCCTTTCGATGTCATATCATATTGGAATTGTGCCAGGCCCATATTTTCTGGACTAAATGGCACTCAGTGGGCAATGTAGTCATTATCATACCAGCCCTCTTTATTAAGTCAATCCCCAAATCATCATAATGATCATCAAGTGCCTTATCATGCCTCTCAACTTCCTCCTCCTAGCACTATATAAGAGAACAGGAACTGCAAACTTCATGGGCGTCTGTCACAGGTTACAAATTGAGACTGGTCTTTCAGTCGATTATATACTCAAAAACGTCACTTAACACTTAAAATTCGACAGGGTCGACTTCATTGCACCGGCTTTTTATCCCACGTGGCTGTCTCTTTTCGCAGCAAACTGCCGAACGGGCCGCACAAAGCACGAACTCCGTAGCTCCAGCAATGACCCCCAGGAGTCTCAGAATAAATGCACTCGTCAACCGAAGGACGCAGCCCGGAATCGAACCCACAACCTTCGGAGCCCGAGTCAGATGGCTTGACTACTTTGCCATGGAGACTCCCTGATTAAATACTCAAAATGGACTACATCATTGAATGCTGGACAAGTCCATAGTGGCTCAATCTCCAGAGAATTTGTGATGGCTACTAAACATATGCTATTTATGCAGAACTCTCCGAGCAGTTCTGATCCTCAGCAAATTCAGTTAAAGACAAAACAGTATGGAGATCTCAATGCACCCAAAGCACAATGCAAGTTCATATTCTAAACTGGTATTGAAGTCTGAGGAAGAATTCACGTGCTTGTGTTTCCATGCCATAATTCAAGTGTAGGCAAACAGGGCATAGCATATGCATCAGTTTTTTAATTAGATGTAAACATATGAAGATGTTTATCTTAAATTTTTACATTGTACACTAATTTTTGCATTTCAGCTCATTAACCCAAAGAAAAAGGCAAAGAAAAAGAATTACAAAGATTCAGGAGAGGTAAACTTCTTTAGCATTACAAATCATGCACTCTTCCACATTACAAATCATCATGTGACATGTTGATAAGCGATGGTCGGTCAAGGTCCACCATCTCAACACGATCACCAGTCTTTCGGATCAAGTCCGTGTTTTTCTTAATATTTTCTTGTCTAGTTTGCCAGTTGTCACTAAGTTTTTCAAGTTTATTTGTACTCATTACATGATCAAACAGTCTTGACTGTCTGGTTGTTTTCTAATCAATTTAGTTATCATCTGTTTCATATAGAACTTTCTCATTTGTTTTCCTGTTCATACGGGGTATTCTTTGCATTTTTCTCAGAAACCACACTTCCTCTGCCATAAGATCAGTTTATACATGTTTAAATACATTCATCAGTATAGGTTCATCTCTTTTTTTTCTCTCACTGCAATTGACATCATTTATTGTATGTTTTCTATTTTGCAGAAGGCTAGTTTTGCCATGGTGATTCTTGTTTTAATGTTTACGATGCGTCTTCCATGAGATGTTATGACTGTTCCAAGATAGTTTTACGCATTCACCTATTTAACAATTTTTACATTTATATGGATGTTACATTGTGTGGTCTTAATAACTCATTAATTCAGAAAAATCAGACACATAAGCATCATGCAGCAACAGTTATAGTTTTTACAAGAACTATTTTTATAATTAGAATAATGAAGACACAAGCAGTAGATTGCACGATTTATTGCCTGGCATATTTCGCTGCATCTCGTCAGGTACATACTGCATAATTCACACAACATAAAGTAAAATGACAAGAAAAATCCTTCAAGCTGAAATATACACATGTTCGCACAGTAATGTCAATTGTCTACCATGGTAATTTTAAACTGACTATCATGTCTGTCTGTTTGCATAAAGCTGGTCTGTGTAGATTAATTACTATGGCTTCAAACTTTAACAAGCAACTATTTTGTGTATTAAACAACACACGAAGGGCACTGTTTCTATCAATCATGGCGATGGTAGTCTAGAAAGACCGACACATCATAAACTTCCCGCTTTGTCGATTGTGCGGCACGGGTTAGAAAGTGGCCATGTGATTGATAGAAACAGTGCCTTTCATGTGTTGTTTAATACACAAAATAGTCACTTGTTAAAGTTTGCAGAAGCCATAATGATTAATCTACATGGGCCAGTTTTATGCAAACAGAAAGACATGATAGTCAGTTTAAAATTACCATGGTAGAAATTGTCATTACTGTGCGAACATGGGTATATTTCAGCTTGAAGGATTTTTCTAGTTATTTTACTTTATGTTGTGTGAATTCTTCAGTATGACGAGATACAGGGAAATATGCCAGGCAATAAATCGTGCAATCTATTGTTTGTATCTTCGTTATTCAAATTCACTACAGGAAAACATTGTTTTGGTTTTTATAATTCCCTATTAAAATTTGACATTATCTAGACATTGTGATCATAAGTCTTAAAGGTAAGTGAATGTAGTAAGTAAAGTAAAGGAATCTTTCACACACCTTAAGGCACATTGGGTATTTGGTGTCAGACCCAGATCTGTATAGACCAGTTGGCACTGGGTGGGTGATATGGTCAGTATCACACTGGTTGCCTTTGCTTCCCACGACATTTCTTGGTATAGATTTTATAGCTGAGGTGACCAGAGAGCCCTGGTGTATTTTAAACATCAACCCAGATGCAGATTTGAACCCATGACTATGTCAGTTTAAAAAATTTGAATCCACCCCAATGGGGATGGCACCAATGACCACCAGACTGGCATAATCAGGCTACTGCAGCTTCCAGTGAATATGCTAAGTAATTAAATATTTGTGTATTTTTTTTTTACGCTTGCTCGCTTTGAACTCAAGCATAGTGCATACACTACTGTTTATAGTGTTGATGGACTGAATTTTGCATGTGGACTAGATTTCCCTATTAAGTGTCCCTCGCCATCAGGTGAACACACTCTGACTTCAGAGGTACTTGTAATTTACGTCCCCAAGTCAAGGACAACAAGTCAACATTTTAGTCCAGCTGTCCGGTGTATGAGTTGAACCGCTTGCCTCAGCATCAGCACAACGGATGTTTAAGAACATGTGTTCTTACTCTTTAGGCCATGTGGACCTGCATTTGTGTATTTACGTGGTGCTTTTTGGATGTTATACATTAATATGACAGGAGAAGAAAACGAGGAAGAAAGAAGGAAAAAATTACAACCTAGGATAGACGAAAACATTACTGAATGAGATCAAGGTTAGTTAACTAAGGTACTTGAGCCACAAGTGTCTCAGCTCCTTGTTAAAGGATGTTCTAGAGAGATTAGTGTAAGAGGTTGAGGCTACAATATTACATGTGTGTATATAATGAGATGGACTAGCCCCGCAGAAGACACATATGTCGGCCTAAGGGCGCAAATAAACTAGGCACAATGCAATTACGTCTGAAGAAACACTCCGGATGAACGCAGAAGAAGAAGATGGACTAGCATTCTGACAAGTCAGAGGGAGACTCATTAGTAACATATAATTGAACAGTTGGCTCTTGATGATAGTGATATTTCTTTGACTGACAAAGAAAATTCAGAAATTGATAGTTTTTAACTGCAAGCCAGATTTAAAAATTCATAAATCATCAACATACTATCATAGCTTGCAAAGGCCACTTCCTGTGGTTTTGAATTTGATCTGGATGAGCTAGTGTATTTTGCTTTCTTGTAAACATGAAGATTTCTGCTGTCAGTGACTTGTAGCCACAGTGAATACATTGAGCTGTTGACAGTGAGCAGTTTGAATTTAAGTGTAGCCAGTTTTCTTCATTTTCAGATTCAAGTGATCAGCTGTAAAATCCAGCCACAATACTCATTTTTAGATTTCATCAAAGGAGGGTAGGTAATTCAATGTCTTCTTGCCCCCTGTTCTTTTCTGCTGCATGTAGTGAAGGCAATAAAAGATATAATAAAATTCAGTATTGTTGAACTCGGGAAGGCTAACCTGTTCAGTATATGCCAGGAAGAAGTTGGTGTCATCTGAAAGGTGCAGACATTGCAGCTCTGCTGTAACAACGCACAAAATAATTACTCCCAGGACAGAAATAAATATTGGACAAACAAAGAAGAGTATACTAGAAACTAGAATTTTGAGAAAATGTTATCTGTGCAATCAGCATGGTATTGTTATCGGTGGCAGTCCATATTACAGGTGTATAAAACAAGGACATAACTGTTATCAATAAAGATGTATAGGAACAGGATCATCATCATCAAGTGCCATGCCAGCTGATGTAGGCGTTCATGTCTCACCACATATGTCTTTGGTGTTCTGGATAAACTCTGCTGCTAATATCCCTCCATGCCACCATCTCAATCCATCCAGCATAATTTATCTTGGTCTGCCTCTGCCTCTCTCCCCCTCGATCTTTCCAGTTGTCACGATGTTCTCCAATGCCTCTCTTCTCACATGACCGAAGAAAGCTGTTTGTCTCTTTCTTATTGTTGTATATAATGTTCTAGTTTCATTAGCCTCTTTCTGGCAATCGTCATTAGTTACTCTGGCAGTCCAAGAAATTTGCAATATTCGTCTTAGAAACCACATCTCTGTTGCTTTTTAAAATTCTTCCTGATTTGTTCATTTACATTCCAAGATTCACTGCCATACAGCAAAACAGGTTGGATATAGCACTTCAGCACTCTCTTACATTCAATGGTAGTGACTTATTGCATGAGATACTGTTCGTTTTCTGAAATGCAACTTTTGCTTGCCCTATTCTGCTCTTAATCTTTGTTGTGCACCTTCCATCTGATGTTATAAATTCCCCTAGGCATTTAATATTATACTTTTAGTTAAGAATTTTCCCTTCTATTTCCATTTTACATTTTGGTGTCACACTTTTCTTTGATGTCACCATCGTTACTGTTTTCTTGATATTCAAGGAGAGTCCTTTCTTTGCACTCTCCGTTACTACAATGTCCAACAATTGTTGTAGATCTATTGCATTATCCGCCACAAATACTGTCATCTGCATATTCTTCTTCTTCAGCTTTCCGAGCCATTGAGGTTCTTTGCTGCAAATACAATCCGTCTCCATTCGTCTCTCTGGTGGACCTTCTCTTGCCAGTCGTTGATTCCAAGTGCTTGTAGGTCTGTACATGTATTATCTCTCCACCGTCTTCTGCATATTGTATAAAAAAAATTGTTTGCATATCTTTTACAGGACATCGCTGTCAACATCAGCATCTTTCAGCTGATTGTTGATTTCTTGGCAAGATTACGCTCAGTAGTTTGCCATTGCTTTCTGAGCGACCGGCTCACATACTCCGTAAGTTACCAACGCGGTTAGAACCGCTACCGATTCTTGCCGTTGTTACGTTACTTACGAGAGTATACAAGATTATGGAAAAAGTCGTGTAACCTCTAGGCCAGGGAGGCCGGCGCATATTATATAGTGTTTATATTATAACCTCCGTTTAGTATTCCTAACTTTTCTTTGATCTCTCTCTCATTATTACTTCGCTAACAGGATAGAAGAGTTGATACAACTTAAGAAAGACTGGACAGGTCAGACTGTTGACCTTCCTTACCTGCATGGATGGCAGGATGATTAAATTCACATGGTAACAAACTTGTAGCTGACTGGAGTGCTAGTTGAGACGTTTATCTGATCAAGTGAAACGGTGAACTAAATAGTGATAGTGCTAAAGTTTAGAATGATGTTTTGATTACTTATCATCATCATTATCAAGTGTCTTACCAACTTGCATAAGTGGTTATTCTTCACCAGTTTGTTTTCCTGCAGTGCATCTTTCATATGCTTTCTGTCCATGTCATGATGTAAGACCATCCAGAACCTTCTCCCCGCCATCTTGTTAAGGAAAGCTAACCCTCATGCAAAGTCAGGCCAGTGCACTGACTAGCAGCAGTTAGTAGTAGTATTAGCATGTGTGTAGAATAAGACTGAGTTTAAAGTGTGTGAACACAAACATATACACAAGTATATCCATACTCAATATCTCCTCACACAAGGAGAATCTCAACACAGTGCACTCCATGGCACTCGTGAGAATTCAAATGTGTGTATACCGGAATCACATATGCTATATTCTTTTTGTGGGTAGGTTTTCTCATTTTGAAATTTAGATTAACTACTGTTTCAATTTCAACTAGCAAGGGATTTTTAAAGTCCACGAGTCCTGAGTTTTTTTTCCCATCCTTCTCTGAAAATTCTAGATGTCCGATCCATTACCCCAGTGTACGTGGTGGTATACTTTTCTTTAGTTGCATAACATTTACAGGACATCACAGTCAACTCCAGCTTTTTTTGGCTGTGATTTCTTGGCAAGTTTACGTTCAAAAGTTTGCCATTGCTTTCTGAACAATCAGCACTCATGCCATTGTATAAAAACCAGCACAAGGCGGTCTGCTTCCAAATTGTCCTCAACTGCGTTTTTAACTTGGTATGTAGGATTGAAAATTGCATTGTAACACCTTTATCACAGTGCCAGCTGTGGTATAATATCCTTTCTTACTTTATAAAAGAAAATCAAGACCATGAAATGAACCAGTCCTGCACAAGTCAAAGGTGGACATCGTAACCTCTAAAGTTATTATATTATTACACTGTATCTTATCACATAGCCCACCTGTTATCAAAGCTCATAAGGGAAGCAAAGGATGGTAACAATGTAACTTGGCATGCATGTTGTAAGAAGCAAGTCAGGAGGGTTATTGTGAGAATGGCTACATCATCCTGTAGACAACTGTTGCTGCAAAATTCAGCCAATCATGAACACATCTTCAAATGTCTTGGCAAGCTTTTTGAGAACCTATGCTGCATTGGGAAATGAAAGGCAGAAGAATAATGTGATCACAAAATAAACGGTCACCCTGTCATGTCTGTGACAAGTTCTTTTATTCAAAGCACTGTATTCCTTTCGTGAATTTAAACACAGAAACTATAAACATATTGCACGATTTATGCCTGGCATATTTTGCTGCATCTCGTCAGGTGCTTACTGCAGAGTTATATATCATATGAAATGAATAGGTGAATAATACTTAAGCTGAAACAATTAAAACAGTCACAGATATTGTTAGAATGTGGAACATCTGTTATCAACAATGATAATTTCAAATTTAACACAAAATCTGTTTGCATAAAACAGTGTGTCTTTTCCTCTGTGGCTTTAAGAATACTATATACAAAAGGCAGTAGATTATGTTGTTTTTGTATTAGGGTGTCTAGTTATCTGTGTGTATATCACAATCTAACAAAATAGGTGGCATATTGAACATTCGTGCAGAGTTAATTCTTCAGAGACCCCCTGCCCTTCACTGCAAAGTACTATAGGCAGTAGATGAGTTTGTTTTAAAAATTTTTTTTGGCGAAAATAGAAAACGTGGGCAGGCTGTCCAAAAGCCCAGGAAGGCAGCTATGTCTGTGGGAGGAGGAATCCAGAAAAGAAGCCTCAAGTGTCGAAATTGGAAGAATTCGGCCCAAGTGGCACAGGACCATGCATAGCAATCATTGATCACAGAAGAAGAATGAAAATAAGTTGTCAGAAAATACTAGGCAAGAGAGATAGATGAAGATAGCCTTTACAAGTGTAAAGGAAAGAGGATTAACTTGATCACACCAGGTTTGATCCCATATGGCTTGGTCTCCTCCACAGAATGGTCTGCTGAAAGTGTCGCACAGAGCACAGACTATGTAGCTCCAGTGACGACTCCCAAGGACCTTAAAATAATTGCTGTCCTGAATAAATGATGGGGTCCGAATATTGACCAGCACCCTCTAGGTCATGAGGCAGGCGGCTTAACCACTTGACCAGGCAGACCTCCTGAGAGAGAAAGATGCATGTACTGCTGAACATGGTCAAACTGTCTGCCTCGCTCTCAGAAGGTCGTGTGTTTGTTTTCAGACTGACTCATTCATCCCATAAGTGCAGTTTTCCCAGAGACATCTCGAACAAATGAACAAACTTTATTTGGGACCATTTCTGCAGCTATAGAGTTCATGCTATGTATGGAGCTCATGTTCTTGGCAAGTGGCTTGCCATTCTACAGAGAGACAGAACCAGATAGGGCCCGGTGTAGTAAAGTTGCCTTTAACCACCTTTTTTTAGGTGTGGTCAGGAGGTGTAGAACTGACTAGTTCTCCAGCTGCCAGTGGCCTTAAGATAACATGTACTTCATTTTGGTAATATGGCTACAGATATAGCATAAAGCTAACTTTCAACTGCATGCTGAAGATAAAAAAACAAAACAAAAAACTCCTAGATAACTTTCACCCTTCTTTAAGTTTCTCTTTTCTGTTTTTGCATGTACAGAATGCAGATGAATTTCACCGTGGCAATAGATTTCACAGCCTCCAATGGAAACCCCACACAATCAACTTCCCTTCATTTTATGAACCCCTACCAGCCAAATCAGTACGCAACTGCAATCCAAGCAGTAGGGGAGATCATTCAGGATTATGACAGGTAAGAGAACAAGTGGACAAGTGTAAACGTTATTATGGTTGTAGGTTTCTCTTGATGCCAAGAAGCTGAATCACTTTAATAGAAAGCTGCTGAAATTGTGTGGTTGGACATGATTCCAGATTAAAAAACTGTCTTGACAAAGCAAATCTGCCAAGCATTCACTTGTAGCTAAAGAAGCTCTAGATCTGCTTGGCTGGACACCTAACTTGCATGCCAGACTATAAGCTTTTAAAGACTGCCTTCCTCACATTTTCTGTCAAGCTTTGTTGCCCTAACCTTTGTTTTTACAGGAATTTCCACAAGCCTGTGGTGGTTTGGCATTCTGTGTCCTTCACTTATGTGGATTTCCTTCCAAGGTTTATGAACACCATCAGTCCATTTTGTTTGCTCTTTTATTTCCTAGCAAGCATAGACTTTTTCCAGGTAGTGTGTGCATTTTAGACTAATCATTAAAAAAACAAACATTGGAAAACTTCTTTCGTAACAATGAACAATTTCATGTTGTCAGTGTCCTTGATTGTAACAATGGACACATATTTCATGTCTCAATGCGGACCTTGATTATAAGTGAACATATTTTTCATGTCTCAATGACATTGTAACAATGAACACACATTTCATGCCTCAATGATAACATTGATTGTATGTGAACATATATTTCATGTCTAAATGACAACCTTGATTGTAACAATGAACACACGTTTCATGTCTCAATGACGACATTGATTGTATGTGAACATATATTTCATGTTTAAATGACAACCTTGATTGTAACAATAGACACACATTTTATGTTCTCAGTGATGACCTTGATTGTAACAAGGAACACATATTTTATGTTTCAGTGACAAGATGTTTCCTGTTCTTGGATTTGGAGCTCGGATTGATGGAAGTGGTGCTGCCTTACATGAGTTTGCAGTTGTGAGTAATTTTGAATATGTACTGGACAGAATATGTTTTCAACCAAAAGAATGCTTTGTGGAACTAATTTTATGTGTGTGAAAAAGATAATATCCAAAGTGAATTAGTAGCACATTACCATTGTAGGAGCGCAGAATGCTAAGGACTCACAACTACTAAATCATAGCTTTGAGTCTTTTTTTGGAAGTCTGGCCTGTTTAGTCACAAAATGAGAAAATGTTAATGTATATGACTCGCTTGTGAAAGTTACTTAGTACATAATTAACATGTTAATTGTCATGTGCTAATGTCATCGTTTACAAAAACAGTTGACAGGCAAGAGGATTGACTTCATTGCCCAAGGTTATTCCCCATTTAGCTTAGTCTCTTTATGCAGAGCAGCTAATTGCTTGCCGAAAGCATCGTACAGAGCAGGAAGTCTGTAGTTCTAGCAATGACATCCTATGGAAAAATTACACTTGCAAACTGAGTGATGAACTCTGAAAACAAACCCACAACCATTTGAGGAAAAGGTGGATGGCTTAACCACTACACCACAGTGATTCCATTGATCCACTTTGACAATATTATTCTGAAATCACACTTCACTTAACCCTTTACAGGCAGACGCTTGTCCGTTTTTTAGCCCTCCTTTACAGGCAGACGCTTGTCCGTTTTTTAGCCCTGAACGGGCAAGATTTTTTCAGGTTCGGTAAAAACATCACAAATAAGGTGTTAGTCAACCGATTTTAGTTAAATAAACAACACAATGAAGGGAAAAGCATGCAGAATATGTTACTCATGTGATTGTTTTCGATAATCCATATATGAACACAAATATTTACGAAATACAGCATGTTGTTTGTGATTATCCGTCACCTATACAGCAATTTACAAACACATTTTCAGAATCATAATCACTTTCTTTAAAGTCCGACTCAGACTGCTAATGCAAAGTAACGCTTTGCACTGATATCTAGCTCCGATTAATAGTCAACTTCGTGCCCTTTAATGTCACTTAAATTGAACAGAGCGAAATCTCGGCTATCACTTGAAGAATCGCCGAAATCCGTTTCGAAAAACAGCGTAAAAACCCTGAAACTATCCAAAAAAGTCAGTAAAAGTCCGTTCAAATTCATAGTAGGCACTTTACAAATGGCGGCCACGTTGTCAAGCTATCAGCGAAAGTGAAAGAAGCCATCGGAAGTATCGGAAAGCCGAGAGATCGCGTTTTTACAATGCATAATTGTATCGGCCGGTTTGGGACGTTTTGCCCGTTTACGGTATCGGACGTAAATGGCCGTTCTGCCTTGTAAAGGGTTAATTAGTAATTAGAATTAAAATATGCCATAGCTTGCGAACAACCAATCAGCCTATGTTAAATATGACAGAAAATTCAGATTGGTTTTTGGTGTGAACGCTAATGAACATTTCTTTTAAATTATATATATTTACATATTTATTTTAAAAATCTGTTACCAAGTTGTGTACCATTGTTTACTATGGCAGCCAATGAGAACTTCACCAAAATCATTCAAACACCCCCTTAGCTATTGAAAGGCTTGGAAATTGTTCCAAAAGATGCTGATAAGAGACACATTGACGGGGACAGTGAAAAAATAATGTTGACAGATGTTATCATTGATTCTGATACATTGTAATTACCATTAACGGCATTATGTAGTTGGGAGTTTAAAATCTTTTTAACAATTTGCGGACAATCTTCAAATTTCTAGCTTAAAGTGAAGCTTTTTTCCCCCGCATATCCTTTACAGGACATTGCTGTCAACATCAGCATCTGTCAGCTGATTGTTGATTTCTTGGCAAGATTACGCTCAGTAGTTTGCCATAGCTTTCTGAGCGACCGGCTCACATACCCCGTAAGTTACCAACGTGGGGAGAACCGTTACCGATTCTTGCACAGGTTACGTTCCTCATGTGGATATACAGGATTACGGAGAAAGACGTTAACCCGTAGGCCAGGGAGACCAGCAAAGTAAAGCTTAAATGACTAAATATATGAAAACACTCGTATTGTCTGTCTTGTTTAGATAGTATTTTCCCAATCCATCTCCATTTATAATGTTCTCTACATCCTGATGGTCCTGCACATGTCCATAACCCAATTGAGTCTTGTCATGTCTACATCCTAATAGTATCTTACTATGTATACATCCTAATGTATCTTATCATGTATGCATCCTAATGGTATCCTTTCATGTCAACACCCTAATGGTATCTTATGTCTGTATCCTAAGATCTATTTTCCTTGTACAGTGAAAATATTTTCAGAAATTTAGAAGATATGGAAGGAATAAACACTGGGGGGCCTCTACATCAATAACAGATATATGTAGATGATATAGTCATGATTGCAGACAATGAACGGGACCTGCAACATTTAGTAGATGCGGTTGTTGCACACAGTGAATAACTAGGGTTAAAATTGAATTGTAAGAAGACACAGATTATGGTCGTCACTGGGAAGAAGGAAATACCACAATATAATATACAAGTAAATGGGCATATTCTTAAACAAGTGAATCGGTACTGCTATCTCGGAACAGTCATAACATCTGATGGGAGATGCCTTGAAGAGATTTGAACAAGAATTGCCATTGTGAAGGTAGCCTTTTGCAAGATGAAAAACATACTGACCAATAAAAAGATATCAATTGAAATGAGAAAAAGAGCATTGAAGTGCTACATAGAACCTGCACTTTTATATGGATGTGAAGCATGGACAATGAGCAGACAAGCTGAGAAACAGCTGATGGCAGTGGAAATGTGGTTTCTGAGGAAAATGCAAAAAATACCATGGACAGACAGAAAAACCAATGAACAAGTCCTTCAAGAAACAAATGAAGATCGTGAACTGATTAGAGACATTAGACGTAGACAGTCAAAATTTTTTGGGCATGTTATGAAACGAAATGAATTGGAGAACTTGGTGACAACTGGCAAGATTGAAGGAAAGAGACCAAGGGGAAGACCAAGAAGTAAATACCTGGATGACTTGGCCACATGGCATGGTCGAGACAGAAACACAGAGCTAATCCAAGACTCTGGTGATCAAGTGAGATGGCAAAACATGACCACCCACGCTCATCGGCATGGCACATGATGGATGGTGGTGCTAATGATTGTCTGAAACTATTCTGATCATTACATCTCTAGGGGCCACAACTCCAAGATCACCTGCCAGTTCCCCTTGCCAGTACATAAGAAACCATTTGGATGTAGACATGACTTGATATCTTATGTCTACATCATTATGGTATCTTTTCATGTCTACATCCTAATGGTATCTTATGTGTACATCCTAATGGTATTTTATGTGCTACATTCTAATATTTTACCATGTCTTCATCCAAATATTTTACCATGTCTACATTCAAATGGTATCTTAATATGTTCATGTCCTAATTTTACCATGTTTACATTCTAATGAAGGCAATGAACTGTAATTTTATATTTATTTCAGAATTTTAATCCATCGAACCCTTACTGCCATGGAGTTGAGGGAATTCTACAGGCTTATCATGCAGCTCTCCCCAGAGTTCAGCTATATGGACCAACAAATTTTGCACCAGTTATTAACCATGTCAGAAGGTACATGTTTTTCTATAAATTCAATTATATATATCTGCATATGGATAATGCATATTGGTTCACATTTGTTGGTAACTGCAGGGGAAGTTAGTTTTCACTCTTGAGGTAAATGTGTTTTGATTTGTGTAGTATATTCTTGATGTATCATATAAATATGATACAAGAGTTTCTGTGGTTTTAGAAACAGAGTGGTAGTTTATTAGACGTTATAGTTGCATTTTTCCCTCAGCCACCTTGCTGTAGGACCAAATACCAGAAATGAAATCATTTAGCAACTGGCCAGCAATAATATTTATTGAAAGACAGATTCAAATGATTGTCATGTAACAAGACTATATATCTTCAAATGGTATATAAGTAATGGATTAGCAGAACAGAGGCAATGAAGATCACCTTGTACGCAGCCTGCAGACACAAAGGCCTTATCAGGAAAGCTTCAGCAGATGCTGTAAGGTATACCAGGGAAATAAGATGAAGATGAGGCTGAAGATGTCTGAAACCTTTAGTGTGTGTTCTCTCTACAAATCGTGTTTCCATGCTGAATGAATGAATCCTGACAGAAACAAACAGAAACAAATCTTCCTTGTTGAGACCAGTAAAGTTAGTTAGTTAGTTGACAAATCATCCTCGTTGCATATCAAACCATTCAGTTCATAAGTGCTCAGATCCCCTCCTTAGTAAATCCCGCAGCGTATAGCGGCTCACGACACCAGTTCTGTGTTGGTTTATTACTCTTCTTTGGCTCCGTGCATAGTGTTCTTATTTGGCCACGCCTCTTCTAACTTGCTGTTCTCGCAGCCTGACCATGGTTGTAGAATCCCATCGCTTGGTCCTCGTAAACGACTTACTTCTTGTAGAGCATTCAGAATGTCTGCATGGTCCATGGCTCATCCGCCTTCCATGGTAGCCCTACGTGCAAGCCTGTCAGCCCGCTCATTCCCTTATACACCCGCATGCCCTGGCATGAAGATGAAACTAATCTTTGCCGGCCAAGACCGCTCCAGAGACAACAGCCACTCTCTTCGGACCCACCCCATCTCTATCATCTTGAGTATACTCATTGAGTCACTAAGGATACATGCCCGATTGAATGTCTGTGTCTCGAGCCATGTTATGAATGTTATTATGAATGTCTGTGTCTCGAGCCATGTTATTGCTTTATTTACTGCCATGACTTCCATAGTCAGGCTGCTTGTGGTCAAAGCAAAAGCGCCAGACTCTTCCTTCACACTTTTCCCTCCTTCCTGAGCCGTAAAGGCCCATGAACTTCTCACTCCTCGGACGACCGACCGAAGCTGGCCACAATTCTGCAGAGATTACAGTATTAAGAAGCTATGGCACAATAGCAAGCAAGTTGAAGTAAAATTTAAGACATGTGTCTTTCCTGTTGCAACATGGATGCGAGTCATAGACCATTACATGATCACTAAATAAGAACATTCGGGCTATTGAGCTCAGATGCTACAGAAAAGTTCTTAGAATGTCGTGGACAAACAAGAAGAAATTACTGATATTCTGCAAGATCTGAAACTGAAATACTTTTGGCCATATTAAACGTCAGTGGCTTGGAAAGAACAGTAATGGAAGCTACATTGAGCCAATCCTGATGTATGGAAGGTATGGTTCCTCCCTGGCAGAAGAGGCAGGGGTCAACCAGCGTGAAGATGGACACAGGACATTGCAGACAGCTTGGGCATGAGGGGCGTGAAACAGAAGAAATGTGGGATCAAGTCTTTTCGACATGCCATGATGAGTGACATTCTGCAAAGGGCATGCTACATGATAATGATCATCACATATGTTAGTATATTTAGTTTTCAATAAGTGACTTAGGATTCGTATTTTACTTTGAAATATTCATCCTCTGTGATGAATTTGTTTTTGTGGTACACTGATAAATCTTCGTAGTTCTCTAGGCCTATCTTTAACAAATTTTTGATGGCTTACAGCAGTGGATCATATACTATTAGTGGTATCCTATTGCAGGTTGTAATCTCAGCATTTAAAATTTTATACCTATTCTGTAAAATAATGGCATATTTATTCTCTCATTTCCTATTTGATTCAAGTAGTGCCAAATCTAGCAATATATTGAAACCCTCTTTAATTTATTCAGTTTTGTTTTCCCAATTAACTGGTGCAATCAGGCATGATATGTGAGATATCTGTAAAGAAAGTAATTTGTTTTTGCTTTTCTTCTTGTAAGGTGTAATCTCAGTATGTTTTATTGCAAGGAATTTTAAGTTCATTTGTTACGTGTGTTCCTGTCAAAGCATTTAACAATTTGTATGTATGTCTTTCTTTCAAGCTTTGATTCTGTGTGCCCTATTGAGACTTTCTCTTCTTGATTTACTGGATTTTGTTTAGTCCTCTCCATGTCATACTGTTGTAGTCCCTCTGTTTTGTGCAAGCAATAGTTTGTAGTTAGTAACACAGGCACTAATTGTTTGTATTTAGTAATTGTTAACTTCCGGTCGCCAACATGGTGGTTAGGCGTTGAACCGTTAAGGCCTGTGGCGTGTTTATGCTTGCAGCTACGGTTTGCAGTCGCATTTTCCTCATGTTGGACTGGTAGTACATGGTCGCCCTGCTACTGAGTGAGTGCGTGGGCTACACTGTGAGCTGTGAAATTCGCGGGGAATGCTTTTACATCTGTCCTGTACAGTGACCTGCATGTTCGGAACAATGGCTACCGGCTGTTGCTGAATATTCTTATTTGCCTTTTCGGTTCACGAGTGCATTTTTCAGGAGACTCCCGGTAGTCGGCACTGAAGCTGCGGAGTTCGTGCTTTATGTGACACTTTCGGCGGGTCGCCCTGCAATAAAAGACCAAGCCATGTGAGAAAACCTGGGTCAATGAGGTCTTTCTGGTGACTGCCGAGTCCATTGACGATGAACTGTGGTTTTTGTGGATTAATTTTGTGTTGGCATTCTGGCAGCAGCATTATGCACAGTGTACCTGTGCGGGCTGTTGGGTTGCCGAGACTCCTGCCTCTTCCACTTTTCACATTGGACAGTGGGGAGCATTTTGTGTGATATTCATTGGCACAGGAACGGAGCATGATGGGGACGACCCGTTGCCGTGAAGTAGGAAACTCGACTAACTAACTAACTAACTAACTAACTAACTAACTAACTAACTAACTAACTAACTAACTAACTAACTAACTAACTAACTAACTAACCTAACCTAACCTTAACTAACTAACTAACTAACTAACTAACTAACTAACTAACTAACTAACTAACTAACTAACGACCGACCGACCGACCGACCGACCGACCGACCGACCGACCGACCGACCGACCGACCGACCGACCGACCGACCGACCGACCGACCGACCGACCGACCGACCGACCGACCGACCGACCGACCGACCGACCGACCGACCGACCGACCGACCGAGCGAGCGAGCGAGCGAGCGAGCGACCGACCGACCGACCGACCGACCGACCGACCGACCGACCGACCGACCGACCGACCGACCGACCGACCGACCGACCGACCGACCGACCGACCGACCGACCGACCGACCGACCGACCGACCGACCGACCGACCGACCGACCGACCGACCGACCGACCGACCGACCGACCGACCGACCGACCGACCGACCGACCGACCGACCGACCGACCGACCGACCGACCGACCGACCGACCGACCGACGACCGACCGACCGACCGACCGACGACCGACCGACCGATCCGACCGACCGACCGACCGAACCGATCCGACCGACCGACCGACCGACCGACCGACCGACCGATCCGACCGACCGACCGACGACGGACGGACGGACGGAACGACCGACCGATCCGACCGACCGACCGACCGACCGACCGACCGAACCGACCGACCGACCGACCGACGACCGATCCGACCGACCGAACCGAACCGAACCGACCGACCGACCGATCCGACCGATCGACCGACCGACCGAACCGACGACCGACCGACCGACCGACCGACCGACCGACGTCCGACCGACCGACCGACCGACCGACCGACCGACCGACCGAACCGACGACCGACCGACCCGACCGACCGACCGACCGACCGACCGACGACCGACCGACCGACCGACCGACCGACCGACCGACCGACCGACCGACCGAACGAACGAACGAACGAACGAACGAACGAAAACTAACTAACTAAAACTAACTAACTAAAACTAACTAACTAAAACTAACTAACTAAAACTAACTAACTAACTAACTAACTAACTAACTAACTGTATCTTGTCTACTTCACACCTTTCAAAAATTCAGCCAAAATCATGAACTAGCCTACATAGGGCTTGGCATGTGTTGTGGGCCTTGACTCCATTCAATCAATCAATCATGTGCCATGCCGGAAAGCGTGGGCGGTCATGACTCACCATTTCACTCGATCACCAGTGTCGTGGATCAGCTCAGTGTTCCTGTCTCGTCCATGCCATGTGGCCAAGCCATCCAGGTATTTTCCTCTCGGTCTTCCTCTTGGTCTGTTCCCCTCGATCTTGCCAGTTGTCACTAAGTTCTCCAATCCATTTCTTCTCATAACATGTCAAAAAAATTTTGACTGTCTACGTCTAATTTCTCTAATCAGTTTACGATGTTCATTTGTCTCCTGTAGTACTTGGTCATTGGTTTTTCTGTCTGTCCATGGTATTCTTTGCATTTTCCTCAGAAACCACATTTCTGCAGCCATCAGATGCTTTTCAGCTTGACTGCTCATTGTCCAAGTTTCACATCCATACAAAAGAACAGGCTCTATGTATCCCCTCAACACTCTTTTTCTCGTTTCAATTGACATCTTCTTATTGGTCAGAATGTTTTTCATCTTGCTAAAGGCTACTTTCGCCATGGCGATTCTTGTTCTAATCTCTTCAAGGCATCTCCCATCAGATGTTATGACTGTTCCAAGATAATTGTACCGATTCACTTGTTGAAGAATATTTCCATTTACTTGTATATTACATTGTGGCACTTCTTCCTTCCTACTGACGACCATAACCTGAGTCTTTTTACAATTTAATTCTAACCCCAGTTGCTCACGGTGTACAACAACCGCATCTACTAATTGTTGCAGGTCCTGCTCATTGTCTGCAATTAATACTGTATCATCTGCATATCTAATGTTATTGATGTTTCGTCCTCCAATGCTGATTCCATTTATATCCTCTACATTTCTGAAAATATTTTCACTGTACAGGGAAAAAAGATCTGGAGACATCACACATCCCTGCCTAACACCTCTCTTAATTGGCTGATACTGTCCCACTTCATTATCAATCCTTATTGCAGCTTGTTGTTTCCAATATATGTTTTTTATAAGTCTAATGTCTTTCCCATCAATTTGTAGATCTGCAAGCATATCCACCATGCTGACATGTCTAATGCTATCAAAAGCCTTTGTATAGTCAATAAAGCAAAGATGTATATCCTTGTTTACTTCTATAGCACGTTCAATAACTGTTCGCAGCATATACACAGCATTTACTGTACCCTTTCCTTCTACAAACCCGCATTGTTCTTCCCCTATTTCAGGTTGTATCTTCTTCCTCATTCTTTGCATGATAATTCTTAGCAAAATCTTTGTGATGTGACTCATTATACTAATTGTTCTATGTTGATCACATTCCAAGGTTCCTGATTTCTTTGGGATTGCAATAAATATAGAGTTACATAATTCAGAAGGTATATCTCCAGTATCATATAATGTGTTCAGCAGTCTGGTGACTTGCTCTAGTCCAAATTCTCCCAAAGCTTTAATCATTTCTGTTGTGATGTTATCTGCACCGGGGTCCTTGCCAGCTTTCATATGCTTAAGAACATTTCGAACCTCCATCTCCAAAATTGGCGGTCCTTCATTATTAAATCTAATATCATACTGTTCGTCTCTGTTATCATCATAAAGGTGTTTCACATAATCTGTCCATACCTGTAGAATCTGGTCTTTTTCTATTATGATTTTGCTATCTTCAGTTTTTAGACACCCGGTTGATGTACTTGTTCTTTTATTAGTAAGTTCCTGAATTCTTTTGTGCACTAATTTGGTATTTTGACTGTTGTGTTGGCTTTCAATTTCTAAGCACTTTTCCTCAAGCCATGCTTCTTTTGCCTCCTTACATAATGTTCTGACGTGTCTGTGAATTTCTTCATATTTGACAGAATTATTTTTGCTGAGTCTTCTTGTTTCCATGAGGTGTAAAATTCCTTCAGGTAGGCCAATCTTAAAAATAGAAGAAGAAAGAAAAAAAAAAGAAATCTTAATGTAGGTGTATTAATATCCATTTGTCGTTTGTTTCCTGATGGTTTTTTTAACCTCAAACACCTTTTGGCTATTTGTGCTTGTGTTGACCATTTTCTTGTAAAGCTGATGTTGTCCACTTTGTTTCCCTTGTATCCAAGCAAAAGTAGAACAGCAGGGAACCCACAAATAAGCCCATCAAAATAACCATTGTTTGTTTCTCTTGTAGATTTGCTCAAGCATGCCAAGGAGGCTCTCACTACTTTGTCCTGCTTATTCTGACAGATGGCATCATCACAGACATGCCACAGACAATAGACGCCATTGTTGAAGTGAGTGACTGTTTGTCAGCTGTTTTTTTTTTTTTTAAATTATTATTATCTCGCTCGCTATGAGCTTAAGTGTAGACCAAAATACTTTTTATAGTAGTGATGGACTGAATTTTGCGTGTGGATTAGCTTTCCCTATTAACAGTGTCCCTAGCCTTCAGGCGAACCCACTCCGACTTCAGAGGTACTTGTAATTTACATCCCCAAGTCATGGACGACAGGTCAACATTTTAGTCCAGCTGTCTGGTGTAGGGAATCAACCGCTTACTTTGGCATCAGCACAATGGATGTTTAAGAACATGCGACCATGCTGACCAGCTGTCAGCTGTTTCATTGCAATACTGTTGTTTCATTGGATATTTTTGTAATTCAAGCACCCATTAGGTATAGTTCTAATTGTTAATCTGTGAGTGATTTAACCAGATGTATTTAATATAAACACCCGCCTGGTAGAGGCCTAATTGTCACATTGTGAGAATGTCCTTTAACCAGATATTTTTGAAAAAGGAACCCACCTGGTAGAGGCCTAATTGTCACATATTGAGAATGTCCTTTAACCAGAAATTTTTTATACAGGAACGCACCTGGTAGAGTGCTAACTCTTTTGCCGTGAAAGTGTTATTTAACCAGATATATTTGATACACTACCTTTGTGATAGAGTGCTAAATGTTGCACTATGAGAGTGTCATTTAACCAGATACATTAAATACAGGCATTGTTTGGTAGAGTAGTGACTAGCACTGCATCATTTGACTAGATGTTTGATTCATGTGCCCTCTGTTAGAGTTGTAATTTGTGATACAACAGCTCCCCAAATAGAGCGGTAGCTGTTACATTACAACAGTGTCATTTCACAAGTTATATTTGATACAGGCAATCTGTAATAGGCCGGCTTCGTGGCTTAGAGGTTATGACTTTTCTCCGTAATCTCGTATACTCTCGTCGGTAACGTGATGATGGTTCAAATCAGCAGTGGTTCGAATCGCATCGGTAACTTACGGGGTATGTGAGCCGGCCGCTCAGAAAGCAATGGCAAACTACTGAGCGTAATCTTGCCAAGAGATCAAAATAAAGCTGAAAGATGCTGGTGTTGACAGCTAAGTCCTGTAAAAGGATATGCTAAAAAAAAAAAAAAAAAAAAAAATCAATCTGTAATAGAGTGGTGATTATTCTGTGACAATGTCATATAATTAGAAGTACTTGATGCATTCGTCCCTCAGGTAAAGTTACAACTGTCACCAGAGTAGTCATTTGACCATGTGTGTGTGTGATACAGGCTCTTTTCTGGTAGATTGATATCTTATTCTAGAGTTATTTATTTGACCACTTAGTCAGATATGACTGAGCTACCGTAATGACAGCAGACAGTACTACCTGCTTTCTGTTAGCGCTGATGCAGATTTGAACCCGTGACATGAGACCACTATGCTACCGCAGCTCCCAAAATGCAGAATTACATGGATTTAAAGACATGGTACAGGACAGACAACTGTGAAATGGAATGATCAGGAGGCTTAATGACCAGTCCAAGAACTGAAATATTTGATGATGATGATGATGATGATGATGATGATGATGATGATAGTATTTTCTTATATCAGTCTTAAACAAGTCAATGCATTAAAATACTTGGGTACTTTAATAAAATAGGTGGAAGATGTTTTAAGGATGGTAAATGTAGGATAGCTCAAACAAACACAGAATTGCACAAGAGCAAAGAATATTCTCTGCAATATATCTTTGTCAGTGGTGAGAAATGAATTCCTAAGAGCTACATTTAGCCAATCCTGATGTATGGAAGCAAATTATGGACAATTCACACACAAGCGATGAATGTGGAAGCTGCAAAGATGTGGTTTTATAGAAGAATAACACTGGACAGATAGAAAGAGTAATAGATAGCTTTTGAAAAACGTTAACTCACAAAGAGAACTGGTAACTGTCTTCAGAAGAAGACAGTCCACATTCTTTGGGCATGTCATGAGAAGGACAAAACTGGAGCACATCGTGATAATTGGAAAGTTTAAGGAGAGGATAGGCAGGGGGAGACCTAGAGAGAAGATACTTGACAGTTTGACATCATGGCATGGAAGATCTGTATCAGAAATGATTGGCAGCACGAGAGACAGAAGGCTGTGGATAGACATGATCACCAGCACCACAAGGTATGGACTATAAGAAGTTGTCTTATAATATTTAGTTTACATGACATCATTTCAGTCTAAATTATATTTTCACTGGTTTGATTTTCAGGCATCTTCTCTGCCTATGTCAATCATAATAGTGGGTGTAGGAGATGCTGAATTTGATGGTAAGCCTATTTACATACTTATGTACCTATTTGATGATTAACTGCTTCCTGTGAATGTAGGGAGTCTAATACTGGTTTCTTATTGGCTTTTCCAGTGTGATGCTGTGGCCCATAAGGAGCACTGAGAACAGTAACACTGACCTACCATACGTGTCGCTATAGCAACTAAGAAGGGTTGACGTGAGACTGGCCATCTCATCCCATAGAAAACTTTAGCTGCAATATCCAACCAGTTCTGAATAAAGGGCTTGGGATAAGTTGGTAGGGGGTCTATACTTCATTGGGAGATGTTCGACAGCATCACAGGACTCATGTGCCTATCTGATATGTGATTCATTGCATATTGAGTCACTGATAGTAAAGTAATTCAGTTGTTTATTTCAGGATCTATTTCACCGCAGTGGTAGTAAATATTTACTTGTTTGCTAAATGACTAGTCTATCAGGATATTTGTTTAACTATGATGATTTATTTGTTCATATAGAAGGCAGTGTAGTGTGTAGGTGTATCTGTGGCAAAGGGGTTATGGATGCAATTCGTAATCCTGCATACCATGTTCAAAACACAGCCGCGGGTGATTATGCAGCAGGCTGCCTTGCTTTGGTTTTTATACTTTGGAATGTATGCAGGTCAATCAGAAAGCAGGGCAAACTAGTGAATGTAAACTTGCCAAGAAATCACAAACAGCAAAAAAAAAAGAAGCTGGGGCTGACTGTGATGTCCTGTAAAGGATATGTGACTAACTAGTAGTGTATAGTGTGGAGCAGACTTTCTTGTTAAGCAATTTGGGTTAAATTTCTAGTGGATGAGAAGTTTTGTCTGTGTGCTGATCTTACGGTTAAGCTAACCTTATAAACAGGTACCTGAGATTTCTGTTGATAGAAAGTGGCAAGTTAAGGAGCTGGGTACATCACATTATAACTGTGTAACCTATTATCCTCTAAAGCTGACATGTGGAGAAGTCTGAGATATGTGGAGAGACATGAACGCCTACGCCAGCTGGCATGACACTTGATGATGATGATCATTATGTTTTAGGGATTATATTTTCATGAGATTAGCTTTACAATATGACAGATTAAGCTATGGTGGTGTGGTTAGTTCACACACCTCAATTCGATCACCAGTGATAGCACAGTTGAATTTTTCCAACCAGTATGAGTCTGAGCCTGTTGATGATGAAATATCTAAAACCCATGGAGGAAACATGACCATTCCAGGCCCAATCCCAATCCCAGCCAGTTTGTATGTGCTGTGCTGAATACTGACCTGGTGACATGCTAATGTGCCTCTCTGCAGATGGTAAGTTCCAGTACTGGTCTTGCACACCCCATTGGTGTCTGAGCTTGGATGGGGGAATGAGAGCTCTGCAACAGTTCCCATGATTTTGTTACTGATGTCAGGAAGGAATTATCTACACCAGCCTAACTCTGGTAGATGCACACTTTTTCAGGGCTCAGTTGACCTATGATGCCAAACAAGGCACTTGATGATGATGATGATGACAAACAATTTCCCTAATGTTTTATAACATGTAAAAAGTTCTTCTTTTGCTACATGTATTGTTTGATCTTTGTTTTGACTGCTGTAATGTGATGTATGTGAAGATCTGACATCTTGACTACACATTGACACCTGTCAGAAGATGTGACACAGATAAAGAAAAGAATCACTAAGCAAGAATAAACATATGTAAAATAGAAATGTCATGACATGTACAAAACTCTGCTTACTGAAAAGTTCTATGCAGCCTGTTCTTCTATATGAATTTAATGCTGGACAGTAAGTACTGCAGTGAAGAGATTGGAGGCCTAGTAGGTGTGCACTTGGAGAAGAATGTTGAATATCGTGGACAGAGAAGGAAACAAACACTGAAGTATTGAGATTCGTTGATGTTACAAGATCACTCATCAAAACCATCAGGAAAAGACAAATGAGATTTATGGGACACGTGAACAGAAAAAGTGGAATCAAGAAATGTCTTATGTGGGGAAATATTTGGCAAGAGAGACAGATGGAAAACAGAAAAAGATTATGTCGAAGGCTTATTCAACTGGACATCAAATTAAAATGTAATTAGCATTATTAATAAATGACCTTGGTCAAAGTGTTGTATCTTCTTTCGTTCACTTTAAATGTGTCTATATGTGCAATATCTTTTGTATCAATTTTACTGTCTTATTTAGTTCACTCAGTGGTCCATAGTTTTTATCTGACACTGTTGTATCTGTAGGCCAGATTTGCCTAGATATGTTGTTATTTGGGCAGTCTTGGAGTATGTAATCTGCTGTCTGCATCGTGAATCCACAAGTGCACATGGCTGATTTGCCAATCTTAAATTTTTAGTACACATGGTTACACAATCTATTGTCCTTTACTAAGGGTTCACTTGTATCTGTGTGTCTTTCCTTTCGTCAAGCTGCCTAGTTATATTTTGTGTTCATTCACATTTTGGTATGAGCTCATCAGCAATCTTCCCGTTTTGACACCATTATGGTCTCAACTGCACGTTCTGTTGTTGGGCAATGGGTATACGCAGTTCATGGGACTAAGCATTCACCACAATAAGTGGACAATCTGCTTCTGAGTAGAGAAAGACACTCTCGTCCTGACAGCTGGAATTTGTCACAAACCACCTGTGTGGATGTGGAAGGCAAGGTAAAGCTATAACAACTTCCTAAAAATACATTTATGAGTGTCACAGGTGTCGAATTTACAAGTAACATGGTCAAAAACTTCTTACTAGTTTTCGGACTGAGTAACTTGACATGTCAACAGTCCTGAATTGTTATTGATCCTAATACGTCTGAGTTGTTCAGTGAAAGTTCAGTGACATTCTTATGAAGATGCAGTTTCCTGTGGCCAATGGAGTGAGGTGATTAGCTGGTGAAGACGGATGGCTGTAGTAACTGCTAGTTCTCCACATTAGCACTGATGCTGACGACTGTTGTAACCGTGCTGTCTTCCTTTTTGTTCCTTCTTAACAGCAATGGATGAATTGGATGCTGATGATCACATGCTGAGGTCTCCAGCATCTGGCAAATGGGCAGAAAGAGACATAGTACAGGTTAGTGTGTTCTTGTTTTGTGTTTCCTTGTCATTTGTCTGTCAGAATAAAGACTTGTTTGCCATACACTCATTGTCATCATCAAGTGCCATGTTGATAAGCATGGTTGGTCATGATCACCAGTCTTAGATCAGCTTTGTGTTCTGGTCCTGATGATGCCATGTGGTCAGGCCATCCATGTATTTATCTTTTTGTTTTCCCCTGGCCTTTTTTACCCATCAATTTTGGCAGCTGTCACTAAGTTTTCAAGTTTATCCTGTGAGTTGTGAAATGTCAATTTCCTAAGCTACCTGTAAAGAAAGTAGTCTGCTATGGGTATCAGCAAATGGCCTGAAGAGTAAAGCCAGTCAGCATGCTAACTGATCTGTTAAAATATAGGGCTAGCACCATATAGTCAGTTTTCCTTAAAGTGTGTAAACTATCTTTATTTTACTTACTTATTTCTTCTAGAAGCTCACTCTCTGTATATGCTTGCTTGTGTTCGCTGGCTGTGAACTCCAGCGTGAAGTCCTGTATGTCAGATGAAGACATTCTGTTTTCCAATATCAGTGTGATGTCATACCGGACTGAGGTTTGCATGAGTATCCGTTGTCCCATGTCTGGCTTATTGGTGTGCAGACTGGTGGTTCTTCGCCATGCAGGCAGATACTCTCCGACTTCGGAAGAACTCTCTGTACATTAACTGTTTGTATCAGATTATAATACTTTCATGGCTACTGATATCATTGGTTCCTTAAACCTATGTGGATTACTGTTACAGCACCATACGTTCAAAGAAGCACACTATATGTAATTTCTATACAACAAAGAATAAGGGGAGAAAAAATGGAGATGGGGGGGGGGGGGGGGGGGGGCGGGAAGAATATGAAGTGGAAGAACAGGAGGAGGAGGTAAAAAGTAATAACTCTGGATTATAACATGCATCCAAAGAACCAGAATTCTTGTGTAGACCCTATAACTATAACAGACAGGAAGTGGTGGTGTAGGAGAAAGCGGGAAGATGATATTGGCCACGTTACCTGTCGTGTGCCAATTGGTCTAAAAATATGGAACTAGCATCATACCCACTACCCAATACACCTGAAGGTATATAAAGGGTCCTTAACTTTTACTTACTTTCATATTCCCTTGTCCTGGAAAGTGCAAATATCACGTAAATGATCCCAGTAGACGTTTATATACAGTAACACTTTGATTAATTGTCACCCGTTTAACCTTCAGTTTCTGTTATCCGTCATCACCTTTAAAAAAAGGAAATACGACATAAAGGACGCCATTTTTAATGTCGCCACTACCTGAGCTGACCTTACGGTGTCTAACCTAAAGAATAGGTGGAATAAACTTTTGCCTGAACTTATTGACGAAACTGAAGGAACTGAGACTGTTAGTGTTGATGAAATTGTACAACTGTGCAACAGTGTAGGACTAAACAGTGAAAACATTACGCCAGAACAAGTAACAGATTGGTTGGAGTGTGAAAAAATGGATGGAGGCTGTGAAATTTTGAACGATGATGAAATTGTTTCTAATGTGATTGCCATTGAAGAAGAAGAAATTGATGACAATGAAGGATCTGTTCTTAACCAAAAACCTACAACTAGCCACCCAGAAGCAGAAACAATGTTATCAAAGTACATCAAATAGTTTGAAATGCAAGAGGAAGGAAATACAACACAGATCCTACTTCTGCGTAAGATACAGAACATCGCCACACAGAAAGCTCGAGCCTCAAAGACACAGAAGGAGATGACAGATTACTTTAAAGTAACGTAGGTTTATAGTATTACAATACATCTCTGTACATTATAACTCTTATATTGAAGTTTATATTGATTGTTTTGTAAAATTAAATACAATATATATGTGTTATTGACTTTTAAAGGATTTTATTTTCATTTTCGTCGCAAGTTCACAGTGAAATCACGTTACTGTACATATGTATTAAGAGATTTCTGTTATCCGTCTATTTGGTTATCTGTCACAGCCCTTGTCCAGACAGTGACGGTTAATCAAAGTTTTTCTGTATGTCTTTGTGCTTGCATATTTGCTTAATGTATAATAATACATGCATAAAATTTAATATTTATTTAAGCACATAGGCACCCACAGACATTCTTTTTTTCTCAAGATCAGTTTTCTGAACATTGACTCTTTACTTTCTTTTTTACCAGTTTGTGCCCTTCCGTGATATTATTAGTGGCCAGTTTGGTGCTGACATTAACATGAGAAAGATGTCCCTGGCCAAAGAGGTTCTGGCTGAGATTCCTGATCAAGTGGTGCTGTACATGAAGAAGCGCAACATCCAACCAAAGTCTGTGGCTGCAGTTCCTGCGGCTACCGCCTTGTTACCTCCACCTCAGTAGTCGGAGAATATTTCTTGTCCTACAGCAAGTGAAAATAAAAAGACCAGATATCATCGCTTGGCATTCTCCTTCTTGCCGACCTACCTAGCATGAGACTGCAAACCTGTCTGTTTGGGTGTTGAATGGTTTTTGTGAGTGCTAGTGGTCAGTATGTGTGATAGTTTGCTGACATTTGGTGATGATTAAGTTAGTGGTAATATCTGCTGTCTGCTGACATTTGAAGATCATTAAGGTAGTGGTTATATCTGCTGTGTGCTGACATTTGATGATCATTAAGGTAATGGTTATATCTGCTGTCTGCTGACATTTGCTGTATATCTGCTGTCTGCTGACATTTGATCATTAAGGTAATGGTTATATCTGCTGTCTGCTGACATTTGACGATCATTAAGGTAGTGGTTATATCTGCTGTCTACTGACATTTGATGATCATTAAGGTAGTGGTTATATCTGCTGTCTGCTGACATTTGCTGTATATCTGCTGTCTGCTGACATTTGATGATCATTAAGATAGTGGTTATATCTGCTGTCTCCTGACATTTGATGATCATTAAGGTAGTGGTTATATATACTGTCTGCTGACATTTGATGATCATTAAGGTAGTGGTTATATCTGCTGTCTACTGACATTTGATGATAATTAAGTTAGAGATTATATCTGCTTCTGCTGACATTTGATAATCATTAAGGTAGTGGTTATATCTGCTGTCTTCTGACATTTGATGATCATTAAGGTAGTGGTTATATCTGCTGCCTATTCTGCTGCCTATCAACTCCAGTGGAACGTGGGCCCTCCTCCTACTCACACCAAGTCCTTTGTAGACCTGCTCAAGATTGGTTAGATGTTGCAGCTAAAGTTTTCTACAGTATGAGTCAGCCATTCTCACACCAACCCTCCTTAGTTGACTCTTAGGACATGCATGATAGGTTAGTGTGATCATTCTTTGCTTCCCATATTGGCCCTGGTAACATGCGGACAATGCCCGCTGTAATTAAGAGTTAAGATTACTGTGGATGTTTGAACTGATTAGCTTTACCGGCTCCTAGTTAAGAGGATGGTCAATGTGATCAGAAGTAGACAGCTTAGTGTGTTTGCTTTTATTGATGCTGTTAAGATAATCAGGAGGATATGGCAAAACTTTGAAGAATTGTTATTGCTCTTTCCATTCATAAAATAACCAAACAAGATGTGATAAGCAGAAAAATTAGTTTTATATTCTCTAATTGTATTAATAAAATAACCAATCAAAATAATGTGGTGAGAGATAGAACAATTATTGGTGTCTGTTTCCATTTATTATTGTTAAAATAACCAACAAGATGTGTTGAGGAATAGAGCAATTGTTTCCATTATTAATAAAATAACCAATGATGTGAAATGTTTAACATTAATTTCCATTCATTTTTGATTTTTAAACTAACAGTGTGTTGAGATGTAGATTTATTTTGCCTATTTCCATTCATTATTGATAAAATAACAAAGATGTCAGAATAAGAATAATTCTTTTGTTATTATTGACAAAGTAACCAACAAAGATATGGTGAGACACAGAAGAATTATTTTGCTTGTTTCCATTCATTATATATATAATTATTGATAAAATAGCCAGCAAAGATGTGTTAAGTAGAATAGTTATTGTCTGTGTACACTTATTTCATTTACAAAATAACCAGCAAAGGTCTCACAAGAAGTAGACAAATTATATCTCTACATTTATTATTGATAAAATCCATGAGTTGTAAGTAGGAAAATTATTGTCAGTAAATGCTTATTTTATTGATAAAATATTCATCAAAGATATGGTGACAAGTAGGAAAATTAGCATGTTTGTTTCCACTGATGTTGATAAAAATAACTTACGAAGATGTGATGAGCAGAAGAATTATTGTCTGAATATATACTTCTTTTATTGGTAAAATAACTTAAAGATGTGATGAGCAGAAGAATAATTGTCAGTTTATGCTTCATTTATTGACAAAATAACCAGTAAAGATGTGGCAAGAAGTGACACAATTATTTTGTCTCCACTTGCCGACAGATTATTGTTGATCATGGTCTGCACTCAGTGGTGATAGGCTGATGATCTCATCAGTAAAAACAATGGCTATGGCCACCGACTAGTGCAGTCATTGTCCAGAAGGAAAACAGCAAACTAACTTCTGCAAAACTTGCCAAGAAACCTAACAACCATGAAAAAATTGAAATAATTTGGTTACTTGAAACAAAGTTTGGAAAGAAAACTCATGGAGGAGTATATGCCCAGGAAGAGAAGATGAGGAAGGCCAAAGAGATGGGTGCAGGATGTGGCAGATGATCTCCAGATGGGTGTATCGGATGTGGGACATCTTGCTTATGACCAAGTAGTTTACTGGATGGTTGTTATAGGAGTGAAGTTCTGCATGGGACAAACTACTGAATGAATGATGGTGCTTATATTGCTACTGGATTACTGTGATAAATATTTTGACTCGATAAACCGTAAGTAGTAAATATTATTTAATAAAATTCAATTTCAGTTAATTTAATTATTTTGAATTAATACTAGAAATAAAATTTGCTGTATAAAATCATAAATACCTTCATTTCACCACCAATATATATATATATATATATATATATATATATATATATATATATATATATATATATATATATATATATATATATATATATATATATATGCATTATGGCTCCAATAACCAAAGGTAGATCGAGAGAGGGAAAGAAATGGACAGGCAAGGAAATCGATGGAAGAAACATGATAATGGAAAAGAAATTAAAAAAAAAAAACAATAGAAAGAAAATCAAATACCGGAAAAACAGCAGAAAGTGAAGTGGTAGACGTCAACTCTCAGTTGAGTAGAACTCAAATTGAGGGGCAACAAGTCACACTTGCGGCACTAAACAAAGGAGAGTGGATCAAAATTTTAGAAAACGCACTCAAAAATAGGCAATTGCCAACATATACAAAAGCCCACACTGCTTAATAGTAATGAAAGCCGAACAATACGCCAACAATTGTGGAAGAACTAAAGGTAAATAAACTAAAAACAATGGATCAACAGCAGTCAGAATCAGACCTATTACAATAGTTGATCAAAGGGATCAACCCCACTACAGACATTAGGAAAGCACAGATAATATAAGGAAAGAAAACTCCAATATGGACATCACTCGTGTGTAAGAACTTAAAAATTGAGGCGCCCCAACCACAGTGGTTATCATGAAGTAGATCGAGGCAACCCAATCACAGTGGTTATCATGAAGTAGATCGAGGCAACCCAATCACAGTGGTTATCATGAAGTAGATCGAGGCAACCCAATCACAGTGGTTATCATGAAGTAGATCGAGGCAACCCAATCACAGTGGTTATCATGAAGTAGATTGAGGCAACCCAATCACAGTGGTTATCATGAAGTAGATCCTGCCCCAACCACAGTGGCTATCATGAAGTAGATCCTGCCCCAATCACAGTGGTTATCATGAAGTAGATCGAGGCGCCCCAACCACAGTGGTTATCATGAAGTAGATCCTGCCCCAATCACAGTGGTTATCATGAAGTAGATCGAGGCGCCCCAACCACAGTGGTTATCATGAAGTAGATCCTGCCCCAACCACAGTGGCTATCATGAAGTAGATCCTGCCCCAATCACAGTGGTTATCATGAAGTAGATCGAGGCGCCCCAACCACAGTGGTTATCATGAAGTAGATCCTGCCCCAATCACAGTGGTTATCATGAAGTAGATCGAGGCGCCCCAACCACAGTGGTTCTCATGAAGTAGATCCCGCCCCAATCACAGTGGTTATCATGAAGTAGATCGAGGCGCCCCAACCACAGTGGTTCTCATGAAGTAGATCCCGCCCCACCCTCTATAAACTGTGGGACTAGCAACATTTATTCAATATGTCTCAGGGTGAGGGAAGGGGGTTCTTTACTTACCAGGCTAGTCACACAGGACAGAAAACTACCGACTAAACAGCATTCATCAGCAAACATAGAGAACAGAATAACAGACAGATGTGCTTGTTATCTAACTAGTCTGTTTTACACACATCTGCAGCACATAGACAAGTATTATGAGCTGTTATTACATATTTCTGTGTACGTGTGTTCACATTAGTGTTCATCACTGGATTCAGATGGACTCGGGTGAGAGATGTGGTCAACTCTCCCTCACTTTAATCCAATTCATCGCGCTAGTCATTCTTCATCCTACTTCATCTATCACAGAAAAACCACTGCAGGAGATCCTCCTCCTGGAACATCAAACATTCTTTGCCCACATTGTCAAAGAACATTTTCAGCCAAAATAGGCCTTATTAGCCATGTGAACTCACAGCTCCAAACTTTCAACCCCACTGGATGCAATGTATGGTCATCATCATTCTTGATGGACAAACACCATTACACAAAGAACACACTAGGAAAAAGGATTTTCTCCATGGTAGGCACTAACAAGTCAGGTTACATAACTTTGTTTTGAACAGCATACAGAAAATGCAAATGTGCCTTGTACATAGCTAGAGGTGTATTGGGTATCTGTTGTTAGCACCTTAATTTAGACCAATCAGAACTCTGTGGGTCATGTGGTCATTAGCATGCTGGCCACTTGTACTTCCTTGGTAACTATTTTAGACTGGGTCAGCCTCGGAGACTAGATCAACAAACAAATCACTTATAACTATTGGGCCTGAAGACCAGCATGCTAGCTGCTGCATTACCAATGTTTCTATAGAACTATCAACAACATGATTTCACTTAACTCTGGCAGATTTAGACAGATTGAACAGTTATTTGGACAAAATTTACAACAAAAGAACTCAGGCTGCGACAGCAAGAAACATTCTTTGTTTATGGGTTGTTTCATAAATAACATACTTCTCTCCTTCAGTCTCAGGCAGTTGAGATAATTCTGCCCTTTAGTGTTATGTGAACTTAGTCCAAACATTTATTCATTTAAGTAATATCTGAGCCTGGTGTAACCTGGTCCCGTCATGGGAAGCTAATAATAGTAAATCTAATCTACCTAACATGTCGTAAGAGGCAACTAAAGAGGACTGGAATGAGACTGACTACCTCATCCCATACAAACAGTTTGCTGCAAAATCTAACCTAGCGGTTAAGTCTAGAAATGGCTTGGCTTGAGTTGGTCGAGGGCCTATACTCTACTGGGAGATGAAAGGCACAAGAAAGAATAGAAAAACTGAAAGTAACGTTCATGGGACAGAAAGAGTTAATGTACAAACTTACTCCAACAATAAAAATATGGTAAATGATTTTTAAAATATGCACATTTTGAAGAAGTCCAGGTGAGAGAACTTGTGTTGGAAAAATTGATAAATTTTTGATGGGACTAAATATTTCTAGTCATTCTGGTGCTTACTAGGTATTTATTCAACATTTTGCCATTTTTTAGCACACTTATCTTGTCATTATGTTAGTACTATGATAACAAGATGTTTTTTTGGTTTGTTTTTCAAGCTATGAAGTATTCATGGTACTGTTACCTGATTTAAAAAAATTAAACAGTGAGCATATGAGGTCTATAGAAAATGTGACCTATTGCAGTTGGTGTAATATAAAGTTATGTTTTGCCGGTGACACCATCTTGATAGCAAGTGACAAGGAACTACCAATGATAGATTCAGTGGTTGTAGAAAATGAAAAAAAATTGACATCTTGAATAGTAGGAAGACAGAAGTAATGGTAAAATCAAAGAAATGAATCACACTTATGTATATATAAAGGCAGTGGTATTAATTTGGGGCAAATACAGAGAATAATGTATTCAAGCACATGGATAACATCTGAAAGATGTATGAAAATGAACATCTTATGTAATAAATCCACGTCAACGGAGGTTAGCAATATTCTTGCATGTTACATAGAACCACAATTTTAACATATGCTTGTGAATTCTGGACAATTAGTCAACAAGCCAACAAAAATGCACCCTGGAGTCTTCAGAGATGTTTTACCAAAGAATAATTACAATTCCTTTGACAGCCAAAATAATTAGTTGACTGAGGCAGTTTTACTGTTTTGAAAACTGGACCTAATGACACAACTGAAAGCAAAAGGATGCAGAGTAACAAAAGCATGGATCACAGAACACAAGAAATAACAATGAAAAAGCAAATGAAGCAGCTAAAATGAAAACGCAAATTTGAAAAAGAAAGTTAGTTAAACAGAAATGGTGTCACATTTAAAAAAAAATTAAACACTAAGAGAAATGAAGCAAAAATAGAGAGAAAGCAAGAAAGGTGAAACCACCCCAGTTGATAAAGAAACCAAATGGAATGTCGTAAATATAGGACAATTTTAAAATTCCATCAAATAAAAAATGTGGAAAGTAGGAAAGGCTGTGGTCAGTTGGAAAGAACCAATCTGCACAGAATGTCATAAACCACTTCCTAAAACATTACCAACAGTATAATGAAGTAAGCACCTAACTAGTTTTTTCAAACAAAAATAAAGAAATGACAGTCACAGAAATAAGTATGTAAACAGTGAAAAAGATACAAAGGCAAGGCAGACAATACTAAAGCAAAGGACCCTTTTCCGCGTCTGGAGGCAATATCTGGTATATAGTGCAAGCCCATATTTGTATAGACCAATCAGGACTTGACAGGTGAAGTGGTCAATACCATGCCAGACACCTTTACATCCCAGAGTGCATTTTTCGGGAGACTCCTGGGAGTCGGCGCTGAGGCTGCGGAGTTCATGTTGTCGCCCTGCGGTAAAAGCCCGAGCCATGTGAGAAAACCCGGGTCAATGAGGTCTTTCTGGTGACTGCCGAGTCCATCGACGAAGAACTGTAGTATTCGTGGATGAATTTTGTGTTGACATTCTGGCAGTTGGGTTGCCGAGACTCCCGTCTATTCCACTTTTCACATTGGACAGTGGGGAGCATTTTGTGTGATATTCGCTGGTGGGAATGGAGCATAATGGGGACGACCCGTTGCAGTGAAGTTGGAACCTCGACTAACTAACTAACTAACATCCCAGAACATTTCCTGGTGTCCATTTAGACTGGGTTGACCTGATAGCAGCCCAGATCATCATCATCATCAAGTGCCCTGCCAGTTGGCATAGGCGTTCATGGCTTTCCACATATCTCGGTCTTTGGTGTTCTGCATCAGCTCTGCTGATGATATTCCTCCATGCCACCATCTCAATCCATCCAGTTTCATTTCTTGTGGTCTGCCTCTGCCTCTCTTCCCCCCCCCCCCCCCCCCCCCCCCCCCCATCTTTCGAGTTGTCACGATGTTTTCCACTGCCTCTCTTTTCATCACATGACCGAAGAAAGCTGTTTGTCGCTTTCTTATTGTTGTATATAATGTTCTAGTTTCATTAGCCTGTTTCAGGTAATCGTTGTTAGTTACTCTGACAGTCCAAGGAATTCGCAACATTCGTCTCTGGAACCAAATTTCTGTTGCATCTAATTTCTTCTTAATTTGTTCATTTACATTCCAAGATTCACAGCCATACAGCAATACAGGTTCTATATAGAATTTCAGCCCTCTGTTTCTTACATTCAGTGTTAGTGACTTATTGCTTAAGATACTCTTCATTTTCTGAAATGTGTCCTTTGCTTGCCCTATTCTGCTCTTAATCTTTGTTATACATCTTCCATCTGATGTTATAAATAGTTAGTTAGTTAGTCGACAGATCATCCTCATTGCACATCGAACCATTCAGTCCATAAGTGCTTGGTTATAAATGTCCCTAGGTATTTAAAATTATCCATTTGGTTAAGAATTTTACCTTCTGTTTCTGTGTCACATTTTGGAGTCACCATTTTCTTTGATCTCTACCTCTGAAAAGTGTTTTGCCATGAAGTCTTGGGAAGATAATGTGGTGGTTTCCCCTTGACTTCCACATCCACAAGATGGTCTTTTACCTCTTTTTCAGCCCAGATCAGTTTATAAAAAAAACAACAACATCTGCCTTGATAGGGATTTGAACACATGAGCACTGGACCAGTAGGCCAGCATACTAGTCATTGCACCACTGTGGCTCCCACTATTTAAGTAAAACTCCATGAATAGGACCACATTAGAGTAACTAAACAGGCAGCCCAAATGGACATTAAGATAGAGGTGCAGTAACAGGGACAAAGAAAGAATATAGACAATCAAAATCAGGAGTAGGAATAGAAATTAGGTTAGCGAAAAGTAATACACTAAATAAGAAATTTAAAAAAATAATTATTTAAATGAAAAGTAAAACAAAATAACAAAATAACAGAAACCAACTTGATAGTTAAATATTTTTCAACTAAATAAATTAAAAACTGAAAACCCAAATAACTTAAGGTTGAACAGGGTAGTCCAATGTAAAATATAAATCGGAACAGTTTATTTTAATGGTCTCTTTCGATTATTTTGATTATACCATTACCCTTTCCCCATTCACCCTCAAAGAAGTTATATTAGGGTCCATCCCTGGCTCAAATTAAAAATCGTGTGAATGAGTCAGCCCCAAACAGTGGCTGATCGTGTTTAACGGTCTACATTTCATTAACCATTCATTTCGTCAGTTTTGTAAATATACTTCTAAGAACGCACATTTATAGTTTGCATTTTATCCAGCTTTATTATTAGTGCCATATTATTTATTGTATTCATTGTTTTTTTTTTTTGAAGCAAACTTGTTTTAAAAACTTTAAATCAAAGTGGAGACTATGTGAGGCCATCTGAGAAATAGATGAAAACATGTAAAGGTGTTGTCGCTCATTTGTCTCCCTTTATAGGTGTTGGATATCACTCTTTTCTGGTTTTACTATAAGGTTACTGGTTTCTGCTGTGTCCTCAGATAGTTCCCTTGTTCTCTCTCTCTCTCTCTCTCTCTCTCTCTCTCTCTCTCTCTCTCTCTCTCTCTCTCTCTCTCTCTCTCTCTCTCTCTCTCTCTCTCTCTCTCTCTCTCTCTCTCACTCACTCACTCACTCACTCACTCACAGATACACACCCTTATACTTGTCAGTCTGTATTTATAAATTTATTCATCTGTTTTGTAGTTGGCATACAGTTCATTTTGTCAGTTACATATACAACTCTATACAATGTATTTTGCTCATTTAATTTGTATTTTCCTAATGTACCCATGAAGAACCTTGCATTTAGTTTTTGAGGCTTCGTGATAAAACATAAAAATCTTATTGGAATTGTGTACAAGCTAAAAGTGAAAGCGTTAATGTTCATATAGTGAACAGCCAGGCAGGGTATAAAAACAGTTGAACATGTCAATAAAAAGGTGCTGTTTTTAAAAAAATTGTATGTTCTTATTTCAAACCGATAATGCCAATATGGGGCATAGGGTTGCCACGTTAAGTGATAGTAGTGTCTTCCATTATTTCCAGTCATCAGCAATATGTACATGTAGGCAAGACGTTAGCCTTCCATTGTTAATGTTATCAGCCGAGTTGTTAGTGTCTGCTGCTGACATTCCACATGATCTGAACATGGAAGAAAACTGGCTCATATGCAGCCTTATGTCTGGGAAACTGAAACACTTTGGCCATAATAAACATCACAGTGGTTGGGAAAGATCAGATATGGAAGTCCTGGTTGCTGGGAGAAGTAAACATCAGTGGTTGGGAAAGATCAGATATAGAAGTCATGGCTGCTGGGAGAAGTAAACATCAGTGGTTGGGAAAGATCAGATATGGAAGACATGGTTGATGGGAGAAGTAAACATCAGTGGTTGGGAAAGATCAGATATGGAAGTCCTGGTTGCTGGTAGAAGTAAACATCAGTGGTTGGGAAAGATCAGATATAGAAGTCATGGTTGCTGGGAGAAGTAAACATCAGTGGTCGGGAAAGATCAGATATGGAAGTCCTGGTTGCTGGGAGAAGTACACATCAGTGGTTGGGAAAGATCAGATATGGAAGTCATGGTTGCTGGGAGAAGTAAACATCAGTGGTTGGGAAAGATCAGATATGGAAGTCATGGTTGCTGGGAGAAGTAAACATCAGTGGTTGGTTGGGAAAGATCAGATATGGAAGTCATGGTTGCTGGGAGAAGTAAACATCAGTGGTCGGGAAAGATCAGATATGAAAGTCATGGTTGCTGGGAGAAGTAAACATCAGTGGTCGGGAAAGATCAGATATGGAAGTTATGGTTGCTGGGAGAAGTAAACATCAGTGGTTGGTTGGGAAAGATCAGATATGGAAGTTATGGTTGCTGGGAGAAGTACACATCAGTGGTTGGGAAAGATCAGATATGGAAGTCATGGTTGCTGGGAGAAGTAAACATCAGTGGTTGGGAAAGATCAGATATGGAAGTCATGGTTGCTGGGAGAAGTACACATCAGTGGTTGGGAAAGATCAGATATAGAAGTCATGGTTGCTGGGAGAAGTAAACATCAGTGGTCGGGAAAGATCAGATATAAAAGTCATGGCTGCTGGGAGAAGTACACATCAGTGGTTGGGAAAGATCAGATATGGAAGTTATGGTTGCTGGGAGAAGTAAACATCAGTGGTTGGGAAAGATCAGATATGGAAGTCATGGTTGCTGGGAGAAGTAAACATCAGTGGTCGGGAAAGATCAGATATGGAAGTCCTGGTTGCTGGGAGAAGTAAACATCAGTGGTTGGGAAAGATCAGATATAGAAGTCATGGTTACTGGGAGAAGTAAACATCAGTGGTCGGGAAAGATCAGATATGGAAGTCCTGGTTGCTGGGAGAAGTAAACATCAGTGGTTGGTTGGGAAAGATCAGATATGGAAGTTATGGTTGCTGGGAGAAGTACACATCAGTGGTTGGGAAAGATCAGATATGGAAGTTATGGTTGCTGGGAGAAGTAAACATCAGTGGTTGGTTGGGAAAGATCAGATATGGAAGTTATGGTTGCTGGGAGAAGTAAACATCAGTGGTTGGTTGGGAAAGATCAGATATGGAAGTTATGGTTGCTGGGAGAAGTACACATCAGTGGTTGGTTGGGAAAGATCAGATATGGAAGTTATGGTTGCTGGGAGAAGTACACATCAGTGGTTGGGAAAGATCAGATATGGAAGTTATGGTTGCTGGGAGAAGTACACATCAGTGGTTGGGAAAGATCAGATATGGAAGTTATGGTTGCTGGGAGAAGTAAACATCAGTGGTTGGGAAAGATCAGATATGGAAGTTGCTGGGAGAAGAGGCAGATTGACCAGAAAAAAAAGATGGATACATGACACTGAAGACATGTTGGTTATGACAATGCATGAGGCAGAACTGAGAAAGGATTGAGCATCTGTTTGGTGAGGCATGATGCCAGCATCATTCTGCCAGGGACCTGCTACCTGATGATGATGGTGATGCTGTTGTGCTGCCTGGCTTTAGTTTCCTAGAGGATCATTTTGTCAGGTGTTATGAAGAGTTGCATCACATCACAAGTCAGACCAGCTTTTGAAATTAGGCACCAGACAATTTTCAATTTGTTTGGAATTGTCTGGGAAGGAAAGTTGACAAGGTGGTGAACTGACCACCTGACATATGCCTGGAATATGTGAAGACCGAACTCTTGACATCCCAACGACAGTATTTGCTGTGGGTGTATCTTTACCTTTATATACATTTGGTCCCTGTGAAAGTAAGACTTGTGCTTGTGTAGGCTTCTCCAGCAAACAGCTGTTGTGTCCGTCTGTGTCTGAAGACTGGAGACAATGTACAATATGTGGTCATGTAATGAGCAGTTGATCAATGTGCAATTGAGTATAAGTTATGAGAAGTAAAGACCCTTTCCACTCCATGGGATCTGTCTTCCTGTAGGTAGGTTTTCCTTTCTAACAGTTCTGCCAGTGCAGAGAACCAGCTGCTTACTCTTCGTGATTTGGAAGAAGGGCACTTGTGAGTCATGATTCCCAAGGATGACTCTCTTGTTGCTACATAATCTTGGAATTCCTCCATTGTACATAAATCACAACTGTGGCATATCACATGTTTGGTTTAAGTCGACATAAAATCTATATTTATGTTCATTTATGAGCATGCTGTTGGATATTTTGTCATTGTCCACAACTATCTTTAGTTGTTCAAGCTAATTAATTTGTATATATGGAATGTATGTATGCATATTTTTTGTTTCTAATACAACGTGGAGACTAAAGTCTAGGCAGCTGTTCATAATTTTATTCAGCAGTAAGGTAATGTTTAGTTACTTTGCTTGCTGCTACAGTTGTCCTGTTTCTGTTTTTCATATTTACTGTAACTTTTCAGTAATTTCGTAGCCTCATATATAAGTGCCATCTTTTCTTATGTACATGTTTGTTGTAACATTGTTACTAGTCTAGAAATATGTGGTAACTGTTTTTTTTCCTTCTAAATTTCATAGCTAGGTCTTGTCTTAGGTATGGGCCACTTTGCTGTTTAATTGCTCATTTCCTTTTATGAATGCATATATATTTAGTCAAGTGATAATTTTACCATTTCATTGTGCATTTCTTGCATAAATTGTATTATATGCAATGTTTAATTTAAATGCACAAATTTCAGCTTTATTTCATGTGATCGTTACATGTATGGCTGTTTATTGTTGTTTCAACAATTGTATATCTGTGATGATTGACTATAAAGCAGAGGTCTGTTCTTGCAGATCTGTTTTATCAGCTGTTTTTATAAATTTGGTGTGCCAAACACTTGATAGATTTACCAAGTAGTTTGTCAACTCTGCAGTATTATCACATAGGCTTCCATGTTTGAAATCTCATCCACTTCTTTTATTTAGTAAATATACCAAGTGGCTGGATCATTGATGAAGACATTAACTCAGTGTGCCAGACACACTGCCTGAAGTTGAAATAGTTACCAAGAGCCAATTCAGTGAGCTTTTTGGGAACTGTTTATTATGAAGATTCACCAGTGTTGATTCTTTTATATTCTAGTGGGTGTTTGTGTATGATGTTTTATTGAGTCAGTATACCACATGTCTGAAACATTGAAGAAGACATGATTAACTCAGTGTGCCACAATCTACCTGAAGTGACTCACATTTTCAGATAGTTACCAGAAGTCAGTTCAGTGAGCTTGTCAAGAGAACTCAGGTATCGATAAAAGCTGCTGAGCTTATATTGGAGTATGGAAATTAAAAAAGTAAATTAGTTGCATATCCTTTACAGGATATTGCAGTCAACACCAGCATTTTTTGCTGTTGTGATCTCTTGGCAAGTTTATGTTCAGTAGTTTGCCATTGCTTTCTGAACGACAGGCTCCCATATTATTTAATAAAAAAGGAACGCAAGACGGTCTGCTGCCAAATTGCCCAATGCTGTTTCGAACGCGAGTATGTGGGATTACAAACTGCATCCGTAACCCTTTCGCTACAGAGCCAGAGTATGGATATTGATTGCTGCTGGTGCATACTGGTTAGGTACATATTGGGTGCAGCTTTCACCTGCAGTCACTCGGACCAATTTTCCCCACTCTAGCTGAGAAAATACTCCCTGTTTCAGCTGTGTAGCAGATCCATCAGTGTACACTATTGCATCATCCACTTCAGCATATTCTTCTTTTGATCTTTGTACTGCAGTGGGGCATGGGCTCTCAATCAACTTACTCCATGCTGTCCCATACATGTCCTCCTCATATGATTCATTCCTTTCTCTATTTCTCTTTATGTAATTTTAGGTTTGACTTTATTTATTTTGCCCTGTGGATCTCCTTTCCAAGTGTGATGGTAACCTGAAGGTAGTTGTTCATATTGCTACTAGTGTGTGGATTCATTGTAAACACAAAGAACCTTTCCCATTTACATGTTTCACATAACCTTTCCAGTCCTAGACTCTGCTTGCGCTATCCATATATTACCTGCTTCTTGCTCCCTGACTATTTAAATGTAAGTTGTGAGCAGTTTCGCACATGTAGGACTTGGCCTGGGCTAATGTATTCATAGACCTTAGAAACATTTTTAATTTCTGTCTTGGCTCAGATAATGCACTGTGTGGATCCATTCTAAGCACACACCCTCCTCCGGTTACATGTTTTATGTAACCTTTTCAGGCAACTCTGTGTGCCATCCATAATCTACCTATTTCTTGTTTCCTGTCTATACTTGCTTGCTTGTATTCGCTGGCTGTGAAGTCCTGTATGTCGGATGAATACATCCTGTTGTCCAACATCAATGTGATGTCATACCGGATCTGAGGTTTGCGTGAGTATCTGTTGTCCCATGTCTGGCTTATGGTGTGCAGATGGTGGTTCCTCGCCATGCAGGCAGATACTCTCCGGCTTCGGAGGAAGTTTCCTGTCTCTATTTCAATGTAATTAGCGGTTGTCAGCAGTTAAGCACATATAGGACTTAGCTGGGCTAATGTATGCATGGACCTTAGTAACAGAAGCCTTTATATAAGGCTATACCACTGATGTACCCAAGATAATCCTCATCCCTTCAGATGGTAGTCATTCATGGGCAGGCAGAGCCCATAAGCCCAGTAAGGCAATGGGAGAGGGAATCCAGAAAAGAAATTGAAGTTGGAAGTTGTTGGCCCCTAGAAAACGGACATCTGTGCACTACAATGGTTGCTATGCACCATCCTGTTTGTGACCTATGCTGGAATAGACACGTAGCAAAACGTTGATTGCAGCAGAAGTAGAAGGTAGTCATTCACACCTAGAATTTGATAGAGTGAGTATGTCGAGCTGATAGCTGATTGGACAGCATGATTTACTTGTACAAGGTAACCAGCAGTTTCTGCTCCAACTTTGCTGCAGACTTCAATGATGTCATGATTCAATAATACTAAAAGCAAGCAAAATATGATTTAATTAAGAAAACAGAAATTTAATCATGCTATAAGCTTCTGGTAAAATGGCGACGATGTGACGCATTTATTCAGTGGGAGACGCTGTTTAGTGTTTTCCTGTGGATTATGTGGTGTTATTTCGTATTCGTTTATTGGAAGTGTTCAAAAGAAGCCACAGAAGGCAGGTGGTGGATGAAATTTTGAGGGCAGCCGATAGATATTTGTTGGTTATGGTCTCAAGTTTCGCGACGGCAGGCAGAGGATCAGAGGAGACAATGGCAGCGGTCAAACGACCAGTATGGTTACTGCCATAGAGGAAAGCAATGGCAAACTACCTCTTTAAAAGTGCCTAGTACATTATGATTCGCCTATAGACTGATCATCGCAAGACAAGGACAGAGACATTAAAATTAGCAATATGGAATGTTAGGACGCTAAACCACGACGAAAAATTAGATACCATAAAACAAGAAATGGAAAGAGAAAAAATTAATATTTTAGGGATGTGCGAAATGAGATGGATAGGAGCAGGCATCAAGATAGACAAAGATTTTAAGATTATTTATTCTGGAGGTGAAGATCGACAAAGGGGAGTGGCAATTATTTTGGACCGGAAAACATTAAAATCTGTTCAAGGATATTGGGCCGTTCGGACAGAGTTCTACTAGTTAAATTAAGTGGCAGACCTTTTAACATAAATGTTATTCAAGTATATGCCCGAACAGGAGAATCCAGTGAAGATAGTGTGGAGGAATTTTATAATGACATAGAGTCTGCCTTAAAGAAATGTAAAAATTCAGAAATAAACATCATAATAGGGGACTTCAATGCAAAAGTAGGAAATCAAGGTGATAGATACACAGTAGGAAACTATGGTTTAGGAGAGAGAAATGAAAGAGGATACAGACTCGTAGAGTGGGTAAAAGAACAGGAAATGATTGTAGGAAACACCTGGTTTAAGCAACACCCTAGAAGATTATGGACATGGAGGAGTCCTGATAGCAGGATTAGAAACCAGATTGACTATATATATCATTCTGATTAGCAGAAGATTTAGAAACGCGTTAACAATAGCAAAAACAGTTCCCAGTGCTGATTGTTATAGTGACCATAGATTACTTACAGGAACATTGAGGATAAAGTTGAAGAAAGTCAAGTACATAACAGGAAACACTAAATATGATTTGTGTACATTGAGTAATGACAAGGAAATACAAAACAAATTCAACATAGAAGTACAGAACAGATTTGAATACTGTCTGATCTAGAGATCCTGTTCCAGGATGTGGATGATCAATGGGAAATGTTGAAGAATTCATTCAGTTTGGCTGCAGAAACAACTATTCCAAAATTAAAGAAGGTGGGTCGTCAGAAATGGATGACTGAAGAAATTTTACACCTGATGGAAACAAGAAGACTCAACAAAAATAATTCTGTCACCTATGAAGAAATTTACAGACAAGTCAGAATATTATGTAAGGAGGCAAAAGAAGCATGGCTTGAGGAAAAGTGCTTAGAAATTGAAAAACAACACAACAGTCAAAATACCAAATTACTGCACAAAAGAATTCAGGAAATTACTAATAAAAGAACAAGTACACCAGCAGGCTGTCTAAAAACTAAAGATGGCAAAATCATAATAGAAAAAAAAGATCAGATTCTACAGATATGGACAGATTATGTGAAAAACCTCTATAATGATAACAGAGAGGAACAGTATGATATTAGATTTAATAATGAAGGACCGCCAATTTTGAAGATGGAGGTTCGAAATGTTCTTAAGCACATGAAAGCTGGCAAGGTCCCCGGTGCAGATAACATCACAACAGAAATGATTAAAGCTTTAGAAGAATATGGAATAGATCAAGTCACCAGACTGCTGAACACATTATAGGATACTGGAGATATACCTTCTGAATTATGTAACTCTGTATTTATTACAATCCCAAAGAAATCAGGAGCCTTGGAATGCGATCAACATAGAACAATTAGTATAATGAGTCACATCACAAAGATTATTCTACGAGTTATCATGCAAAGAGTGAGGAAGAAAATACAACCTGAAATAGGGGAAGAACAATATGGGTTTGTAGAAGGAAAGGGTACAGTAAATGCTGTGTATATGCTGCGAACAGTTATTGAACGTGCTATAGAAGTAAACAAGGATATACATCTTTGCTTTATTGACTACACAAAAGCTTTTGATAGAGTTAGACATGTCGACATGGTGGATATGCTTGCAGATCTACAGATTGATGGGAAAGACATTAGACATAAAAAACATATATTGGAAACAACAAGCTGCCATAAGGATTGATAATGAAGTGGGACAATATCAGCCTACTAAGAGAGGTGTTAGGCAGGAATGTGTAATGTCTCCAGATCTGTTTTCCCTGTACAGTGAAAATATTTTCAGAAATGTGGAAGATATAAATGGAATCAGCATTGGAGGACGAAACATCAATAACATTAGATACGCAGATGATACAGTATTGATTGCAGACAGTGCGCATGATCTGCAACAATTTGTAGACGCAGCTGTTGTCTACAGTGAGCACCTGGGGTTAGAATTAAATTGTAAAAAGACACAGATTATGGTCATCACTAGGAAGAATGAAGTACCACAATGTAATATACAAGTAAACGGGAATATTCTTCAACAAGTGAATCGATACAATTATCTTGAAACAGTCATAACATCTGATGGGAGATGCCTTGAAGAGATTAGAACAAGAATCGCCATGGCGTTAGTAGCCTTTAGCAAGATGAAAAACATTCTGACCAATAAAAATATGTCAATTGAAACGAGAAAAAGAGTGTTGAGGGGATAGATAGAGCCTGTTCTTTTGTATGGATGTGAAACTTGGACAATGTGCAGTCAAGCTGAAAAACATCTGATGGCTGCAGAAATGTGGTTTCTGAGGAAAATGCAAAGAATACCATGGACAGATAGAAAAACCAATGACCAAGTAGTACAGGAGACAAATGAACATCGTAAATTGATTAAAGAATTTAGACGTAGACAGTCAAAATGTTGTGGACATGTTATGAGAAGAAATGGATTGGAGAACTTAGTGACAACTGGCAAGATCGAAGGGAACAGACCAAGAGGAAAATACCAGGATGTATGGCCACATGGCATGGACGAGACAGGAACACTGAGCTGATCCATGACTCTGGTGATCGAGTGAAATGGTGAGTCATGACCGCCCATGCTTTCCGGCATGGCACATGATTGATTGATAAAAAATACTGGCAGATCTTTACTCATACTGTAAGAAAAACTGACAGGTATTCAAGTAGGCTGGAAGTGACAGCTTTCCACAGCACACCCTGAGAGACATACACACTGCAAGGTTACTCTGAACACGATCTTGTCATTGTATGTGCGTTCGTGCGTGCGTGCATGCGTGCGCGCACGCGCCTGCTTGAAGCATGTTGGTAGCAATAATTGTATTGTCAGTTGACATTTCATCTGTTGTATATTCTCTGCTAATTCAAAACCATGTCTTAGAATGTTTTTAAAGCCTGTCTTCCTTTTGAATAACTGAAGATGGATTGTTCCATTTCTCTGATCAGATGTATAGTTTTGCCATCATTTCTGGCTGAATCCCAGAGCTGTACCATTAGGACAAAATTACCCGACCTCTGTTAGGGATTGAACCTGAACCACTGTTTGGCAGGTAAGTGCACTAATCACTAAACCACCTTCTTCCCATTACCTGTCCTAAATACTGACTCTTTAAGAATTTTTACATAATGGTCATGTGGCTGCCTTAATCTTTATTTGTCTGAAATTACCAGTGCTGCTCGAGTTCAATTATTTTTCTGTCTAAATATCCAGGTATGTTAGATTATTTGCAAATATTGTTAGTTTTGCTTCAAATGATACCCAATCATATTAGATTTTCTTGTACATGTCAAGTTTTGTAAATGACGTATATGCATGCCAGAGTTCATTTGTCATTCATTTGATTCAAATGACATCTTTGGCATGCTTGATTATTTTCATACGTAAAAAAAAAAAGTTGCATGCATGTTACTGTTGTTTTTTCAAATGCTCCATACATTTTGGTTTACTGAAACGTCATTTTACTTTTACAAATGACATCTAGGGCATTTGATATTATTTGCATGTTTTCTTTATCAAATGATATCTGAGCTAGTTAGATTATTTATGTATGTAATTTTTCTACATTTAATTGCCAAGCATGCTATATTACTTCCATATGTTTTCTGATCTTAAATGATATATAGTGCATTTTGGATTGTTTTCATATGTCATTGTTTTGAAATAATACCCTTGCATGCTAGATTACTTAGATGTCATTTTCTTTTTCAAATGACATTCATGCATTTGAGATTTGAGCATGTCATTATTTTATAGATCACTTAACATCTTTTTTTTTTTTTTAAATTCGCATATCCTTTTTACAGGACATTGCTGTCAACAGTAGCATCTTTCAGCTGTCTGTTGATTTCTTGGCAAGATTACGCTCAGTAGTTTGCCATTGCTTTCTGAGCAGCCGGCTCAGTTATCCCGCAAGTCACCAGCGGGGGACGAACCGCTCCCAGTTCTCGCCCGCTACGAGACTCTGCGTTGATAAACAGGATTACGGAGAAAGTGGTGTAACCCCTCGACCAGAGAGACCGGCACTTAACATCTAAGCATATTGAATTACTTGTATATGCCATTTTCTGTTTAAAATTATTTCCAAATATACTAGATTACTTGCATGTATCAAGTATTAAGAAATGGGTGTCTCTGGGGTGAAGTAGTTATGCCACCTCCCAGAAGCTGTGAAAGTCGTGAATTCATTTACAGACTCCTGGTGGTTGTCACTGGAGTTACAAAGTTCATGCTCCGTGCAACGCTTTGGATAAGCTGCTCTGCAGAAAGAAGACCAAGCCATATGGAATAGAACCTCTGGAGCAATGAAATCCAACCTCTTACCTCCCCATCATTTAAATAAACAAGACATCTATGGATGTTAGATGTTTGCCTATATCATGAACACATGTTTTGAGCTAGCATATTCAATTATATCCAGCCTGTTTTTTGTGTGTGCTACATACCAACCGGTGTTTTGTTAAATACCTACTGTTTTTTGTTTGTTACACACCTACTGCTTTTTTAGTTACTCGCTAACACTTTTTATTACTTGCAAATGTCATTAAAAATATTAACTGCCATATTTTATTAAATCGTACATCTGGAACATGTTTATATTGTATTGTTGATGTCCTGATATGTTTATGGACTTAAATGCCAAGAGAACAATGTAACTGGCATACTTAATGAAATATTATGAATTGCTTACATTATATGGTTGATTTTCATAACTTGTTTGAGGATTAGCAGGCACATTCATCTGAGGACATCTGTTAACTGTGCATATCTGAGGACATCTGTTGACTATTTATATCTGAGGACATCTGTTGACTATGTATATCTGAGGACATCTGTTAACTACATATACTGGATTAACACCAGTATTTCTTGCTTACATCATTACAAGATTAAAGATGCATACATTATTACATGGCATAGTTAGTTAAATCAGATATACTGTGAGATATTGTATTGTAGATACAATATTGAGAATATAAGCACTTAAGATGGAATGGGTTTGATGTACAGTGAGTGTAAGCTGTTAACTATTAAAACCAAACTTATTACCTGGTAACATTCTTGAAATATGACATCTGCTTACTGCATGTATTACATCGTTCACATGCTAACATGATAAATTTCTTGAAGCTTTGGTAAAATGTAGGATTTAGAAGATAAATCTTGAAAGCTTTCTTTGAAAGCTATAGCTACTATATCAGTATTCAAATCTGTCACCTCAAAATGACAGCATCTCACTGCACAGTGTACTTTGATGCCTGGCTAACTCGACAACCCTCATACATATAACAGATAGATTTCTTGCAGTGCCAACAAAATGTATTTAGTTTACATGCCAAATTTATCTAGCAACATCTTGATAATGTTGGATATTTCAATGACATTGTCGCTATTAAAATATCGTTGATTACTTGCTGATTGTCAAACATACATTTCCTTTGGCATATTTACTTACTTTGAATATTGAAGACACATTTATCAAAAGATTGCAAAATTATTGCCTGGCATATGTCGTTGCATCTTGTTAGGTGAATACTGCAGAATTCACACAATAAACTAAAGCACTGGGATAAATCCTTCACACATATTCCCACAGTACTTTAAATTGTCTATCATGGTAATATATCCAGCAAGAAATTATGTAATCTATTATTGTTTGTGTCTTCCTGATTTAAATTCACTTGATAAACATCAATAGCTATAGCTTCCATCTTCAAAGTGTTGAATTCATATTATTGACTTCCTAATATACTATATTATATTGCAGTTAACATATCTTTATCATCTGAACAGGGTAAGCTTTACATTTAACTCATCAATTTGTTTTACGTGTTTCTGTGTACATATTGTTTTATGAATTATGTATGACAACATATTAACATGATGATATTGGCATATGACATTTACAGTGCTTATATGCCACCTTGCTGCTCATCTTTCACACCATTTTCATATTTTAATTGTCACATGCTTTTTTGTCATTAAAATTACCACATTGTTGGTGGAAGTGTGTGAGCAAGTAAGGTAACAAAACTACCAGAGGGCAAGTGATAGGTGCATGTATTCTATCATTGTCTATTTCATTCAAACTTAAAATAAATATATAGTAGTGATTTAGCAGTAGAGAATATTTAAACTCTGCATACTGGTTAGAGTGGCCCAAAATACAGATAAAATATCAGGAATGGTCTTTGCCTTTCTGGGACTGGACAATAGATAGATAAATAATAGACTGTTGTAGAGCAGATAGATAAATAACGGACAGACTGACACAATTGTTGAGCAGTTACATAAATAACAGACTGACTGACAGTGTTGTTAAGCAGATACAAAAATAAGACAAACCGACTGACTGCATTCTTGAGCAGGTACATAAATAAGACAAGACTGACTGACTGACAGTGTCGTTGAGCAGATACATAAATAAGACAATACTGACTGACTGATAGTGTTGTTGAGCAGATACATAAATAAGACAATACTGACTGACTGACTGACAGTGTCGTTGAGGAGGTACATAAATAAGACAAGACTGACTGACTGACAGTGTCGTTGAGCAGATACATAAATAAGACAATACTGACTGACTGACAGTGTCGTTGAGCAGATACATAAATAAGACAATACTGACTGACTGACAGTGTTGAGCAGATACATAAATAAGACAATACTGACTGACTGACAGTATTGAGAAGATACATAAATAAGACAAGACTGACTGATAATGTTGTTGAGCAGATACATAAATAAGACAAGACTGACTGACTGACAGTGTTGAGCAAATACATAAATAAGACAAGACTGACTGATAGTGTTGTTGAGCAGATACATAAATAAGACAAGACTGACTGACTGACAGTGTTGAGCAAATACATAAATAAGACAAGACTGACTGATAGTGTTGTTGAGCAGATACATAAATAAGACAAGACTGACTGACTGACAGTGTTGAGCAGATACATAAATAAGACAAGACTGACTGATAGTGTTGTTGAGCAGATACATAAATAAGACAAGACTGACTGACTGACGGTGTTGAGCAGATACATAAATAAGACAAGACTGACTGACTGACAGTGTTGTTCAGCAGATACATAAATAAGACAAGACTGACTGATAGTGTTGTTGAGCAGATACATAAATAAGACAAGACTGACTGACTGACAGTGTTGAGCAGATACATAAATAAGACAATACTGACTGACTGACAGTGTTGTTGAGCAGATACCTAAATAAGACAAGACTGACTGATAGTGTTGTTGAGCAGATGCATAAATAAGACAAGACTGACTGACTGACAGTGTTGAGCAGATACATAAATAAGACAAGACTGACACACTGTTGTTGAGCAAATACATAAATGGACAGACTGACACACTGTTGAGCAGGTACATAAATAATGGACAGATGACAGTTGTTGAGCAGATACATAAATAATGGACAGATGACAGTTGTTGAGCAGATACATAAATAATGGACAGACAACAGTTGTTGAGCAGATACATAAATAATGCAGACTGACACACTGTTGTTGAGCAGATGCATAAATAAGACAAGACTAACTGACTGACAGTGTTGTGGAGGAGATACTAAATAATCAACAGACTGGTACACTGTTGTTGAGCAGGTACATAATGAACAGACTGATAGTTTTCAAGCAACAGCTAGACAGACTGCAGTAAGGCGCTAATAGACAGACCAGAATAGAAGCTGACTAGTAGAGGGGATGACAGACTATATTAGATGGGCAGACTGTAGTCAAGGGACAGACTATAGTAGATAGATAGACTATAGTAGAGAGGGGCAGATAGACTGTAGTGGAGGGACAGATTGTAGTAGAGCAGTATATAATAGATGGGCATAGAGACAGACTGTAATATAGTAGCATAGAGACAGACTGTAGTGAATAATGTTGTACATTACACTGCTGGTGATTGCTAGAACATTCCTTTATACCAGAGAGGTAGTAATGATTCCTAGTTGTAGTCTCGAAAGTATTGTATTATTAGGAATTGTTTGTTAGCTTGTCATGTGTTCTTGATATACTGTTGAACAATCTACGTACATGTCTTCCTCTCAAACTTGATTCAGTGTTTCTGTATAAACATGGTAGACTGGTGGTTAAAGGGTTGATATAACTATTGCTGATTGGACATATTGGAAGTTGACAGTTTGGATTAACATAAACAGTGGATTATTGTTACTGGGATGTAGACAGATGGACAGATGACTGCCAGACAGACATACAGGCAGGGAGGTCACATTTGAAGTTGATAGAAATTGAGATCCATTACAAAGTATTAAACAACTGACAAAGAGACTAACTGCCAGACAAGCATATATAGACAGACAGACATTGCCAGAGACTTACTGACTGCCAGACAGACATACAGATAGAGAATTGTTTGAAGGGGATGAAAATTGAGATATATTACAAGCAACTAAAAATTAGACAGACAGACATACAACTAGAGATCATGTTTGAAGTTGATTATAATTGAGTTTGAAGTTGATTATAACTGAGACGTATGACAAGCCTTAAATAATAGAGACAGACATACAGATAAATAGATAATGTTTTAAGCTGATTATGATTATAATTGAAACCTACTGCAAGCTATTAAATAATAGACAAGACACAAAAAGACTCAAAATAGCCAGTTCTGTAGTCTGATATAGCAGGAAGTTCTCATCCCTGACAGCTGACACTTGACCCACTGTTACCAGATGTTACGTTGCTACCTCTGAAGCCACCATGTCATCAATGTTGCTGCTTATACCATGCTGCCACACAGCACCCCATGCTGACCTTGTTCTTCTTATCGCTGGTGCTTTGGAGATGAGTTTGTTTTTGAATCTCTCCTTATTTTTGTAATTGTTGTTAACATTCTATCTACTGTTGTATTTGTTGTGGAGTAATGTTTTCGGTATTTTTGTCTTTTACTAAATACATTTCAATGTTTATTATGAATGCACTGTCTTGGTTGGTTTCCTGACATTGTATCTGGCAGGTGTGTGGGTGGGATAGTTGAATATTTGATTGATGACTACTGTGATCTTTTTCTTCTGGCTTTCCATTTCTTTGTATGTGCCTGCAGGTGGTTATTGTTAGGATGAGTGTAGGGGTTGGTGCGGGTGGGTGGGTTTCTGTTTAGCCGTCACCATCATCATCTTGCTGGCTGGCATGGGCGATCATGCATCTTCATATCACTTCCATGCTAGGACAGAAGGCTTTCAAGAAGCTTCCCTCGCTGGCTTTCTATGTCTGTGGACCCATTTTTCTAGCTGCTACAGGTTCCAGCTTTTCTTTTCTCATAATGTTATCTCCCAAAAATGTACAACTGCGTCTTTCTGCTGTTTGTGATAAGTTGTTTTTGTGACTTAGCCTCTTTCAGAACATTTAGATTACTTTCACTGTCCAAGGATACTTAGCCTCTTTCAGAACATTTAGATTACTTTGGCTGTCCAAGGAATTTGTCCATTCTTCTGTACAATCACATCTTTGAGGCCTCAGTAGGTGTGTTGGTATTGCATGTTTATCAATTGTAAGGATTTGCTGCCAAATGTTAAAATTGCTTCTTTGTAACATACACATTGTTGTTCTAACCTCCAGTAAGAAGGATTTATTGTTTATGATGTGTATGTTTTTGCTTGTCCATTTCTCTTATCTTTTGGGATACACCTTCCATCTGATGTTATCCACGTGTCTAGCTACTTGTCACAAATTAATACATTTGACCTGAGTTATTCATTGAGGCATGATAATTTCTTTGATATTACCATTACTTCTGTCTTCCTATTAATCAAGCTGAGGCCCTTTATTTCATGCTCTATATACATATCTATTATTTTCATACACTATATACATATCTATTATTTTCATACACATGTGTGTACATGCGTTTATACTACCAGTATCCCTTACCTGAGATTTGTTTAGGTATGTATCAATAGAAAGTTATAATTGCTCCATGATCGATTACCAAGGAATCCCATATTTAGGTATGGCCTACAGAGTTGACTCAACCACGTAGTTAAATATATAATTAGTCATCAAGTAAAGAAGCTTTTTACACCCCATAGAAGCATTGGACATATGGTGCTAGACCCATATTCTTATATACCAGTCGGCTGTCAGTGCATGTTGTGATTAGTGTCACGCCGCCTGCCTTCTCTTTCCAATAATTGTAGACTTGAGTTGACATGAGAACCCAGGTCAGTTTTTGAAATTGGTAGTATTTATATACATGTAGGATAATACTCCTGAGAAGGAATCACCAAAAAAACGAGAAGTTGATATGAAGCATAACTGACCGCTTCCCATCCATGTCACCTTTCCTTCCCAGGTAATTTCTAGAACAGTGGTTCTCAACCGGTGGGGAATTTTAGGGTTTCCAGGAAGAGGATTAAGATTATTTCAAGATCGCATTAATACAAGAATCAGCTACTTGATATTGTTTTTACCTCTAAATTTTATGGATCTGTACTTCTCACTCTAATGAAATTCGTTTTATAATATAAGTAGACCCACAAATCACGTTTTATGTAGATGTGTAACAATACCGCTGGGGCTTGGATGGTTTGCTACTATAGATAATATCCCAGCCTTTGCTCCAACCACCTCACTAGCACTTCACATCTACCAGGCCCCACACAAGCCGGGACAGCTGAACCTCCCCTCCCCTACCTAGGGTTTCCTACCCCAAGGGGGCTCGGACAAAACACAAGTCATACCACTGCACAAAGTCAAAGCTAACAGAACAAAATTTAATTCATAACTACATCAACTGCAACACAGAGAAGGATGGCTGAAAGCCAGACTATAAGACAATATGTACAAGAGCAGAACTACAGATGACTCTTCTTCATCATAGAGACTGTGACTATAGTTCGTGCGGTCGTCCTGTCGTGGTCACGACTCACCCAGGAACCTCCAGTGGACAGGAACTCCAAGGTCTGATGCCTCTCCAAAGTTTCCTTTTCCTTCAGTGTTCCAACTCCCGGGATGATCAAGCGTAGTACCACTGCCTGACCGACACTGCACCGGTGATCAATGATCCTCCCTTGATGTTGTACTATATCTCCGTCACACTCTACGGCTGAAGTCTGGGCCGACCCTAGACTACTAGCTGTCTCCCAACTGCAGACAAGTACGTGTAGCACCGTACTCTAAAGTTCAAGAGCCGGGATGCTCTTCTGTCTCATAAGTGACTGCCATACTGATACGTCACCTATAACCTGAGCGTTCGCTCCACATAAACACAATGTCACTTGCAAAGTCTAACAGGTGAATACCACCCTTCACCTATTCCACATAAACACAATGTCACTTGCAAAGTCTATCAGGTGACTACAACACTTCACCTATTCCCATGTCTCTTGGAATAATAGATCTTCACAAATTCACAAGTAACTACCCTGATCGATGGGTATCAATCACATCCTAACCATCAATGTCAATGTTCAACACCTCGGAATGGGGTAGATCCCTACCCTATCAAGCATGTCACTCCGGTGTTCACACCAATAAGTAAATCAATGTCTTAGGCCACTGGACCAAGTTTCGGCCTCACTAAGGTAAACCTTTGTAGGTAACACACCACTTAAGCATGCTAATATACAAGGTGTCCCATGACGACCCAGCCGGGCCGGAAGCATTACAAACAGGCCATGGTGACTGGTAACAGAGATCACTTCCGTCAACTTTGAAAGTTACTACCTTGCAATCCTCAAGGTTCTCACTGAGTTCGAATTCCACCAGTGCTTCACTGGCTAGAATCAATAGACGTTGTTGTCTTGGATCCTCTCGGGATCTGTTGACACTCGTCGGACTCTCTGCGGTGGTCACTGCATCGACCTACCGACTCTTTCTGTACTCAGACCTTTCAATCGTTGATCTCGGCAGATTCCAATGACCGCTTCCAGTAATGCCGTAACCATCATCTTGATCGGCACTGGAATGAGCCGGTCCATTAGAGCTCATGGTTAAACTCTGGAATCTCCTTTAGTATAGCAATAACAAATCCTGAAACACGGAGGGGGTGGTGTGAGTACTCAACTACAACAAGAACTAACTGCATCTCCACCATTACACCTGCCTCTCAGTCATACATAATGCAATCAAGATATATGTATGAGATCATCACATCATAAATCCACTCTTAACTATAATGTATAGGCATGATGAGGTAAGAGCAAGCAATAGTCCACCTGTACATAGTCAAGTCACTCGTCTGTGCTACAGAGAACCCCCTAGCACCAGAGTCGCCTGTATGACTCTGTCAAAGCATCCTGCGCCTGGTGCTAGTCCACTCCTGTTTCATCTTCCATCATCAATCAACAAATACACCTACTTCCCGTTCAGTGTAGAGATTACTTTATCTAGGAGGTGCCCAGCCGGACAAATCCTCCTTCCACACATACTCACCAATTAACCAATCCCTTCACCCATGGATTGATCAACTACACACCTTAATAACTATATGACCATAATAAATTATACTCCTTATAATTCATTACTATAGTATTAACTAAGGATAACTCATGAATTGTTAAACTTAAATAACAAACTCATATCACAGCCATCGCCCCGTCCTGGGATCCCTGTCCCAGAACCTGAGTTGCCTTTTATTAACTGACCTTCCATTCAGGTCGGTCATCTCTGTGCCGGTCGAGCACAGCTTTGGTGGCCATCCACCAATACACTTTCCCACAGCTACTGTGGGTCCCGTGCCTCTTGTCCCGTGACGACTTATGTCACGTCATCCAATGTAGCAAGGCCTCCAGCCTCTCCTCTACCACACCTCAGCTCCACATTTTGGGGGGATCATTCCCCTTACATACTACTCCTACTTCACGGCAGTACCTCAAGTACTCCATGAACAGAGTCAGGTTTCAGGAAGAGTAGAATAATAGAGACAGACTCGGTTCGGTTCCTATCTTGAATCTACCTAGACGCAACGGCCTCGAATTACAGAGCGCCGCATTGCTCTCGGTCGGGTATGTTCAACCATCGGATAAGCACGATCGCTTTGGGGTCGGACCTACAACCTAACGGGTCGGGCGGACCGGCATACTTCCCAGTCGGTTGACTAGACATACGCAAGATTGAACACGCACGGTCACACTAGCGGACGGACATGTAAACAAACAGTGACAATAGGTCTTATAAATACTTCCTATCAACCGTTATCCAATAAATGTAACACCATTCTTCCTACGAGGAATAACACTGGTAATATTACACCGCAAATACTTACCTGCCGACCTTTCCCATGAATCACACCTTGGTTCCAAGAATAATCACCACCACTGATCTAACATCTGAGTTATAATCATAATCTAACGAAGCAAATTATACATCTATAATAATAACAAGCCCTAACTTATCATTATTAACAGCATCTAGCATTTCTATGTAATGACTGACAAACAACCTGCCTTGCGTGTGTAATTACTAAACCAAACAAGTAACTGCTACACACTTGGTAAAGTACCGGAATCCTCCTGGCACAAAGCAGTGATAATCTACATATCACTAACCATGCAAATCATTTGTAAACTAACCATTTATAATTCTATCAATCTACAAACAATGGTTTTACGCCAGTACTAGAAAGAACACACGTTCCGGCACATTGTGTATACACACGCTCAGCTGTTGAGCCCGTCTGTCAACACATCACTTAGCCGATCGATAATAGCTAATTAAATATGCAGGCGGCCGTCGGCAAATTTCTGCGCTTCGCTACGACAATCGCGGACAGCAATTAATTCTCTTGGGACGGTAGGCGCGGTATAAGGACAATAGTTACACAATAGACAAAGTATTCAACTGGCCTGTGATATTCAATCACAATCTTGACTGCTGATGTCCCGCTCTGGCCGCGCACACTGACATCAACTTTCAGCAGCTCATTTCTGCAATCGTTCTACGATGAGGTCCGGCTGGCGACTGATCACACCCAGCTAAGTACGTCGTCACAATGCCTTCACTGCCCGAGTGAATTTCATGATCCACGGAGAAGTCCTGCGTCACGGATTGTTCGCCCATCTCGTGTTCCATGAGGCAATTGTGAGTCTAGCGTGATCTTGACCACGTACGCACTTACTGGGGGAGATTCTAGATTTCTCTAGAATTAACCAGACTAGTGACGTCAGGCACTACTTTCGTGGGGAAACCCCCTATTTATTGTTATTAATTCCAGGGAGACTAACCCTTCGCCATCCCATCAAAGGGATATAACTCAGAGACCAGACTATCTGCAGTCATTTCGTCACAGATGTCTAGACTTGTTCTAGTATGTATTATTAAATTTAGCTTCCATTTTTATGTATACTGTATAAGGGTGGGGGATTTATAGGGAGGACATTCGAAAGGGGGGGGGGGAGGAATAATGACGTTCTGAACATATGGTAAAGGGGGACATGGGCCAAAAAAGGTTGAGAACCACTGTTCTATAAGTTCTGAAATATATGTTCACCCATTTTACGAGGCAGAGGTGATCCCAGGGTTGTAGTGGCTAGATGCATATTCTGACAACATTGGAGATTGTGAAGTATAGTTTAGGCCAGTGGTTTTCAACCTGTGGGGAATCCTCCCCCCCCCCCCCCCCCAAAAAAAAAAAAAAACTAGGATATTTGAGAGTTTCGGGGGGGGGGGGGGTAATATTATTTCAATATCGCGTTAATTCAAGAACTGATTACTTGATATTGTTTTCCCTCCATACTTTACGGTTCTGTACTTCTCGCCCTTCTGAATTTAGTTTTTTAACGTATGTAGACCTGTAAATCACATTTTATGTAGACGTCTAGACTTGTTCTAGATTGTGTTATTAAATTTAGCTTCCATGTTTACGTATACTGTGTAGGGATTGGGGGGGGGGGAATTTATAGGGAGAAAATACTAAGGAGGCAGGGGATGACATTCTGAACATATGGTGAAGGCGTGCATGGGCCAAAAAGGTTGAGAACCTCTGGTCTAGACACTATATTTTTATCAACTGAGGTGTATGTAGAGCTATACGAGCCAATCCTGATGTAGGTCAGTCAATCATGGACACATTATAGGCTTGTGAGCAGTGTTGTCATCTCCCTTTGATGAAAAAGCACCAAAATCGACCAAAAAAGCACCAAACCTTTTTTGGAAGCACCAAAAAAAAAAAAAAAAAAAAGCACCAACTGTTTTTATTACAAATGTAACAAGGTAGCACAGTATAATTTATTATTATCACTTCATATTACAATGAAGTTTATTCCAGATCCGCCAAATCCCAATCAGAACTACTTTCGAGCCAAAATAGCACTAAATTGCAATACTATTTTTTTTGGGGAAATCACTAAAACAAGCCCTGGCGGTATTCATTCAAAATGTTATAAAGTAGCACATAATTTATTATTATCACTGAATATTAGAATGAAGTTTATTCCAGATCTGCCAAATCCCAGTCAAACAACCCCTCTTCAGTTTCTGTAGCTATTTCCTGTTGTGTTTGCTCCTGCGATGATGAGGATGAGGAGGATGATTGAAAGAAACATGTATATGCCTCCTGTGATCCAATTTTTCGCAGAATATCCTTAGGTAGTTTATAATCATGACAGCATTTGCCATATCTTTTCATTCCATATCTAATAGTAAAAACAGTTGTCAAACTCTTTATGCTAAGTCTATTCCGCAATTTTGATTTTATAACTCCCATCTGACTGAAAATACGCTCCACGTCCGCATTAGAATGAGGTAAAATGAGCAGAGTTAAAGCTAAATCTGTAAGATCTTGGAAAGGATTTTCACCGGTGGCATCGCTGTATGAGGCTATTTCTGTCCACAGTCCAAGTGTGTCAGAGGTCTGTGTCCACTGCATATGATGAAGTTTTCTCCACTGGAAATCGATGCGGGTGAGAGTAGCTGCATCTTCTACAAACATTTTAGCAAGATCCAATATACAGGGCTTCATTGGCTGTAGACATTCACTTCCACTAAGACTTGACATGGACTGTAACACTCAAACGTTATCGGGTGTACGTAAACGCAGCTGTGTCAATAGCTCTTATTAAAAACTGGATGCACCTTCCACGAATTTCTTTCTCATCGGGAAACCTGTAGTCTGCTATTAAAGGGAGTTAAATTAGTTGAATATTGCGCGGTAACGTACTAAGACTGTTTTACTCCCTCGCTTCAGTTCAAATTCGGCTTTTTAGTGTTTCCAAAATGAATTTTAAAGTAATTTTTATCCACCCCAAAAAAGCACCAAAAAATTTTTGTGAAGCACTAAATTTACGCAGCCGCGCTAAAAGGAAAATTTTCGCACTAGCTGACTTGAAAAAGCACTAAATTTAGCGCGAAAAGTACTACAATGGCAACACTGCTTGTGAGAGATTGTGTGAAAGCTGCAGAGATATGGTATTATAGAAGAATAACGCCGTGGATGTAACACCGTGGGCGAGCGGGTTCTGCAAAGGGCCTACTACATTTTAAAATTACCAGGCAGCACTAACTATAATGTCAGGCAGCAGTCAGTCCACATTTTTACTTTCTTACAAAAGTTCACGTAAACACTGAATCCTGATAAATTAAAGAAGGAAAGATATTAGCACCTGCCACACGTCAAGAATTCCCGACAAGTCATATCACGGAAAGGAAATATCACGTTTCCAACGTTCTTTTTGAAGAGCAGGTTTGGAACACAAGGGCAGTCCTTGGCTAGCAAGAGTTTTGCACCAAAGAGCCTGAGTGCAGAGTAATGTGATAAGAGAAGAAAGCTAGTAGAGATTACAATTTGGCGTTTGCGTGAACCGGTAAACTCAGAATCGGATGGCAGCCTATCCACTATGCTCATGAGCACACGCTTACAGATATCGCCCATGTTGCGTTCTCGCGATTTGCGCCATTTCGTAAGTCTGTCATACATTCATTTAGTGCATTGTTTATTGATAAACTAAAAGTTTAAAATCTCCCTGTAAGAGTTCTAACTGTAGTGTAACTCCGGTGGCCTCACTCAAATCACGAAAACAAGTGTCATATACGAAAATAATTCTGCATCGTGTTACATCCTAGATTACAATCAGCGACAAAGAAAAGGAACATTAAAATCCTTCAGGATCATAATCAATCTGTGGCTAGACCACGCGATTTATTTTGCTATTACGACCGGTGCCAGCCAAAGATGACTTTGACGCACCCTGTATCACATGACTGCTCTGGGGTTCACAAAGACAAAGCAGCTCCATTGAAAACGGGTCTCCACGGAACATTCGTAGAAAATGACACTTCAACAGTAAAGTGGCATCATGTCTGCCGGCTTGACACATATCGCGAGAATGACATCGATCCTATTTCCTATTTTACTTGTATCTTTTTACAAGTGGGAAAAATAGTAAAATGTTTGCACGATGCTAATTTACATAGGGAATATCATGTCAGGTGCTTGTTTTCTATGAGCGACATAGAGCTTACCCCGGTCAGTGAATTCAACTAGTTAGGGAAAATCATAATGTCAGATAGAAGATGCGTGCAGAGATTAGACGACATGGGCAAATAAAAAAAGTCTCAGAAGATAAGTATCTGATTTAACAAGTCACGCTCATATAATGGTCGAAAAAGGAAACGTTCTATGGAACCTATTCTGTGCTGCGTGGCATGTATCTGATTTAACAAGTCACTCTCATAAAAAGGTCGAAAAAGTAGCCCTGAAACGTTCTATGGAACCTGGCCTGTGCTGCGTGGCATTGAACCTTGTGATAGGAACGAGCAAATTAGAAAGAACTTGGAAGCACCGGAGATGTTTTTTTCTGAGACGACTGGACCGAGTACCCTGGACTGTCATAGGAACTAGCGATTGTAGAACATTATACACAAGCTTATGTTAGAGACACACACCGTTCTTTGGTCATATACTGAGAGGCTTTGGAAAACATCCTGACATGTCTGAATATATTAGTGGTGGAAACAGACGGTTAGAAATTGTGCTGGCTGGTCTTAAGACGGTGGCGTAGAGGAATGGCGTCAATAGAATTGTCCCAGGGCATCATCATCATGATGCACCATGCTGATAAGCGTGGGCGGTCATGTTTCGCCATCTCACTCAATCACCAGAGTCGTGGATCAGCTGTGTGTTCTTGTCTCAGCCATGCCATGTGGCCAAACCATCCAAGTATTTACTTCTCTGCCTTCCCCATTGTTTTCTTCCCTTCGATCTTGCCAGTTATCATCAAGTTCTCCAATTTATTTCTTCTCATAACGTGACCCAAAAATTGTAACTATCTACGTTTAATTTCTCCAATCAGTTTACGATTTTCATTTCTTTCTTGTAGGACTTGGTCATTGGTTTTTCTGTCTGCCCATGGTATTCTTTGCACTTTCCTCAGAAACCACATTTCCACAGCCATTAGATGTTTTTCAGCCTGTTTGCTCGTTGTCGACGCTTCACATCCATACAAAAGCACAGGTTATATATGTAGCACCTCAGCACTCTTTCTCGTTGCAAATGACATCTTTTTATTGGTCAGTTTGTTTTCCATCTTGCAAAAGGCTACCTTCACCATGGTGATTCTTGCTCTCTCTTCAAGGCATCTCTCATCAGATGTTATGATTGTCCCAGAACACAAAGGACTTAAATCTGCGGAGATACATTCCCGTCTACACCATCTCGTAGAGCACATGATGATGATGATGATGATGATGGTAATTAACGGCTGCTGAGGTAGCAGGGTCAGATCCCACTATAGACAACTCATTCCAGACTGGGCCTTCAGTTTGGCTAACGTTCCAAGAATCCACGCCTTTCTGTAGATCTAACGATCCATGATCAGACTTGCCCACCCTACTGGTTTCTGAGTTTGAAGAAGCGATGGGGAAATGTGTAATAGTCCCGTGGAAATAGTATTCGGTACTGGAATGTAGCCTCAATATCAGGGACTGGGAATGTCGGGCCCGCGGCCGTATAAGCCCCGTAAAATTGTGTGGTCTGATGTGATAAGAGACTTACGTGACAACTGGAAAGATCAGTGGGGAACAGTGGCAGAGGCAGACCAAGGAAAATTATCCTGGATTAACTGAGACGAAGGCATAGAGGAATATCAGCAGAGTTGATCTAGAGCAGCAAAGATCGAGATCTGTGGAAAGACATGCACGCCTACGCCAGCTGGCAAGGCACATGATGGTGATGATCTATCTCATGTTGGATGATATTTTTCCGAATCCGCACTTGCAGATAAGCCTAGGGTTATGGAGACCGTAAACTTATTTTCTAGGCCTTATATGTTTTGCCTTGATTGCGCCGAGTATGTGATATTAAGTGTAAAAGTAGATCCTGTCATATGCTAGGTATTAGAATAACGAAGACAAAAACAATAGATTGCACGATTTAATGCCTGTCATATTTCGCTGCATCTAGTCAGGTACATACGGCAGAATTCACACAACATAAAGTAAAATAACTAGATAAATCCTTCAAGCTGAAATATACACATGTTCGCTTAGTAATATCAACTGTCTACCACGAAAGCTTTAAACTGACATGTCTTTCTGTTTGCACAAAATTGACCTATGTAGATTGATCATTATGGCTTCTGAAAACTTTAACAAGCGACTATTTTGTGAGTTAAACAACACGCAATAGGCACTGTCTCTATCAATAACATGGCCGGTTTCCAACACGTGCCGTGCAATCGACGAAGCGGGAAGTTTGTGATGTGTCGCCTCCCTAGGCTCCCATTTCCTTTGTGTAGTATGTTGTCAATCCAATTAGGTACGTGTTCAACCACTCTGTTATTCAACTGCGGCTCTTTTCTGCCGATGTGGGTAGACTGGCACCTGCATGTGAATTGGTAAATACAGTTGGGTTTGGCGTAAAGAGATACAGATTCTGTAACTGCTGGGGTGGGAATAGGTGTGATTCTGTACCTAATAACTGGAGTTGCAGCACAGAACATTCGGCCGACTGCTGTAATGTGCCGGTCCTGTAGACGTTGCATTACGTCATCCCCTTGAATGGTTAGCTGGATAAATACCTTGAGTTTATGGACTGTAGTTTCATCTGGATTTTTTTTTCCGGCTGTTGGCAGTGGTGCTTTATAAATCCTGTGGAGTACCCATTCAAGTGTAAGACATTCTTCAGAGTTTCAAATTCCCCTGTCGGTGTGTCCTAGGAGTACATCTTCCTAGCATGGTCAAACAGGGTCCATACTAAGCCCTGGATTAACTAACTGGATTTATGAGTTAACAATCACACTCTTCCGTGTGATTTAACATCAACTGCCCACAGGAAGACAACATCCGAGGAAAAAAAAACAACCAACAGACACAACCTATTACACCACGCAGCCGGAGTGCATTTGTCATAGTATGACCCCGACATGGCAGCCATACCATGAACTTTTCACAGACTCACTACAGGTGTCGCTGCGAGAATGTTGCTTATAAATAGGAACTCATCAAATTCACGCGTATCTTCCTGTGTGAGCTGGCAGTTCTAGGCCTGGAACTATCTGACAACCCTGTTATAACATTTGCTTTTCTATTTGTAGTCACTTGATGTAGGCGTGTTGTTTGATCTTGTCCTCAGATTGCTTCCATATGAGTGCTCATATGTGTTCTGTTATAAAAACCATTGTACTTGGGATAGTAAGAAACTAGACAACCGCACAAGGAAACATTTAACCAGTCTAGTTTGGGACTAACTCGATAGAGAGCAAAGAAAGCCAAGATAATAAAAATCAAGAAAATATGAACTTAATTAGAACCGAAGCTGTAGAAGCAGACTGAAGGAGGTAGAATTTATTTTTTCACCACGTAAATGTCGAATCGAATCAATAGAAAGCAAAGATTGTGTCTGTCTGTCTCTATCACCTTCTATCTTCCGTGCTTACGCAAAGTCGGCGATGGAAATGTGTGGCAAATTTGTATCAACCAGTGGGTCATTGGGCTTTTGAAATAAGGACTGTGGACGGGTATAGATAGCCGGGAGTAGGAATCAGCGAGAGGGAAGGAGAGGACGAGAAAGACAGAGCAAGAGGTTAAACTTATTACTGCTGCTACTGATAATTCTTATTTTCCTATTCCCCCATCTTACTCCTATCTCTTTCTCGTCTTTTTCTTTATTTTCTTCCTTCTTCTCTTGCTCCTTTTCCTCCTCCATCTCTTCTTCTCCCCCTCCTTTGTTTGCACTCAGGCCTTCACGTTAATGTCTTTAACAAAAGCAGTAGTTAGTTTCAGGTTCGTAACATTCCCACATTCCTCTGTCCTCATTGTAACGGATCAAAACTGACCTAATCAGTAGCCCACGTGCTCACTCTATGACTGACCGATGATAGTGCGGTCCTCGTCAGCAACGACTTGACCAAACATCATAGCACCATGGACTGTCAGGAGCCGCCCGGCGCAGTGGCTAGCACGCTTTCGTGGGTTCAAATCCGCGTTGACGCGGAATAAAAAAAAAAAAAAAAACTGACCTGAGTTAGCAGGTCCAGCCGGCCTAAAACGGGTACTAGGTATTGTCTTGGCAAGTAAAGGTGGGCGACGTTGAGATTGACCACATCATCCATCGAGTCTCGATTTGTGTATAAACATGTGGGGTTATCACTCACGCCTAATACGTCTCGAAGCGTATACAAGAGTTCCCTACTTGCTGTTATTGTAGGCTATTTCTAGAATTCGAACTACGTCAATTTGCAATCGGGTGCATGGAATTCCGATAAGAGTATAGCTTCATCAATCGCTCGCCCAACAGGCATGCTCTATCATGCTACTGCATATCTCGCCATTTCCAACAAGATGAAGATATTCACGTGCTGATATATTTCCATGTCATGATGAAAGGCTGCCAAGAATGTTCTCCTGTCTTCCTCTATATCTTTACCCATAAAACTTTTTAGTTATTACAGGATGTTCCAATGTTATCTGTTCGTTTATTGGCAAAAAGATGTTCACTGCCTCTTTCTGATGTTAGCGGTAATCTTTCTTTATCTTATCGTCTTTTACAACAATGAGATTACACCTTTTGGCTGTGCACGTATTAGATTTTTCTGTTGCCTAGTATGTGCTTGGCCATAAACAAGTCACACAAAGAAAGAAGGACTCGGCCAAAAGATATAGATGAACTTTATGGGGAAGACATGCGAGGAGCTGCGGGAGATACAGGATAGGATGGCTTGGCGGGAGCTGATTGAAGGCCAATGGAGTATAAAGGGCAAAATAAGTGTGCTCTGGTTTCCATTGGCAGTCTACGAACGCTGATGTATTCTGGTACATTTGTTTAACATGTTTACAATGACCTCAGGTTTATCAAATAACTAGGTATATGAAAGAGCTGATGATTCCACACCTTTGCAGCTATATAAACCTTTACGTTTTTGTGAAACTGATACAAAAACAATTATTTATTTTAGGCAACATAAGTAGTTAATTGAGAAAACCCAGTCGTTAATCTTGTGGATTTTCCCACGAGACAGGTCTGTCAAAAGAGAAACAGAAGTAAATGATCCGAGAAAATGCATACGTGTCATGTCATGTGATTAAGTTGAACAACTTGCTTGTTGTGATCTTAAACATGTCACTTTACAATAAATCTAATTTTGCAACTGCTCGTAACTTCCTCTTGTCTTCTGCTTTTTATTCCCAGATGGAGCATATATCGTATAACAACTTACACCATGTCCAACTTTTCCATCCCTGCAGCGCCCTGCTCGTCCTCTCCATATTGTTCATCTATCTCTAATTCTCTTCACAGTATGATTTTAGCTCTTTCTCTATTTAGTTTGCCCATCGAGTCAAGAGATAGGATGCTCTAATTATATTAGTTAGTTAGTTGCATATTCATTACAGGACTTAGCAGTCAACCCCAGCATTATTTGGCCGTTCGTGATTCCTAGGCAAGTTTACGTTCAGTAGAATGCCATTGCTTTCTGAACGACATTCATACCATTTCGTAAAAAAAAAAAAAACAACAAGGTAGTCTGCTGCTAAATCGCCCGCAGCTGTGTTTTGAAGGTGGTATGCGAGATTGAGCCAGGAATACTATAAACAATATACGTTATGCAGATGACACAATATTGATGGCAGATAATGCAAGAGATCTACAACAATTGATAGAAATTGTAGTAACAGAGGGTGCAAAGAAAGGATCCAGAAATACCAAAGACCGAGATCTGTGGAAAGTCACGAACGCCTACCCCAGCCGGCATGGCACTTCGCGACGGAGCCGACCTGGAGTGGTTATAAGTTTCACGTTTTCTCAATAAGTAACCTTGCTAGCGCCAGCGTCTTTCCCTCACCTCTTGATTGGGTGGAATGTCTAGATCTCTCCGTCAGCTCTGCATGATTGATTCTGGCATACCAGTTTAGTCCTATTCTCGCCGGAACCAGCAACCCAGCTCAGCATCAGTTAGGTCATGTGATATTGACCAAGCAACAAGTCACAAACGGTCAACATTCCTCAACGCCACGCGGACCCTGTTTTCAAAGATGCCACGTACTAAACCAGCTAATTTATCTGTCCCAGCCAGCTGTTATAATAACTCATTCTGTCAAAGCTAGCACTTGATGGCACACACAGCTATTACTTTAATCCGCTCTCTCCGTTATAATTGTAACGCCTTCTAACCAAAACACGTATTATTTTACGGCAAACGCTGTCTAGAACAGATAAGATCAGAACAGTGACTCCGTTAATGAAGCAATTTGAGAAAGAAATTAAAACTGTCTCTGCTTTACACATGCTTGCTGTTTAAATAGGGACTCGCGTCATGTTCTTGTAGCCTAGGTCTTGTGGTCATGAGATCCACGGTAGCTTAGTAGCTAGACGCTCACCTGCCGCCCCCATGGTCATGGGGTAGAATTTGCGTCGATTCAGATTTTTAAAAAAAATGACCTGTGGTCCCAGGTCGAGCGAGCCTAAAATGGGTTACCAGTAAATCTCCTGGGTAGTGAAAGCGGTCGCCGTGATATTGACCGCGCCGATAGGTCGATACAAATATGGCTCTTGCACCATATGCCCAACACATGTATACATATATAATAATAGGGTCCTTGACTTTGTTCTATGTGTACTTCGCAGTCTGTCCTTGTAATAGGGACTTCTGTCTTCTTGTTATAGTCTATGCCCTGTAGCGTTGGTGATCATGTCTGTCCTTGTCTCATGTACTGCCAGTCATTACTTGTACTGATTTTCTTATATGTCATGTCCAGCTGACCAGTATATTTTTCCTCGATCCTTCACTGCCTCTTACTCTCCAACTTTCCCGTTGTCACACTGTATTCCAGCTCTCCCAGTCTCACGATGTACCTATAGAATGTAGACTTTATTATTCTGGTGCGAATACCAACCTTCTTTCACGTTATCTTCTTTACGCTTATTGTCTGGCCTTGGTGTTCTCATCATTCTTTTATAAAATCACATCCCTGCAGCTTCCTTATTCTTTATTGGTCTGTTAGTTGTCGGTGATTCAACTCCATAGCTCATACGTACTCTTTTTCTTGTCCCCATTGATAAAAATAGACTTTATGGACTTCCTGTATTACATCATGATCATTTCACGCACTGAATGTTTTAACATTGCCATAATTTGTCTGTTCCGCTTTTGGAATACCTGTTTTTGTGTGTTTAAGCGCAATATTTCAGTTGCTAGATATTTTTTTTATTTCCGTTGTTTGCCGATAAAGACTTTTGTCGCACGTTTGCCGATAAAGACTTTTGTCGCACGTTTGGCGAAATTGTAAAGAAATAAAATCTGCCGTTGGGTAGAAAAAGCTGGCTGTCTGAAATGGAACATGTCTAGAGACAGTAAGTTTTGAGTACCTTATTTCACGTCATATGATGCGTGTGGTACATGGTACTTGTGTCATATATCTAGACTGGCACTCGCTGGGTTATGTGGTCACTATTATAGCCGCCACCTTTACCTTTCATGGGACCCATTTTAGGTGGGGCAGACCTCGGAGTCCGAGTTTAAACAAAATCCACGACTAGATGGTAATCCGAACACTCGACCACCGTCCCGTCAGGCAAGCGTGCTAGGTCACTGCGCTACCGCGGCTCCCAGAGGCAGTATGCATTAGACAAACGCATGACGAAGACTACACACTGACCCCTTGGTGAGAGAGGTGCATAACTAGGTGAGAGACACGCCCCACTCGATAGGAAAACGGGAAGAGAAGCTGTGGGTGAGAGAGGTGCATAACTAGGTGAGAGACACGCCCCACTCCAAAGAAAAACGGGAAGAGAAGCCGGAGGAGAAGAAGAAACCTTCCATGTTTGTGTCCCTTCGATTGTCGAGGTCTTTGGTCATATTAAATCCATTGCGCATTCCTAAGTAAAAATTGGGTTGCAATGCTACTGGAAATAATTTAACACATATTGATCACTCATAGACAATATGAAATAAAAATATTCAATATATTAAAGTTACATGCGTTTTATAACGTCTATTTAACATAAGGTGAATTCCTACAATTATCTTGAAACGCGTAACATCGGACGGAAGATGTCTTATAGAGATTAGAACAATAATGCATGTGAAACAAATAATAAGCAAAGCTGAGAATCATGTCAATGCATATTTGCTTTTTCGTTAAAAGGGGAGTGTTGGGTGGGGATGGAATGCGAAAAAATACCACGGACGGACAGAAAAACTAATGAGACAGCCCTTCAAGAAACAAATGAGAACCGTAAATTGGTTAGAGAAATTAGACGCAGACAGTCAAGATCGTTATGAGAGAAGCTTGGGAACTTGGTGACACGCTGGCACACCTGATGGGGAAACAGCAAGGGTTATACTGCTACATAAACAATGGCTAGCTTGGACACTTATCATAATCGGACCAAGAACACAGACCAGATCCGACTGATGAACGTGTGAGATGGCGAACCACGACCGCCCACGCTTTTTAGCACGGCCTATGATGTTTAACAAAAGCAAACTCACAAAGGCAGTACATATCTTTTGGGCACGTTATGAGTAGAGAAAGTTTGTGACACTCAGTAATTTATGGAACAAAACACGTGAATCTGGAAGTGCGATGAGGATATAGAGCAGGCTGAAACAATCGACCGCCCATGGTTGGTAAGATAGTTATTTCTGGAAGCGTGAAGGAGAGAAAGCGGCTTTACCGCTGCTGCTGTCAAAAATATGGAAGATAAACGGCAACAGACGTGATGGGGTTTTGGCGGGTAGCAACAAGATATATGTCAAGGGGAACAAGCTCGTTACAAGCCGTGCGATCCGTTCAACAAAGATACGTGAGGTAGTAGAAGAATGGAGCCTGCTCATTTGTAAGCTACACAAGTGGTCGGTACATGTTTCTTATTAGGTCCATATAACTCTGAACGCCATGTCTCTAGTTTGTGTCCGGACCTGGTCCGAATTGTGCCTGTTGTAAACGTTTAAAACCACAAGTACAGCAGTGTTTACTTGATTGACACACTTGTGTTTAACAAACATTCCGCGCGGAGTGTGGTAATAATTTGATTTAGAGCAACAAAACATTCCATTAACCGAGCGGCTACATTTTTCTTCTCCCACCTTCGCCTCCTCCCACATCATCGTTTGTACGCGGTGGGGAGCAGATATCGGTGATCATGAATGACCATGCAGTCCTCTATGTTTCTATAATATCCTGAAGTAGGCGTGGCTTGTGGAATGATTCGTTCTCGTCCTTAACTTGGGGAAGTAAACATTACAAGTGCCTCAAAGGTCGGGGCTTCGCCTGTTGGCGAGGGACACTGGTAATAGGGAGATCTAGCCCAGATGTAGCGAAGGGTTTGCGGACGCAGTTCGTAATCCCGCATACCACGTTCGAAACACAACTGTGTTGGTTTTTTCATGAAATGGTGTGGGCGCCGGTCGTTCAGAAAGCAATGGCAAACTACTGTAATTACACTTGCCTAGGAATAACGAACAGCCAAAAATGCTGGGGTTAACTGCTACGTCCGTAAAGGATATGCAACTAACTTTAAGCCCACGCGCAACAATCAGCCTCTCTTGCGCAGTCTCTCTCCCCCCCTCCCAACTTGATCTGTTACACTGCTTCTGTTGATATGCCCAATATATTTCAGTCGCCTCTCATCCTTGTATTTTATATGAATAATCTTGTAACCCCCATCTCTCTGACCACGATATTCTCAACAATCTTTTCAAAACTCCACGGCCTTTATGTTCTTCGCCAGCTCTCTACCCCATGCCCAGCACCCGCGTGCACACTATGGATCCGACCACAACTATTTACATAAGCTGAACTGAAACATCATTTGTCACACCAGACTGGCCTAGGAGTTCTTCTACCATATTAAAAGCATGGGCCCTCTTATACAAACCATTCAGGAGGGAAGAGTTAAAGGGAGTCGAACAAGTGCCAGCGATACACGACAAGTCTTTCCTCTTCTATCCTGGAAATTTGTAGTACCATACTTTTCTTTAGTTGTTCCATATTCAGACTAAGAAGTAGATGTACCTTAAATCATGTTGAGCCTCTCCCTCCCCTTTATCTATTGCACTGCTTCTGTTGAAATTCCCCATAATTTCGTTTCTTCTCAGTACAGAATGCCTTAACACTAATAATACCCTAGTATAAGTCAGTTCCCTATTGGTAGTACAGTATGTACCAAAGCTAATAATTGCCACCTCAATAATTATTAGTGGAGTCATGAGTTTTGTACGATTCCCACGCCTTTATAATGCATATTTTGATGTTGTTCTCGGTTAGCCTCATGAGTGATGTAGTAGTAGATACCTTGCAGTCTTGACAGACCAAAGTATGTGAGTGGAATGTGGCCAATATTCCATCACAATGTCTGGGCAGAGCTTCAGAGAATCATGTGATGCCCAAACGACATGATCTCTCTCTCGGCCTAGTCTTGTGTATTCCAGAGGAATGGGTAACCAATATGTCTGGCACAAGGTAGGCTGCAGACGCTGGCGGCTCAGCGTCAATCCACCGAGACCTCACCACCACGAGCCGGTGGCGAGTTATGGCCAGACCCTGACACCCAAGGGACCCGGCTTAGAGGCGTTCAGCCATGTCCCACAGGTGAGGGCCTTGTACGAGCCCGGACCATGAGGGCGCGCACATCTGTCAATCACAAGTGTCCGATGTATGGATAATATAATGTATGAAAGCGAAATAGAAGGGCAGAATGTTAGACGGGCCTGTGTGCCCAAGTATTGACCCTTTGAAAATAAAAGTTTGTTCGTTCTCTCTACACCCCTCTAACCATCTATTACTCTTTCACCTCTCCATCTAGCCATCTTCTCATCTCTCCCTCTTCTATCTTTCCATCTCTCACTCTTCTATCTCTCCCTCGTCTCATCTCTCCACCCCCCCCTCTCCATTTAATTACAACCGAGCGGCTACATATTTCTTCTCCCGCCTCCGTCTCTTTCTCCTCCTCCCTGTACCCAGACGAGATCAGACATCGGTGATCATGACTATGCAGTCTTCTGTCCCTTTGTATTCTGAAGTGGGTGTTGCTTGTAGAACGATTGGTTCTCGTCCTGGACTTAGTGACGTAAATGTCCGGGTGCCCCAGAAGTCTAATTGAGTTTGCTGGCAAAAATTGTCTAGCGTGGACTACGCTCTAGTTCAAAGCGAGAGAATGAAACATTTTTACTTTTCTTGTTTAACTGCATAGCACGCATGCCCAATGTGCAGTGACGTTCATCAAATGCCGAATAATCTGTACAAATAGAGAAGTGCACCTTATATCCCATACGCATTAAGATTTGCTGGAAAAAGCCCCTTTACTTTTTCAATTAGTGCCTTTGAAAACAAACAAGAAGCAAATCACATCATTTAGAAACGACACTGATTATAGTAATTAATCATTTAAAGAATGAAACTTAGGGTAATCATTAAAAACGTAAGCTTAATTACACAAGACTGTTTTATTATACAACTGAATGATCTAATCTGCTGTAATAATGTGAAGTAAATTGTGACATTATATTTCACATCAACGAATATTCACCAGAATGTTAAAGAACTTAATTATTATGGCGCCTGAAATAAGTTCTCATTAACTTTAATGCTAACAACACATACATCAAGCTCAAAACAAATCACACACATAACGTCGTTAACTATGTCGAAGATCAGCAGGTGTAATCTCCCCATGAAGGGGAGTTTGTCGTGTCGGTTGTTACCAGAAAACGAACGTATCTGCTGCTGTTTGATGTTATGTATATTGAGTTCACACAATTATCTATTTCTTTATTTTAGTGTAAATGCAAGTAAAGTTTCTGTTGCGTGCGCTGGGTGTGTGGACCTCATGGAGACTAAATAAATTGCATAACGAAGACACAAACCATAGAATGCACAATTTATTGCCTGGCATATTGCGCTGCATCTTGTCAGGTACATACTGCAGATGCCACACAACGTAGAGTAAAATAACTAGATACATCTTTCAAGCTGAAATATATACATGTTCACACGGTAATATCAATTGTTTCTCATCTCATCTCATCATGTTCTTCTTGTGCCTTGCGGTGTCGAGGTGAAGTATAAACATCGTGAGAGTCCCCGATTATGGGCTTCATGTATCGATATTCTCATGGGCTCTGCTATTCCCCCCGTCCGACGTTTACGTGGTCGGCCTCTTCCTCTGTTTCCATCTGGTCTGTACATCATTGCTTGTTGTTGTATGCTGTTGAATGGTAACCTACTTGCATGGCCAAACCATTTGACTTGCTGCTTTCTAATAAAATCTAGTGCCGCTACAACCCCAACTTTAGTCCTGATTTCTTCATTTCTGATCTAATCTCTTCTTGATACGTTGAGTATTCTTCTTAGGAATCTCATTTCTGTTGTTGTGATTTTTCTTTCCTCTTTTCTGTCATTGTACAGGTTTGGCATTGGTAGCATAGAGTTGGTAGGAAGATTGTATTGTAAAGTGCTTTCTTAGTAGTTATTGATACATGTTTGTTCTTTAGTATTGGTGCCATTTGTCCAATGAGTTGGTTTGCCTTATTGCATCTATTTTCGATCTCGTCTTCTGATCTGCTATTTGATGATATTATGGTAATTTTAAATTGACTACCATGTCTTTTTGTTTGCACAAAATTGGCCTATGTAGATGAATCATTAGGGCTTCTGCAAACTGTAACAAACGACTATTTTGTGTATGAAACAACACGCGAAAAGCGCTGTCTCTATAAATGGCATGACCGGTTTCCAAGACATGACGTGCAATGGACGACGCCGGAAGTTTATATTTGTGGTGTGTCAGCCTTCCCATGATCCCATCGCCTGTGTGTAATATCTTGTCAACCCAGTTTGGTACGTTTTCAACAACCCTGATGTGTAGCCGCCGCTCTGTTCTGCCGAAGTAGGTAGACTCGCACCTGCATGTGAATGTTTTTTTTTTGGGCATATCCTTTACAGGACATCGCTGTCAACACCAGCATCTTTCAGCTGTATGTTGATTTCTTGGCAAGATTACGCTCAGTAGTTTGCCATTGCTTTCTGAGCGGCCGGCTCACATACCCCGTAAGTTACCGATGCGATTCGAACCACTGCTGATTCTCACCGTCATCACGTTACCGACGAGAGTATACGAGATTACGGAGAAAAGTCATAGCCTCTAAGCCACGAAGCCGGCGCATGCGAATTGGTAAATGCAATATGATGTGGCGTACAGAGAGGTAGATTCTTTTACTGCTGGAGTGGGAATAGGTGTGGTTCTGTACCTAATAACTGGAGTTGCAGCACATAATGTTCGGCCGACTGCTGTAATGAACCGGTCCTGTAGACGCTGCATCACGTCATCCCCTCGAAAGGTTAGCTGGATAAAAACCTTGAGCTTAGGGACTGTAGTTACGTCTGATTTTGGTTTCAGTTGTTAGCAGTGGCCTTTATAAATGCTTTGGAGTACCCATTCAGGTGTAAGACATTCTTCAGGGTTTCAATTTTCTCTGTCAGTGTGTCCTGGGTGCATATCTTCCTAGCACGGTCAAACAGGGTTCGTACTAATCCCCGTTTGTACTGGACAGGTGCGAAGCTATGAAATTTTAAGTATTGGCCAGTCCATGTATCTTTGCGGTACACCGATCTTTGAATATATTCATTTAATGTCAACTTCCGGCGTCGTCCATTGCACATCATGCTTTGGAAACCAGTCATGTCATTGATAGAGACAGCGTTTTTCGCGTGTTGTTTCATCCACAAAATAGTCGTTTGTTACAGTTTGCAGAAGCCCTAATGATTCATCTACATATGCCAATTTTGTGCAGACAGAAAGACATGGTAGTCAATTTAAAATTACCATGGTAAACAATTGATATTACTGTACGAACATGTGTATATTTCAGCTTGAACGATGTATCTAGTTATTTTATTCGACGTTTTGTGACATCCGCAGTATGTACCTGACGAGATGCAGCGAAATATGCCAGGCAATAAATCGTACATTCTATGGTTTGTGTCTTCGTTATTTAAATAAATTGCAGCTAATAACGAGGCGAGGAAAAGACGCCGGATATGGATAAGGACACACATAGAGAAAACTGAATAGTGTAACTAGAAACTCCCATGTCATTAACCCAGAGGGCAATGAAATAAATAGTGGGAGGCTTAATACGCATGGAATACCAGACAGGACGGCTAGGCGTGAATTAGGTGTGGGCTCCAACTGGGTGATAAATATGACTGGACAGTCAGTCATTAGGCGCAGTTCTCTCATCATCCATCCCTGAGCCAGGGAATATCATACAAAAAGCTCACTGTTCCAATTGAAAAGTTGACAACAGACACAGCAGTCCCAACAAAACCAACAGCACAAAGAAGACAGGATGTGTACACCTTATTTGTTTTTGCGCTCGCTCGCTTTGACCTCAAGCGTAGTCCATACACATTACTCCCAGTAGTGTGGGACTGAATTTTGCGTGTGGATTAGCTTTCCTTATTAATAGTGTCCTTCGCCATCAGGCGAACCCACTACTACTTCATAGGTACTCCAAATTATTTATCGTTCCGCAATTACTTGATTGTCAACTGTTTTGCGTATGCCTTGTTTCTCTGCGATCAACCCATTTTTACCTGTTTACTGGGCAAGTTTTACGCCCAATACGTTTGCCATTGCTTCATGAACGACACCGACACTCATACCATGTGTGCAGCTGATTTCCAACCCTCGACTTGGTCGGGGAATTGTCAAACGCGTTCACCTGCCCACTAAGCCATAACGCCGATTGCCCCGCTTTGTGTGTGTGTGTTAAATACAGGGAAATCCATTTTTCTGCTTTTTTTTAAAACTACAGGAAAGTCCATTTTAAGGCGTTTATTCGGAATTGTACAGCTGTTGTACTTACTATGAACATTTATACCATGGACATATTTAGTTAAAAACTACGATCTTTAAAAAAACTGCCGTCGCTAAACTTTCTTCTCCAGACAGCTTTGAATTAAACATTGGTGGTACGACTCAGATTGCCAATCTCATTTGCAGTGTCATTCCCACGAATAATACGACTAGCGAGGTCATCTCCATGGTAACAGTCCCCCTGTGACATGTACAACTAATGAAATGATGCTAGAGGTCATTTTGTGTAGTTTTTAAATGCCCCAGTGGTAGACTGGGTGTAGACCACCTAAACAAAATTTGCTAGCCGTTTAAGTAGTCCCAATTCCCCACTGTGGCCATTAAGTGTCGTTTGTTTGCTGATGAAGTTTTTTTCCCCCCTGCAACACCTGGTCTTCACTTGTCAAACTGACCATTTCCCATTAGCGTGTTTCTTCATTCAGTGTCGTTTTGTGTTACCATGACTGCCACACTTATATAAACCCCGGTATAAGGTGAGCATTGAAACATTCTTGCAACGACATAAAAAAAAAAAAGTGTAATAAATTATTGCTGAAACACTTTACACAGTCTACCTACCGTCTGTCCATCTCCACCGTCGTCCATCTCACACCGTCCGTCCATCTCACACCGTCCGTCCATCTCACACCGTCCGTCCGTCTCACACCGTCCGTCCGTCCATCTCACACCGTCCGTCCATCTCACACCGTCCGTCCGTCTCACACCGTCCGTCTCACACCGTCCGTCCGTCCATCTCACACCATCCGTCCGTCCATCTCACACCGTCCGTCCGTCTCACACCGTCCGTCTCACACCGTCCGTCCGTCCATCTCACACCGTCCGTCCGTCTCACACCGTCCGTCTCACACCATCCGTCCGTCCATCTCACACCATCCGTCTCACACCGTCCATCTCACACCATCCGTCCGTCTCGCACCGTCCATCTCACACCATCCGTCCGTCCATCTCACACCGTCCGTCTCACACCGTCCGTCTCACACCATCCGTCCGTCCATCTCACACCGTCCGTCCGTCTCACACCGTCCATCTCACACCGTCCATCTCACACCATCCGTCCGTCTCACACCGTCCGTCTCACACCATCCGTCCGTCCATCTCACACCGTCCGTCCGTCTCACACCGTCCATCTCACACCATCCGTCCGTCCATCTCACACCGCTCGTCTATCTCACACCATCCGTCCTCCCATCTCACAACGTCCGTCTATCTCACACCATCCGTCCGTCCATCTCACACCGTCCGTCTCACACCGTCCGTCCGTCCATCTCACACCATCCGTCCGTCCATCTCACACCGTCCGTCCATCTCACACCATCCGTCCGTCCATCTCACACCGTCCGTCTATCTCACACCATCCGTCCGTCCATCTCACACCGTCCGTCTATCTCACACCATCCGTCCGTCCATCTCACACCGTCCGTCTATCTCACACCATCCGTCCGTCCATCTCACACCGTCCGTCTATCTCACACCATCCGTCCGTCCATCTCACACCGTCCGTCTATCTCACACCATCCGTCCGTCCATCTCACACCGCTCGTCTATCTCACACCATCCGTCCGTCCATCTCAAACCATCCGTCCGTCCATCTTACACCGTCCGTCCATCTCACACCATCCGTCCGTCCATCTCACACCATCCGTCCGTCCATCTCACACCGTCCGTCCATCTCACACCATCCGTCCGTCCATCTCACACCGTCCGTCTATCTCACACCATCCGTCCGTCCATCTCACACCGCTCGTCTATCTCACACCATCCGTCCGTCCATCTCACACCGTCCGTCCATCTCACACCATCCGTCCGTCCATCTCACACCGTCCGTCTATCTCACACCATCCGTCCGTCCATCTCACACCGTCCGTCCGTCTCACACCGTCCGTCCGTCCGTCTCACACCGTCCGTCCGTCCATCTCACACCGTCCGTCCGCCCATCTCACACCGTCCGTCCGTCCATCTCACACCGTCCGTCCGTCTCACACCGTCCGTCCGTCTATCTCACACCGTCCGTCCGTCCATCTCACACCGTCCGTCCGTCCATCTCACACCGTCCGTCCGTCCATCTCACACCGTCCGTCTCACACCGTCCGTCCGTCCGTCTCACACCGTCCGTCCGTCCATCTCACACCGTCCGTCCGCCCATCTCACACCGTCCGTCCGTCCATCTCACACCGTCCGTCCGCCCATCTCACACCGTCCGTCCGTCCATCTCACACCGTCCGTCTCACACCGTCCGTCTCACACCGCCGTCTCACACCGTCCGTCCGCCCATCTCACACCGTCCGTCTTACACCGTCCGTCCGCCCATCTCACACCGTCCGTCCGTCCATCTCACACCGTCCGTCTGTCCGTCTCACACCGTCCGTCCGCCCATCTCACACCGTCCGTCCGTCCATCTCACACCGTCCGTCTCACACCGTCCGTCCGTCCGTCTCACACCGTCCGTCCGTCCATCTCACACCGTCTGTCCGCCCATCTCACACCGTCCGTCCGTCTCACACCGTCCGTCTCACACCGTCCGTCCGCCCATCTCACACCGTCCGTCCGCCCATCTCACACCGCCGGTCCGTCCATCTCACACCGTCCGTCCGTCCATCTCACACCGTCCGTCTCACACCGTCCGTCCGCCCATCTCACACCATCCGTCCGTCCATCTCACACCGTCCGTCTCACACCGTCCGTCCGTCCATCTCACACCGTCCGTCCGTCCATCTCACACCGTCCGTCCGCCCATCTCACACCGTCCGTCCGCCCATCTCACACCGCCCGTCCGTCCATCTCACACCGTCCGTCCGTCCATCTCACACCGTCCGTCCGTCCGTCTCACACCGTCCGTCTCACACCGTCCGTCTCACACCGTCCGTCCGCCCATCTCACACCATCCGTCCGTCCATCTCACACCGTCCGTCTCACACCGTCCGTCCGTCCATCTCACACCGCCCGTCCGTCCATCTCACACCGTCCGTCCGTCCATCTCACACCGTCCGTCCGTCCGTCCGTCTCACACCGTCCGTCTCACACCGTCCGTCCGTCCATCTCACACCGTCCGTCCGCCCATCTCACACCGTCCGTCTATCTCACACCATCCGTCCGTCCGTCTCACGCCGTCCGTCCGTCCATCTCACACCGTCCGTCTATCTCACACCGTCTGTCCGTCCGTCTCACACCGTCCGTCCGTCCATCTCACACCGTCCGTCTATCTCACACCATCCGTCCGTCCATCTCACACCGTCCGTCTATCTCACACCGTCCGTCCGTCCATCTCACACCGTCCGTCTATCTCACACCGTCCATCTCACACCGTCCGTCTATCTCACACCGTCCGTCCGTCCATCTCACACCGTCCGTCCATCTCACACCGTCCGTCTATCTCACACCGTCCGTCCGTCCATCTCACACCGTCCGTCTATCTCACACCGTCCGTCTATCTCACACCGTCCATCTCACACCGTCCATCTCACACCATCCGTCCGTCTCACACCGTCCGTCTCACACCATCCGTCCGTCCATCTCACACCGTCCGTCCGTCTCACACCGTCCATCTCACACCATCCGTCCGTCCATCTCACACCGTCCGTCCGTCTCACACCGCTCGTCTATCTCACACCATCCGTCCTCCCATCTCACAACGTCCGTCTATCTCACACCATCCGTCCATCTCACACCGTCCGTCTCACACCGTCCGTCCGTCCATCTCACACCATCCGTCCGTCCATCTCACACCGTCCGTCCATCTCACACCATCCGTCCGTCCATCTCACACCGTCCGTCTATCTCACACCATCCGTCCGTCCATCTCACACCGTCCGTCTATCTCACACCATCCGTCCGTCCATCTCACACCGTCCGTCTATCTCACACCATCCGTCCGTCCATCTCACACCGTCCGTCTATCTCACACCATCCGTCCGTCCATCTCACACCGTCCGTCTATCTCACACCATCCGTCCGTCCATCTCACACCGCTCGTCTATCTCACACCATCCGTCCGTCCATCTCAAACCATCCGTCCGTCCATCTTACACCGTCCGTCCATCTCACACCATCCGTCCGTCCATCTCACACCATCCGTCCGTCCATCTCACACCGTCCGTCCATCTCACACCATCCGTCCGTCCATCTCACACCGTCCGTCTATCTCACACCATCCGTCCGTCCATCTCACACCGCTCGTCTATCTCACACCATCCGTCCGTCCATCTCACACCGTCCGTCCATCTCACACCATCCGTCCGTCCATCTCACACCGTCCGTCTATCTCACACCATCCGTCCGTCCATCTCACACCGTCCGTCCGTCTCACACCGTCCGTCCGTCCGTCTCACACCGTCCGTCCGTCCATCTCACACCGTCCGTCCGCCCATCTCACACCGTCCGTCCGTCCATCTCACACCGTCCGTCCGTCTCACACCGTCCGTCCGTCTATCTCACACCGTCCGTCCGTCCATCTCACACCGTCCGTCCGTCCATCTCACACCGTCCGTCCGTCCATCTCACACCGTCCGTCTCACACCGTCCGTCCGTCCGTCTCACACCGTCCGTCCGTCCATCTCACACCGTCCGTCCGCCCATCTCACACCGTCCGTCCGTCCATCTCACACCGTCCGTCCGCCCATCTCACACCGTCCGTCCGTCCATCTCACACCGTCCGTCTCACACCGTCCGTCTCACACCGCCGTCTCACACCGTCCGTCCGCCCATCTCACACCGTCCGTCTTACACCGTCCGTCCGCCCATCTCACACCGTCCGTCCGTCCATCTCACACCGTCCGTCTCACACCGTCCGTCTGTCCGTCTCACACCGTCCGTCCGCCCATCTCACACCGTCCGTCCGTCCATCTCACACCGTCCGTCTCACACCGTCCGTCCGTCCGTCTCACACCGTCCGTCCGTCCATCTCACACCGTCTGTCCGCCCATCTCACACCGTCCGTCCGTCTCACACCGTCCGTCTCACACCGTCCGTCCGCCCATCTCACACCGTCCGTCCGCCCATCTCACACCGCCGGTCCGTCCATCTCACACCGTCCGTCCGTCCATCTCACACCGTCCGTCTCACACCGTCCGTCCGCCCATCTCACACCATCCGTCCGTCCATCTCACACCGTCCGTCTCACACCGTCCGTCCGTCCATCTCACACCGTCCGTCCGTCCATCTCACACCGTCCGTCCGCCCATCTCACACCGTCCGTCCGCCCATCTCACACCGCCCGTCCGTCCATCTCACACCGTCCGTCCGTCCATCTCACTCCGTCCGTCCGTCCGTCTCACACCGTCCGTCTCACACCGTCCGTCTCACACCGTCCGTCCGCCCATCTCACACCATCCGTCCGTCCATCTCACACCGTCCGTCTCACACCGTCCGTCCGTCCATCTCACACCGCCCGTCCGTCCATCTCACACCGTCCGTCCGTCCATCTCACACCGTCCGTCCGTCCGTCCGTCTCACACCGTCCGTCTCACACCGTCCGTCCGTCCATCTCACACCGTCCGTCCGCCCATCTCACACCGTCCGTCTATCTCACACCATCCGTCCGTCCGTCTCACGCCGTCCGTCCGTCCATCTCACACCGTCCGTCTATCTCACACCGTCTGTCCGTCCGTCTCACACCGTCCGTCCGTCCATCTCACACCGTCCGTCTATCTCACACCATCCGTCCGTCCATCTCACACCGTCCGTCTATCTCACACCGTCCGTCCGTCCATCTCACACCGTCCGTCTATCTCACACCGTCCATCTCACACCGTCCGTCTATCTCACACCGTCCGTCCGTCCATCTCACACCGTCCGTCCATCTCACACCGTCCGTCTATCTCACACCGTCCGTCCGTCCATCTCACACCGTCCGTCTATCTCACACCGTCCGTCTGTCTCACACCGTCCATCTCACACCGTCCGTCTATCTCACACCGTCCGTCCGTCCGTCTCACACCGTCCGTCCGTCCATCTCACACCGTCCGTCCGTCCATCTCACACCGTCCGTCTATCTCACACCGTCCGTCCATCTCACACCGTCCGTCTATCTCACACCGTCCGTCCATCTCACACCGTCCGTCCGTCCGTCTCACACCGTCCGTCCGCCCGTCTCACACCGTCCGTCTATCTCACACCGTCCATCTCACACCGTCCGTCTATCTCACACCGTCCGTCCGTCCGTCTCACACCGTCCGTCCGTCCATCTCACACCGTCCGTCCGTCCATCTCACACCGTCCGTCCGTCCATCTCACACCGTCCGTCTATCTCACACCATCCGTCCGTCCATCTCACACCGTCCGTCCGTCTCACACCGTCCGACCGTCCGTCTCACACCGTCCGTCCGTCCACCCATCTACGGAATTCAGTCAGTCTTAGTCTTTTTAAAAAAGAAAAAGAAAACAATGTACACATACACAACTTGTCGGTTATGACATAACCTGAAAATAAACCCATCTACATGTATTGCTATACGACAGCTCTGTAATACCACAGGGCAATGACAACTCACAAATGCATATAAACAAAATACGTGTCAAAAAAGTCTTTTGCAACCCTTTTACTAACACAACCTCTTTTCACCACAGCCTCTGACACTCCATAAATATATAAACAAATCAAGGCAAAACATTTGAAGTTTTAAAACGTATCGCTTCTGCTTCTGACAATCCTCTTCTTGAATGCCTTCTTCATGTTCACAAATCTTGACCTTTTCTCTAGCCCAGCCACGTTCTCCGGGGTGGGCGTGGACAAGCTCTTCACCAGCTGGCGTTTGATCAGCACCAATAACTCCTCCATTGCTTCGTTGACCCCCTCCTGACCCTGCAAGAAGAGTACACTGTGTGATCATTGCCATCAGAAAGGAGTTGAGACGAACACAAGATGCTTACCTTCAACAGGGCATACTGTGTCATGACTGAAGGGACAAGAGCGAGCGTTGTTTAACTGTTTAGTTTAGTTTAGTTTAGTTTAGTTTAGTTTAGTTTAGTCACACACGGCACACGGTTTAACCCATATGTGCCCCGTTTTCCTCCTAACTCAAACCTGAGTCTGGAGAAACTCAGCTCAATGCACGAACTCTGTTGCGTCGGCGAGGATCCTGAAATACTTTGGGTAGATTTTTAACTCGAAATTTTGCCCGGGCAGCGCCGTTAGGCAACTCTTTTTCGATTTCCAACTGCCAAGGGATTTTTTACGTGCGCAACAATACACACAGGCTTCCGATCTCACTACCCAGAGACAACAATACACACGGGCGTCCGATCTCACTACCCAGAGACCAGGGGAAATTTTATTACTGGAAGTCCAGGTGGATTTTTTAAAATAAATCCCGGTCCTCACCGGGGCCTGAAACCGGGACCTCCAGCACTCGAGGCAGACACCATACCTCGAGACCACTCATCCCCCAAATGTGATTTTTTAACTACCAGTGTAGAGGGTTAAGCGGCTACACCGGTCAGTTGGACCAACATGATTTCATGTCCTGTGCTACTATAAATAGAAGCACGTGTGAACTACTTTTGTCTTCAAAGCGAGAGAACAAAAAAGACATAGTATGTCAATAATCCAGCACTACGAATGTAGAAATATTTTACATTAATTTTTGTTTTGTTTTTGTTTTGGTGTAGCTGGCTTATTACATGTATTGTTTTCTGTATTGCCAAAGTCTTTTGCAATATGGGTAACTCACTAATCAATACAGAAAAACACGACATTTGTAGTGAGAACAAATAGTGTTAAAGTACCACGGAGAGACATGAACAGTAGCAGAAATGTGGTTTCTAAGAACCATGGTGAGGCAGTCCTTAGAGAAACTGAAGAAGGCTGTAAAGTAGAGAAATGAAACGTTACAACCAAGTTCCTCTGGGCGTTATGGGAAGTAACTTGACGCGAAAAGAGCAAAACAAAAAAGGTGGGGGTGGGGGCGGGGCGGGTGGGAGGGGGGTCGCGTTGTATAATCGGAACAAAATAAAAAGACAACCTGATTCAAAATCCTAGTGATCGTGAGATTAGAAGCGTAACCTCTCACGACACATCTAAGAAGCATAACCTCTCACGACAACTCTGATACAGCTCGGAGAGAAGACCTAAGTTAGACTTGGGACTGATACAGCTCGGACAGAAGACCTAAGTTGCACTTGGGACTGATACAGCTCGGAGAGAAGACCTAAGTTAGACTTGGGACTGATACAGCTCGGACACAAGACCTAAGTTAGAATTGGGACTGATACAGCTCGGACAGAAGACCTAAGTTGCACTTGGGACTGATACAGCTCGGAGTAATGACAGTGTACATTTGAAAAAGCGCCCAAAACGGACTGTCTAGTACACATGTTAGAAAACGCGCAAGGCGGACTGTCTAGTGTACATTTGAGACAGCGCGCATGACGGACTGTCTTGTGTATATTTAGCACGCATGACTGACTGTCCAAGGTTAATTTGATATATAGTAGAGGACGGACTGTCCAATGTACATTTGAGATAGCGCAAGGCGGACTGTCTAGTGCACATTTGAGATAACGCGCAAGAGGGACTGTATAGTGTACATTTGAGTTAGCGCGCAAGACGGACTGTTTAGTGTACATTTGAGACAGCATGCAAGACTCTAAGGTTGAGATAGCACGCAAGACTGACTGTCTATCAGTTCATATGAGAAAGCGCGAGACGGACTGTGTAGTGCACATTTGAGATGCGCGACACGGACTGTCTAATGTACCTGCGCGACACGGACTGTCTAATGTATCCGCGCAACACTGGCTGTCTAATGTACATTTGAGATAGCGCGATAGTCTAGTGTACAATTGGGTTAGCACGCAAGACGGACTGTCTAGTCTAGACGCCGGGCTGTAGCCATCAAAGTCGTGACTCCGGGCTGTATCTACCAGGTCTGTCCAGTCTTGACGCCAAGCTGTATCTGTCCAAGTCTGTCTAGTCTGGACGCCGTTAGAATTTGTCTAGTCTTTATCAGTCTATACTCTTAGCTTTATCAGTCTATACTTCTAGCCTTATCTGTTCACAATTCTATCTTTATCAGTGTATACTTCTAGCTTTATCTGTCCATATCTTAGCTGTATCTATCTATACTGGTAGCTTTATCTGTCCATGTCTGACTCCTTGCTATATCAGTCTATAGTCCTAACTTTATCTGTCCTTAGTCCTAGCTTTATCTGTCCATGTCATACTTTTAGCTTTTTCTGTTCATACTCGTAGCTTTATTTGCCCATACTCGTAACTATCTATCCATATTTTACTTAGCTTTATCTGCCCATATCCCATTCCTTTCTAGCTTTATCTGTTCATGTTTTACTTTTAGCTTTATCTGTCCATACTCGTAGCTTTATCTGTCCATGTCTTACTCCTTCCGAGCTTTATCTATCCATGTCTTATTCCTTCCTAGCTTTATCTGTCCATGTCTTACTCCTTCCTAGCTTTATCTGTCCATGTCTTACTCCTTCCTTGCTTTATCTGTTCATGTCTTACTCCTTATTAGCTCTATCTGTCCATGTCTTTCTCCTTCCTAGCTTTATCTGTCCATGTCTTACTCCTTCCTTGCTTTATCTGTCCATGTCTTACTCCTTATTAGCTTTATCTGTCCATGTCTTACTTTTAGCTTTATCTGTCCATATTTTACTCCTAGCTTTATCTGTCCATGTCTTACTTTTAGCTTTATCTGTCCATATTTTACTCCTAGCTTTATCTGTCCATGTCTTACTTTTAGCTTTATCTGTCCATGTCTTACTCCTAGCTTTATCTGCCGACACTCATAGCTTTATCTGTCCATGTCTTACTCCTTATTAGCTTTATCTGTCCATGTCTTACTCCTTCCTAGCTTTATCTGCCCATGTCTTACCCCTTCCTAGATTTATCTGTCCATGTTTTACCCTTTCCTAGATTTATCTGTCCTTTTCTTACTGTTATCTTTATCTGTCCTTGGCTTACTCCTTCCTAGCTTTATCTGTCCATGTTTTACTTTTAGCTTTATCTGTCCATACTCGTAGCTTTATCTGTCCGTGTCTGACCCATTTATAGCTTTATATGACCATGGCTTTCTCCTTTCTAGCTTTATCAGTTCATACTCGTAGTTTATCTGTCCGTGTCTTACTTTTAGCTTTATCTGTCCATGTCTTACTCCTAGCTTTATCTGTCCATGTCTTACTCCTAGCTTTATCTATCCATGTCTTACTCCTAGCTTTATATGTCCATGTCTTACTCCTAACTTTATCTGTCCATGTCTTACTCCTAGCGTGTCTTACTCCTAGCTTTATCTGTCCATGTCTTACTCCTAGCTTTATCTGTCCATGTCTTACTCATAGCTTTATCTGTCCATGTCTTACTCCTAGCTTTATCTATCCATGTCTTACTCCTAGCTTTATCTGTCCATGTCTTACTCCTAGCTTTATCTATCCATGTCTTACTCCTAGCTTTATCTGTCCATGTCTTACTATTAGCTTTATCTGTCCATGTCTTACTCCTAGCTTTATCTGTCCATGTCTTACTCCTAGCTTGTCTTACTCCTAGCTTTATCTGTCCATGTCTTACTCCTAGCTTTATCTGTCCATGTCTTACTCCTAGCTTGTTTTACTCCTAGCTTTATCTGTCCATGTCTTACTCCTAGCTTTATCTGTCCATGTCTTACTCATAGCTTTATCTGTCCATGTCTTACTCCTAGCTTTATCTGTCCATGCCTTACTCCTAGTTTTATCTGTCCATGTCTTACTCCTAGCTTTATCTGTCCATGTCTTACTTTTAGCTTTATCTGTCCATATTTTACTCCTAGCTTTATCTGTCCATATTTTACTCCTAGCTTTATCTGTCCATGTCTTACTTTTAGCTTTATCTGTCCATATTTTACTCCTAGCTTTATCTGTCCATGTCTTACTTTTAGCTTTATCTGTCCATGTCTTACTCCTAGCTTTATCTGTCCATGTCTTATTCCTAGCTTTAACTCTCCATGCCTTACTTCTAGTTTTATCTGTCCATGTCTTATTCCTAGCTTTAACTCTCCATGCCTTACTCCTAGCTTTATCTGTCCATGTCTTACTTTTAGCTTTATCTGTCCATATTTTACTCCTAGCTTTATCTGTCCATGTCTTACTTTTAGTTTTATCTGTCCATATTTTACTCCTAGCTTTATCTGTCCATGTCTTACTTTTAGCTTTATCTGTCCATGTCTTACTCCTAGCTTTATCTGTCCATGTCTTATTCCTAGCTTTATCTGTCCATGTCTTACTTTTAGCTTTATCTGTCCATGTCTTACTCCTAGCTTTATCTGTCCATGTCTTACTTTTAGCTTTATCTGTCCATGTCTTATTCCTAGCTTTAACTCTCCATGTCTTATTCCTAGAGTTAACTCTCCATGCCTTACTTCTAGTTTTATCTGTCCACGTCTTACTCCTAGCTTTATCTGTCCATGTCTTATTCCTAGCTTTATCTGTCCATATTTTACTCCTAGCTTTATCTGTCCATGTCTTATTCCTAGCGTTAACTCTCCATGCCTTACTTCTAGTTTTATCTGTCCATGTCTTACTCCTAGCTTTATCTGTCTGTGACGGGATGAGTCTAGATCACTATGCAAACCCCACCACTACTGCGTTAGTGGAATTACTATTTACATTCTGGATTCAGTAGGCAGCTAAATTACTAATAATGACGTCATATTGGCGACGCAGACATTTGCTGCACTAAAACTTACAGCCACCAACTAGTGGAGACGGAACCTGGAATCCGGAGGAGCATCGTACACCTGTCGAATGCCAGGGTCGACTCCAAGACATAATACAACCGAAAGCCAGCACTATTCCTAACAGAGATCAGATTATCTCAGGTGACTCTGTGTCTACATGTGTTCTGAGTGTATCACTGTCTGGATGGTGTGAATGATGACATGCTATCTGTCTAAGCATCAGAAAACTATTTTATTTTTGTACCTGTAACATAAATGTAACTATCATAGTTCACCAGTTGAACCACAATTTTCATTTTCTCTTTTATTATTAAAGAGTATTATTGTTTTATACTTTCACCAACGTACTCCACTCGTGATCATTTTGAACGCAAGGTGTGCGCGTGAGTGCGTGAAAGTATTTAAAACAGGGGGCTCCATCAATTGACGAAGGATCACCGACAGATAAACTAGGCATTCGTGTTAGGGCTTCCTACATACACGAGTGTTCTTCACCTTCTGCCTTTGTCTACCAAGTGAATCCCAGTCTCTTCTATCGGGACCATCCCTTTAGACATTCTTGTAACGAGCCATAATTTCTAGAGACTGTCGGCAAACTCTTGGATAGGGATTTCTGTCTATTTCAATAGAAACACCCTAACGGTCGGTGACAACTGTGGTCTCGTTCCGGGATCTACCCACCTAATTAGAAATATTTCTAATAAATTGTGTTACTTGGTACAAAAAATTTTTTTTTCTCATCTCAGTAAAGGGTAGAGTAGTTTAGGAAACTCTGTAATTAGTTGTTTCCATTCGATTGAGAGAGTGAAAGTGTGTTTTGTATCATTGTTTGTACTAACCATTTTTGTGTATGTACTAATAAGATTTGTAAATTATTGCAATTGTATTAGTATAACTTGAATTGGGAAGTAGTATAATATTGATATAGAAATTGTAGTCCACTGATCACTCACCCTCTCAGTCAAAACTCAGTCATGAGTTCATCAGCAGATTTGCACGCAGCAGCGGTAGCTATGGGGTTATCGGAGCCCGAAGCAGCCAAATATGTCCATGATATGGAGAGGGAGTTAAGGAAAGAAGACAGGGAAGATAAAATACGTAGGCATGAACTCGAGCTTAAGAAACTGGAAGCAGCGACAGAACTTAAGAAAATCGAGGCTGAGAAAGAACTTAGGCAGTTACAGGAAAATGAAAAAATCCGACAGCATGAGTTTAGGATGAAAGAGCTAGAAAACCAAGCTCTATCAGCAACCTGTTCTAACGCCAGCTCTCCGGCACCCAGCATTGAAACCCAGCTACATTCAACTTCTCATGTGGGTCCTATGAGTTTTCCTTTGATGCCGTTCGAGGAAACTCAGGAACAATTGGATAGTTACCTTCAGAAATTCGAGAAATTAGCTGAGTCATTTGGGTTGGCTAGGGAACACTGGAACTTGAAGCTTTCTCAGGCACTGAGGGGACAAGCGTATGTAGTCTTTCAGGGACTACCTCCAGGCCATGAAAATTCTTATGAAAGTTTGAAATCGGCTTTATTGAAGAGATATGAGTTAACCTCAGCTGCTTATCAGCGGAAATTCCGAGCCGCAAGACGTCTGAAGGGTGAGTCATTCTCACAATTGTCCGCTCGTCTGCAGAGTTATCTCTGTAAATGGGAGACATTGGGAGAGTATGAACACTCCTATGCGGGCTTGCGGGAGATGGTTTTGTGTGAGCAGCTGAGGAACTGTATGTCGAAGCCGATGGAAACTTTCATCGTTGAACAAGGGGCACAAACACTGGAGGAAATGATAGTCTTGGCTGAAAGATATCTGACTGCCCATGGGGACTCAGTCCCAATGCAACCTCCCCAACCTCAACAGAACCCACCTCCAACCAATCAGGGACAAACCCTTAGCAATATACCAGCAGACCAGAGGCAACCTCAGCAGCAGCATAATAAAACACAAACCACATCTGGGGCTAGAAAACCATACTGCACGAATTGTCATAATAATTCCCACAGTACGGCAGACTGCAAGCGCAGAGCAAAACCCCAGATTGCGGCTTGCTTCTCGATAGGGAAGAAAACCACTACACTACCACCGCCTCCCGAAATGAGAGGACATCGAGTGGTAGAGAAGATCAATGTCAATGGACAGGTGGTCGAGTGTCTGCATGATACGGGTTTAACGTACGATGCCATAATAGCATCACACTTAGTAAAACCTGGTCAGTTGACGCAAAACATGGTTGAAGTTATGGGTGCGACAAGAAGTTCGCCTACCCTAACTTTACCAATAGCCCAAGTGTTAGTTAACTCTAGATTTGTAAAGGGAACTATATCGGCAGCAGTGATGACTGATCCTATCTATGACATGATACTGGGAAGTAAATATGTCTATTTAGGGGAACCATCCACTCCCATGATAGTAGGGAGTGCACTGACCCAAGTCCCAACTCTAACACCTGGCTGTAACCAACTTCCTAGTGATAGGAAGACTCTCCAGAGAGGGAAATTTTTTTCCTCAAAACGTTCGCTAGCGGTAGGGGACAAAGTGTTACTCTTAAGATCTAGTGGGACTAATAAGGAGACTGAGTGGCAAGGACCATTCCCCATAATGGAGAAAGGGTCCAACACCAAATATAAAATCTTCATGAAAGGTAAGATGAAAATCTACCACATTAAATTGCTCCGCAAATATTATGACAGAGCAAAAGAACGACCAGTACATCTGGTAGCTCTAAATGTTGTTCAGAAAGTAGGGAGGAGGGAAGAACCTCTTAGCTTTCCATACCCACCTCTGACTGGATCCTCACTAAACTTATCTGGAGAAACGCCAGGTCATACCAAAGTACCAAGCCAGCCCCGGGGTCGAAAGAAGTCTAATAGATCCTTCTCTAGAGGGGAACAATTGGTTCAGATATAATCTGGTGAGAATGCATAGTCGATCTAGACTCATCCACCCTAAAAGTTCGCTGAGCCGTACTTTTCTCTAGGGACGGCATATGTGACGGGATGAGTCTAGATCACTATGCAAACCCCACCACTACTGCGTTAGTGGAATTACTATTTACATTCTGGATTCAGTAGGCAGCTAAATTACTAATAATGACGTCATATTGGCGACGCAGACATTTGCTGCACTAAAACTTACAGCCACCAACTAGTGGAGACGGAACCTGGAATCCGGAGGAGCATCGTACACCTGTCGAATGCCAGGGTCGACTCCAAGACATAATACAACCGAAAGCCAGCACTATTCCTAACAGAGATCAGATTATCTCAGGTGACTCTGTGTCTACATGTGTTCTGAGTGTATCACTGTCTGGATGGTGTGAATGATGACATGCTATCTGTCTAAGCATCAGAAAACTATTTTATTTTTGTACCTGTAACATAAATGTAACTATCATAGTTCACCAGTTGAACCACAATTTTCATTTTCTCTTTTATTATTAAAGAGTATTATTGTTTTATACTTTCACCAACGTACTCCACTCGTGATCATTTTGAACGCAAGGTGTGCGCGTGAGTGCGTGAAAGTATTTAAAACAGGGGGCTCCATCAATTGACGAAGGATCACCGACAGATAAACTAGGCATTCGTGTTAGGGCTTCCTACATACACGAGTGTTCTTCACCTTCTGCCTTTGTCTACCAAGTGAATCCCAGTCTCTTCTATCGGGACCATCCCTTTAGACATTCTTGTAACGAGCCATAATTTCTAGAGACTGTCGGCAAACTCTTGGATAGGGATTTCTGTCTATTTCAATAGAAACACCCTAACGGTCGGTGACACTGTCCATGTCTTATTCCTAGCTTTAACTCTCCATGCCTTACTCCTAGCTTTATCTGTCCATGTCTTACTCCTAGCTTTATCTGTCCATGTCTTATTCCTAGCTTTAACTCTCCATGTCTTATTCCTAGCTTTAACTCTCCATGTCTTACTCTTAGCTTTATCTGTCCATGTCTTATTCCTAGTTTTAACTCTCCATGCCTTACTCCTAGCTTTATCTGTCCATGTCTTACTCCTAGCTTTATCTGTCCATGTCTTATTCCTAGCTTTAACTCTCCATGTCTTATTCCTAGCTTTAACTCGCCATGTCTTATTCCTAGCATTATCTGTCCATGTCTTACTCCTAGCTTTATCTGTCCATGTCTTATTCCTAGCTTTAACTCTCCATGTCTTACTCCTAGCTTTATCTGTCCATGTCTTATTCCTAGCTTTAACTCTCCATGCCTTACTCCTAGCTTTATTTGTCCATGTCTTACTTTTAGCTTTATCTGTCCATATTTTACTCCTAGCTTTATCTGTCCATGTCTTACTCCTAGCTTTATCTGTCCATATTTTACTCCTAGCTTTATCTGTCTATGTCTTACTTTTAGCTTTATCTGTCCATGTCTTATTCCTAGCTTTATCTGTCCATCTTATTCCTAGCTTTATCTGTCCATGTCTTACTTCTAGCGTTAACTCTCCATGCCTTACTTCTAGTTTTATCTGTCCATGTCTTATTCCTAGCTTTAACTCTCCATGCCTTACTCCTAGCTTTATCTGTCCATGTCTTATTCCTAGCTTTAACTCTCCATGCCTTACTCCTAGCTTTATCTGTCCATGTCTTATTCCTAGCTTTAACTCTCCATGCCTTACTCCTAGCTTTATCTGTCCATGTCTTATTCCTAGCTTTAACTCTCCATGCCTTACTCCTAGCTTTATCTGTCCATGTCTTATTCCTAGCTTTAACTCTCCATGCCTTACTCCTAGCTTTATCTGTCCATGTCTTATTCCTAGCTTTAACTCTCCATGCCTTACTTCTAGTTTATCTGTCCATGTCTTATTCCTAGCTTTAACTCTCCATGCCTTACTTCTAGCTTTATCTGTCCATGTCTTATTCCTAGCTTTAACTCTCCATGTCTTACTCCTAGCTTTATCTGTCCATGTCTTATACCTAGCTTTAACTCTCCATGCCTTACTTCTAGTTTTATCTGTCCATGTCTTATTCCTAGCTTTAACTCTCCATGCCTTACTTCTAGCTTTATCTGTCCATGTCTTACTCCTAGCTTTATCTGTCCATGTCTTACTCCTAGCTTTATCTGTCCATGTCTTATGCCTAGCTTTAACTCTCCATGTCTTATTCTTAGCTTTAACTCTCCATGCCTTACTTCTAGTTTTATCTTCCATGTCTTACTCCTAGCTTTATCTGTCCATGTCTTATTCCTAGCTTTAACTCTCCATGTCTTACACCTAGCTTTATCTGTCCATGTCTTATTCCTAGTTTTAACTCTCCATGTCTTATTCCTAGTTTTAACTCTCCATGCCTTACTCCTAGCTTTATCTGTCCATGTCTTACTCCTAGATTTATCTGTCCATGTCTTATTCCTAGCTTTAACTCTCCATGTCTTATTCCTAGCTTTAACTCTCCATGTCTTATTCCTAGCATTATCTGTCCATGTCTTACTCCTAGCTTTATCTGTCCATGTCTTATTCCTAGCTTTAACTCTCCATGTCTTACTCCTAGCTTTATCTGTCCATGTCTTATTCCTAGCTTTAACTCTCCATGCCTTACTCCTAGCTTTATTTGTCCATGTCTTACTTTTAGCTTTATCTGTCCATATTTTACTCCTAGCTTTATCTGTCCATGTCTTACTCCTAGCTTTATCTGTCCATATTTTACTCCTAGCTTTATCTGTCCATGTCTTACTTTTAGCTTTATCTGTCCATGTCTTACTCCTAGCTTTATCTGTCCATGTCTTATTCCTAGCTTTATCTGTCCATGTCTTACTTCTACCGTTAACTCTCCATGCCTTACTTCTAGTTTTATCTGTCCATGTCTTATTCCTAGCTTTAACTCTCCATGCCTTACTCCTAGCTTTATCTGTCCATGTCTTATTCCTAGCTTTAACTCTCAATGCCTTACTTCTAGTTTTATCTGTCCATGTCTCATTCCTTGCTTTAACTCTCCATGCCTTACTTCTAGCTTTATCTGTCCATGTCTTACTCCTAGCTTTATCTGTCCATGTCTTATTCCTAGCTTTATCTGTCCATGTCTTATTCCTAGCTTTAACTCTCCATGTCTTACTCCTAGTTTTATCTGTCCATGTCTTATTCCTAGCTTTAACTCTCCATGCCTTACTTCTAGTCTTATCTGTCCATGTCTTACTCCTAGCTTTATCTGTCCATGTCTTATGCCTAGCTTTAACTCTCCATGCCTTACTTCTAGTTTTATCTTCCATGTCTTACTCCTAGCTTTATCTGTCCATGTCTTATTCCTAGCTTTAACTCTCCATGTCTTACTCCTAGCTTTATCTGTCCATGTCTTATTCCTAGTTTTAACTCTCCATGTCTTATTCCTAGCTTTAACTCTCCATGCCTTACTACTAGTTTTATCTGTCCATGTCTTATTCCTAGCTTTAACTCTCCATGTCTTATTCCTAGCTTTATCTGTCCATGTCTTGTTCCTAGCTTTAACTCTCCATGCCTTACTACTAGTTTTATCTTCCATGTCTAACTCCTAGATTTATCATTCCAGGTCATACGCATAGCTTTATCTGGTCAAAAATGCTCACTTTATTTCCAATTTTAATTGCCTCTATTTGCTTACAGTAAATATTCTTTATTACTCTGAGATGTTTCTCATCAAGTTCAATATCCGCCAACATTTTGATCGTTGTAACATGCTCCACTATAATGTTATTCTTTACTTAGCAAAGACAGCCCGGTAACACAGGGGCGACAAATACATAATGCTCTTAACTAATACCCTTCCTTAATTTTCCGTCTTCTCATAACTCTAGAAGCGTGGGATATATACGAGAGTAAGTTAATAAGTAAGTCACAAATGGCTGTAGAAAAATAACTATGATAACTTCAAACCAGTTTATTTGTATACAAACTATGTCCCTTTATTTCTAAACATAATTTCCACCAACATTGATGCACTTATCCCATCGTTTTATCAGTCCTCCCAAACCGCCTGCATTGAACTGCGTGCCCTGTTTTCTCAACCACATTTTCACTTCATATTCAACTTCGGCGTCGTTCGCGAAATGTCTCCCGCCAAGGTGAGATTTCAGTGGACTTAGCCCCTAGCGATTTCCCGTAAAGCGGTGCATAGCTGGGTAGAAAACGTTACAAAGGCGAGTCAATAAGTAAGTTACACAGTTCTGTAAGATGGCGGGTAAATGAAAACAGGGCAAGCAGATTTATGCAGCCGGTTTGGGAGGACTGATAAAACGATGGGATAAGTGCATCAATGTTGGTGGAAATTATGTTGAGAAATAAAGGGACAATGTATGTATAAAAATAAACTGTTTCAAGTTGTTATAGTTAGTTATTATTCTACAGCCATTTGTGACTTACTTATTAACTTACTCTCGTATGACTGGGGTATTTCTCGGTCATGTGACCCGTGATTTGGGAGTTTGCTGATGAGTGCCAGAGCATATACCATATGCCATAGGAGGTTGCGAAGTATATCTCTAGGACTCCACCTGCTCCGAGATCCTCTGTCAATTTAGTTCAGGTGGCGGGAGAGACCGTGTATCCACGGTGTACGTCAAGGACGCAGCGCAGACGTCTTGCGCGAGGTTCCCTAGTAGTAGATAAAGGAGAAGACGTTGGAGGAGGAGTAGTGCCGCATCGTAGATCCAGGTCTGCTGCGCCATAATAACGTATTGAGAATCTACAAATAAGCATTTAACTCGTCAACGTAGAACAATTACAAGTCTCACCTAGTAAACTTGGGAACGCGAAATAAAGCACGTAGCTCGGCAAACAGTTCCACACCTTTTAATCGGCGTTACAGAATTATAAGATACAATTCATGTAGCATCATAGAAATCCCGTGACGTCGGGACAGCATCTACTTAAAACATCCACGAATCATCCTATCTAAATCTGCATCATTCACCTTGACGCTCCACAGTTCTTTTAGATCCTTGCCGTTATGTTCGTCAGAGATTCGTCTAGTTTTCGGTCCCCTGTTCTTCTATCCATGGCTTCTTATCAACAAATGCCTCCTCTTGTTATTCACTTGAAGATCATTGTATTATTGCATCCAAACATCCAATTCCACAATCGAAAACACGACCAGTTATTTAGATGGCTCCACAGCGTATATTTGGTTGTTATGTTTTTCGTCGGTATGACATATCTCATCTCTCTGGCTTTTGGCGCACTATCCACTTTGCTATTTACTTCGGGATTTTCCTTTTATCCTCTCTGCATCATGTGTTTTTGCAATAGCTATGTGGCATTATGCGGTCTTGTACGTTTCTATTGTACCCCCAAATGTTCTGCAACAAATGTCATCATGTGTAAAGTCATTTTTGTTCAATAGTTTGTGACTAATTCCTGTAATATCAGATCCTGTGTCTCTAAAACAGGTATCTCATCTCTCTGGCTTTTGGCGCACTATCCACTTTGCTATTTACTTCGGGATTTTTCTTTTATCCTCTCTGCATCATGTGTTTTTGCAATAGCTATGTGGCAAGTAGTATTAGAAGGAGGAGGAGGAAGAAAAAGTAGAACAAAGGGATAAGAAGAAAAAGTAGAACAAAGGGATAAGAAGAAAGAAAATCAACGAAAGAATACATATCATTGCAGTTACCTCAGCAACAGAGATCTGAAATCTAGGACAGTCCATCTCCCCGGCCAGGTTATCACACTCGTCCTCAGTAACCGCGCGTGCTGTCAGCAGATCGTGTTTGTTGGCCACCAGCACGATGGGGACGTCCGAGCCTCTGAGCTGAAACACCGCTTCCTGCGACAGAAACATGGCATGATTTATGTAGGGTAAACAGTTGCTGATCTTCGCCGTAAGTGCATCTACCCTAATAAACAAATAAACACTTGCCTACCGGCCTGATCGTCATGTGTTTGAAACCTCATTAAGGGGAATTTAAAAACTGACCTGGGATTTCGGGTCGACTGGGTGTTTTTTTGTTGTTGTTGCTCTCGCTCAAATTTAGTTCACACACTACTTCTAGTAGTGTAATTCACAGGGTTGTCCATGGGACATAATTTACATTGCGTGGTAATTTATGCATGTCCCTCCCATCCCATCCCATGCCGACACTATTAAGAAAATCCCTCCTTTTCCCCATCGGATTCCCATGGCCAAGCGTAGTAATTCCCGAAGTCAAGGACGAGACTAGGTGTAAAATAGGTACCAGGAAATTTAATGAAAAGGAAAGGTGGCTAGCGTGATATTGACCACTTCGCTTACCGAGTATCGACTGGTCTATACAAATATGGAGTTACCACCATTTACTCACCCTAGCCTGCCGGTCCGAGGGTCACGAGCTCGAATCCGTATCTACACTAGTGTTTTAAAATGTACTTGAGCTTCGAGATCGACCCAGTTTTAAACGGTTACAAGGAAATGTGTGAAGTAAAGGCTACCTGTCTGATGTTGACCACAACATGGGACTAGCACCATATGCCCAAGTCGCTTCCAGGTGCGGAAACAGGTTCTCTACTTAAAATCATTAACTGATTGTGCCGAAGGATATTATAGCGCCAATGTAACCTCCCATTTGGACAGAGGGACGATATATAGCCACACTAGGATCATCATGTTATGTGTTTTCTTTCGCGGTATCTTTCTAAAATTTTAATGCTCAATGAATGGAAATTTACATTACAATACTTGTAAATTTGATTGTGTACCACGTTTCGTCCAAACCTACTTTTTGTTTCTCACTGAATCAGTTGAAGAAAGCCACGCAGTTTTTTTCTTAGCGGAAAAGAACGCAGGTTGCTCATTAAGTAGCTGCTTTAGCTCTGCATTGTGACTGGGTCTGAATTTATGGTGTGATTCGTACTCTCCACATCTACATCATTACCTCAAGGACAGCCAACCTGACGTGTAATAATGTCTTCCTCCTCTTCTATTCCTCTAGCCCTTGTCCATCACTGGCGCGTAGGCCCCCCAGCAAACACCCTCCACGCCGTTCCTTTGCTATCGCTCATCCTCTGTGTGTGTGTTTTTAGGGGTCCATCTAATGTATTGACCCTGTGGTTTATAGATAAGGGAATAAAAATGTCGAAAAGTCTAAAAAGTCGAGAGGATTGACTTCATTGCACCGGGTTTTATCCCATATGGCTCGGTCTTCTTTCCGCAGGGCGGACTGCCGAAAGCGTTACACAAAGCAAGAACTCCGTAGCTCCAGCTACGACCCCTAGGAGTTTCCGAGAAAAATGCACGCGTAAACCGAAAGACGTGACCCAAAATCGAACTCACAACTTTCGGGGTGCGAGGCAAACGGCTTGACTACTTCGCCACGGAGACTCCCGTATAGACAAGGGAATGTCTGGTTATAATATTATCAGATTTTCTCAGTGAGTGTCCTACCCAGTACCCGCATCTTTTCTTCACCTCTTCATTCACAAGAATTTCAGACATTCAAACCGAATGTTTTCCCGTAGTTAGTTTGAATAATGATAACAAACAGTACGTTAATTTATTGCCTGCACATTTTGCTGTATCTGACCCAGCACAGTGCGTTAAACTTAGTGTCCGATTTCAGCATGTATTTATTTATAAAGTTTGCTTCCTTTAGACCAGAGGTTCCCAAACCACGGCCCGCGGGCCACTTGTGGTCCGCCAGCTGTAATAAAGTGGCATGCGAGGCCTCGTTGTTTAATATAATGTGGTTTAATAATTTAAAAATAAATGCAGTCGGAGCGCCCTGTCAGCGTGTTATAATTTACTCTTCTCGTGGTTGTTATGCTTATATATTATCTAATGCGCCTGTTCAGTTCACAGCGAAACGTTATGAAGTTCCTATACCCCAACCTTGTCGACCTGTCAGAGTGCGCAAGGTGCCATGTTGTCGTCTGTTACAACTGTTTAGCAGAGTCGGTAGTATTGTGTTGAAATTTGATTTTTTTTTCAAATAAAAATTATGAGTGTGGAAATTCTAAAATCAAACAATGGTAAAAAGCGAAAATGTGAAGATGTTACCTGTCGTGAATTCAATGAAGATTGGAGAGATAAATTTATGTTTATGCCTAGCCGTAGTGGTAAACCAGTTTGCTTAATCTGCGGATGTTGTGTTTCTGTTACAAAAAATTTTAATCTGGAACGACACTTCACGACCACACATTCAGACATAAATGCTCAATATCCGATCAATTCAGAGTTAAGAAAAGATTTCAAAGAGAAAGTTCTCTGACCAGGCAGCAATCATTTTTCACCAAGGCTAAAGAACAGAGCAAGAGTGCTGTTGTTGCATCTTACGAAGTCGCTTTTCTGTTGGCCCCGCAATAAAAAAAAAAAAAGCCGTTCACCGATGCAGAAGAAATAATCAAGCCTTCCCTGAAAATATCTGCTAGAATCCTTTGCGATAAAAAGTGTGAAACAAAATTTGATCATATTCCTTTGTCTAATAATACTACGGCCAGGTGAGTTGAAGAATTAGCAAACGATGTTCACCGTCAAAGAGCAGCACATATAAAAAATAGTAAATTTTTCTTTCATTGGCAGTGGATGAATCCACTGAAATTCCTGCCACAGCTCAGATCGCAGTGTTTGTTCGAGAAATAAACGATAATTTTCAAGTCATTGAAGACCTTCTAGGACTTGAATCAATGCATGCAACTACCAAAGGGACTGATCTGTTTGAAACTCTAAAGTTGTGTTTAGAGAAAAACAACGTAGAATGGACCAAATTGGACAGTGCATGCACTGACGGTGCTCCAGATTTAACGGGAAAAAGGTTGGAAGTCTAGCATTATTGGAACAGTTTCTTGGCAGCACTATATTAAAATATCATTGTATCATTCACCAAGAAGTTCTGTGTGGATCGACTTTAAATCTGAAACATGTCATGTGTGTTGTTCTGAGATGTGTGAACAAAATTCGAAGTAAGGCGCTGAACAGGCGTTGGTTCAGATAGTTTCTATCAGACCTGAACGAGGAATACGGTGAGCTACTGTTACACTGTGATGTCAGATGGCTATCTAAAGGGAAAGTTCTGTCATGTTTCTGGGCACTGAAAAATAGTGTCTATCTGTTTCTGTCTTTAAAAAAAATGCAAAATGCATTGCCTACAGAACGGGAATGTCTGCTGAACGATGACTGGCTTAATGACCTGGCATTTTTGGTGGACGTCATGTCTCATTTAAACTCTTTAAATGCGAGGATCCAGAAAAAAAAAAAAAACTATTCACAAATTTGCGCGATGACATTTCTTCATTTAAAATGAGACTACGAATGTTTATCAGACAGCAGACTGAAAGGACTTTAGAGGTGTTTCGAACTTGTGGTGTAAAATGAAATTTGACTTGTTACAGTACAAAGTAAAAGTTGAAAGTCTTCTGGATATCTTTCTGTCGAGATTTCAAGAGTTCACAATAGAGGAGGATGTTGTTGCCCTTTTCATAAATCCATTCCTATTTACTATTGCCAAGCTCTGTCAATTACAGCAAAACCTTCAGCACGAAGTAATTGATTTGAAATGCAATTCTGCACTGCATAATAGGTATATTTTTGGAGCTGCCTGTTCCACCTTCAGCTGATCATATGATATCATTCTGGCGACTATTGCCTGTCGAACAATTTGAACACTTGCGTTCATTCATCCATAGATACGTTTGTCTTTTTGGTTCGACTTACAGGTGCGAGCAGTCATTTTCCCCAAAGACCATCATAAAAAACAAGCAACGTTCCATACTCACCGACAGTAACCTAGCTGTGCTTATTACTTTGGGCTCGACAGATTTGTGCCCAGACATTGATAAACTGACATCTGAACTTAAGTAACTGGTTATGAAGAACAGTTACAATTGTACGTAAATTAATTATATTAATAGCGATTTCCGAAACTGATTAAAAATTTATTGTTAAATGAAATGTTGATTGTTAACCAAAATATGACCACAGTGTAGTACTGACACTGACTGCCTTTAAAGTTTTAGAATTTTGTTGGCCAAAGTTAAGAAAGGTGAGAATGATATTGCACGACTTTTATAATTTTATAACGTTGTGGCCCGCTTAACTACCGAAAACAGTAGATATGGTCCTCTGCTTCGAAAGCTTGGGAACCACTGCTTTAGAGTAACAGCATCCAAGGTAACGGACTCCTACCCGTAGGTAGGTTCTCTGGCTTTATGGCTTACACTTTGCAATTTACAACTACCATGGCACTTTTAATGTGCACAACTTGCACATATTTATTACTGTTGCGTATCCCTTACGGGACGTTGCAGTAAACACCAGCATTTTTGAGCTGCTGTTGATGTACTAGGCAGGTGTTACGTTCAGTAGTTTGCCATTGCTTTCTGAACGACCGGCTCCCATAGCAGCACGTTATAACACAATGCGACACGGTCTGCTGCACAAATCGGTCGCAGCTGAGCTTCGAACGCCTGGTACCCGACTCACGAACCACGTTCGCAAGCCTTTAGCCACGGAGCCAGCTTTTGCACATATTACCTCCTGTTTTTTAGACATTATCTGAGCAAGCTAGGTATCCGATCACACTAATAAAGAAATTGAGGGGACGTGTCATATTTTCTATCCTTCTCTTGCTTTGAACTCATGCATAGTCCTTTCACGTGCTACTTCTAGTGCATTGGACTGATGTTTGAATGTGGACAAGCTTCCCTTATTACCAGTGTCCTTCGCCATCAGGCAATCCACTCTGACTTCTCTGAGGTAACACGTCCTCAAGTCAGGGTCGAGAAGTGAACATTTTAGCCCAGTTGACTATTGTAGAGGTTGAACCCACTACCTCGGTATCAGCACACCGGAAGATTAAGAGCGTGCGCTCTTATCCATTCGGTCATCCTGACCACCTAACGTGTTATGGGGTTTCTGTACACGTTTCGAGGGGTATGCTGGGATTCCACTTATTAAGTACCACCTTAGCCTGAGTCGCACGCCTCAACTTCTCCGCCCCTGATCCACCGAACAGGTACACATCCCAGCTGTAGCCTGGAAGGGTTTAAAAGTAATATAGGGTGTAATTTTAATGACTGTGCAGAGTTTGAAAATATTGCCGGTCCAAGTTTTGTATTCACCCTCTGTAAAGTTCATGCAACATAATATTTAAATACAAAACTTGGACGGGCAATATTTTCAAACACTGCAGTCATTAAAAATACACCCTGTATAAGCAAATGACCCTGTTCCACTCGTTGGGGTGCAGTGGGTATGTGATTCTAGCCTCATATTTATAGACCAATCGGGACTCCATCAGCGCTGTTGTCAGGATCACATCTCTCGTCTTTAATTCTCAGAACCTTGCCTAGCAGCCATTTAAGGCTGGGTCGACTTGAGGGACGGGTCAATTAATGAGTAATCCTCGCGTTAATAAGGTTTAGAACACAATGGATCCCCGGGTCGGCTGGCAAACGCGCTAGCGAATTCGCTATCGCGAAACCTTAAGACTGGTTTACCGCGTGTGAATTACAATGCAAATCGCTTAAGGCGATCTCCGATGTGGCGAATTTCTCTTGTGAAGAACAAAATTGTAATGTACGTTGAAAATGTATTACTATATGCTTGAATATAAGAGGGATTTCTGATAAGAAGAACTATTTCTTGAGTTCCATGTGATATCGCCTTATCAGGTCTGCGTTGTTATATTCATATCTGGAGAGACTGCTTCAGAAAGGCGTGCGTTTAGGGTCTGGACAATATTTAACGCTTAAGAAATGCAAGGCAGACTTATCAAGCCGCTCTAGAACTATCAGCATGATAACTGTTGGGTAACTGTCAGGAGAGAGACGGAGCATGTGTGGGAATGTTCGGAGGGCAGTGATGTCGATTCTGAAACCAAGTGTTAATTAACGAAATATAAGAACAATGACCTTCAGCTTATGAGCGTCCTGGTAGCTATGCCTGTCGGTGACCGAGTACATCAAAATAAAACCATCGGCCCAGCGGATGTGCTTTTCTAATGTTTCCTGCGGCATCTGTAACAAAACAAGACATACATGTTATGTGATATAATGACATTAGGGTTTTGTTCCCTCCCACGCAGTTCCCTCCCTCGCTGCCTTTCCTACCCAGATAATTCTAACAATTATCCAGTACTCATTTTCTGGGGTGCTCTTTAGCGAGAGTACCAGAGAGAAGACCCAATTACCCTCACACCTTTTTATGTAGTCAACGGCCACGTAGATGTGGAAAGCAAGGCGTAACCACAAAATTATGCATCCCAAGAAACTGATCATGAAAACTTAGTAGTTTGGCAAGGACAGTGATGGCGGGCATGATTCTTAGATGAAGAGGCCCGAGACGTCCAGTACGAAGTTGGACACAGGATACATTGCAGACATGTTAGTTATGAAAATGCGTGAGGTGGGATGATGATGGAGGGTGATGATGGAGGGTGATGATGGAGCGTTATGACGGAGGGTGATGATGGAGCGTTATGATGGAGGGTGATGATGGATGAATGATGGATGAATGGATGATGGATGAATGGATGATGATAATGATGATGATGATGATGATGATGATGATGATGCTGATGGATGACGAATGGTGATGATGGAAGATGATGATGGAGTATGATGATGGATGGATGATGGATGATGATGATGGAGGAGGAGGATGAAGGATGGATGAGGGGGATGAATGGATGATGGAGGAGGAGGATGAATGAATGATGGAGGATGAGGATGGATGATGGAGGAGGATAATGGATGAGGGTTATGGATGATGGAGGAGGAGGATGTTTGATGAGGATGAGGAGGATGGAGGGGGATGATGATGATGATGATTGATGATGATCTAGTACACATGTTATGTGGTCGTGTCGACCCTAAAGCCAGCCTGGTGAGAAACGACCTTGGCATTGCTGGGGGTTTGACGCTGTGCGCTGTCTGACTCAGCTAGAGAACTAACCACTATACCATCGAGTGTCTTTAAAAGATGTCTTCCTCTTCCACTTCATAGTCTGGCTCTATTTCTGATCCTACTCCTACTTATTCTCCATCTTCTAATCCTAATTACTCGCAAACTGACGAGGCGACCATGTCTCTCCATAACCGTACCGTCTAGTGCCGCTGATATTTTCATGCACGGATATTCATGCCAAGAAACAAGAGCGCCTGATATCGTACATCAGACATGCTATGCTGGCTTCAACCTCTCCCCTCAGTTTTCACAGTAAGTAAAGTACAAAACACTTTCACACGCTCTCAGGCCCATTGGCCACGCTGTGCGAGACCCACGTTTGTCTATACCAGTGATTCTCAACTGGTGGGGGAAACCCCCCCCCCCCCACCATACAGGGGGTGGGATGGGGGGTGGGTGGGTGGGTGGAGGTGGAGGTGGGTGGTGGGGGTGTTAGGGTTTCCAGGGGGGGGGGAATTAAGATTATTTCAAGATCGAGTTAATACAAGAACCGATTACTTGATATTGTTTTTCCCTCCATACTTTACAATTCTGCACTTATCGTCCTTTTGAAATTCGTTTTATAACGTAAGTAGACCCGCAGATCACGCTTTATGTAGACGTCTACACTTGTTCTAATATGTGTTATTAAATTTAGCTTCCATTTTAACGTGTTCTGTGTAAGGGGGGGGGGGGATTTATAGGGAGGAAATACGGAAGAATGGGGGGGGGGGGGGGGGAGGAATGACATTCTGAACATATCGTGAAGGGGTGCGTGGACCATTACAAGTTGAAAACCACTGGTCTCGACCATCAGGCAGTCGGCGGGTGATGGTATCATTGGCTGCCGCCGTTACTTTCCAAGGCTGTCTAGTACTCATTTTAGGCTGTGGTGTTTACAACGAATTGTGAGCTCATATATAGGGTGTAGTTTTAGTGACTGTGCAGTGTTTGAAAATATTGCCAGTCCATGTTTTGTATTCATCCTCTGTAAAGTTCATGCAACATAATAGGTAAATACAAAACTTGGACCAGCAATATTTTCAAACACTGCACAGTCATTAAAAATACACCCTGTACAAACCTTGAGGTCAGCAAGGCCGAATGAATAAGAACCCGTGTTCTTAAACATCCGGTGTGCTGATGTCGAGGTAAGGGGTTCAACCTCTATACCGGATGTTTGCATATCCTTTTTACAGGACATCGCTGTCAACATCAGCATCTTTCAGCTGATTGTTGATTTCTTGGCAAGATTACGCTCAGTAGTTTGCCATTGCTTTCTGAACGGCCGGCTCACATACCCCGTAAGTTACCGACGCGATTCGAACCACTGCTGATTCTCACCGTCGTCACGTTACTTACGAGAGTATACGAGATTACGGAGGAAAGTCGCTAACCTCTAGGCTAGGAAGCCGGATAGCCAACTACACCGGATAGTTGGAATAAAATGTTGACATTTCGTCCTTGACTTAGGGACGTAAATTACAAGTACCTCTGAAGTCGGAGTGGGTTCACCTGGTGGCGAGGGACACTTAATAGGAAAAGCTAATCCACACACAAAATTCAGTCCAGCACTACAAGAAGTAGTGTGTACGGACTATGCTCGAATTCAAAGCCAGCACGCGCACAAAAGAAAAAAACATACAAACCTTAAAGGCGGTGTCCAAAATTTCCAGTGTAGCTTCGTCTCGTGTCCCAACCAAGCGATGTGTATACATCATTTCTGGGGAATATAACACAACATATCACTATCGTTAATCGCTGGAGTATATTTCCGTCTTTCATTTCCCTACAGAGCATCAACAAACCTTCCTATCGTTTACCATATCCTGAGACTTCCTTAACATTTTTTCCATATACTAACAGTCTGTAATTCTTTTATCTCTGTGTTCATAGACTTCCTTTAATATATTGTTCCCTGTGGTTTCAAGATAAAGGTTTTTCTAAATTACACAATTAATCGAGATTTCTGAAGTGTATCCTATCCAGCTGTCTAACTATGGGCTTCGTTAGTTTACATAAATGCCTTTGAATATACATGTTATAGACGGGCACTAGAATATCTTGGATACAGAAAAGAACAAATGCATCCATACGGTAAGATCTGAAGAAGGTTGGCTACTACTGACGATAAAACAAAGAAAATTGAAATATTTTGGTCATTTGAAACGTTATGAAATTTGGAGAGAACGACAATGGAGCGATATATGCCTGGAACGACAGAAAGAGGAAGACCAAAGAGAAGATGGGTGCAGAATGTAGCAGATGATCTCCAGATAGGCGTATCTAACTTATGACCGAAAAGTTTCCATGAAAGTTTGGAGAGAACAATCATGGAGGGGTATATACGCGGGAAGAGAAGAACAGGAAGACCAAACAGAAGATGGGTGCAGGATGTGGCAGATGGTTTCCAGATGGGTGTATCGAATGCGGGACATCTTGCTCATGACAGAGAAGTTTTCCGGAAGATTGTTATGGGACCGAGGTTCTGCAAAGGACATGCTACTGAATACATGAATGTCGGAGAAGATATACTGAGATAGGTATCAGATAACTGTGACAATTCGTATATGTTTACGTGCTATTATTTCGCTGTAATATGGCTACACTCGCCTGCCTGCGCTGCGATCAAGTATTGGAATCCACTCCAAGATGAGATTGTTGTTCCTGTTATACTGATCCCCCCAAGTCGACCTAGCCTAAAATGAGCCTCGGAAAATATCGCGTGATGTAGAGGTGTGATCTTGACCACATCTCCCCCCCCCCTCCACCCCCGAGATCGACTGGATTATAAACAAACGTAACCACCACTGTGTACCCAGGGACCCACAGTGACACAGTGGCCAGCACGCATGTCTGGTGGTCACAGACTTCGAATGCGCATCGAGGTGGATTTTTAAAATTTACCAGGGTCGACGCAACCTGAAATATACCTCAGGAAACGTCTAAGGAAGTATAAGCGGCCGGCGTTATATAAACCATACTACCTCTCGAGTACCCATTGGTTATGTAAACTATGCCACATCTCGAGTACTCATTGGTTATATAAATCTTACTACCTCTCGAGTACCATTGGTTATATAAACCATACTACCTCTCGAGTACCCATAGATTATATAAACCATGCCACCTCTCGAGTACCCATAGATTATATAAACCATACCACCTCTCGAGTACCCATTGGTTATATAAACCATACCACCTCTGGAGTACCCATAGATTATATAAACCATGCCACCTCTCGAGTACCCATTGGTTATATAAACCATGCCACCTCTGGAGTACCATTGGTTATATAAACCATGCCACCTCTCGAGTACCATTGGTTATATAAACCATACCACCTCTGGAGTACCCATAGATTATATAAACCATGCCACCTCTCGAGTACCCATTGGTTATATAAACCATGCCACCTCTGGAGTACCATTGGTTATATAAACCATGCCACCTCTCGAGTACCATTGGTTATATAAACCATACCACCTCTGGAGTACCCATAGATTATATAAACCATGCCACCTCTCGAGTACCCATTGGTTATATAAACCATGCCACCTCTGGAGTACCATTGGTTATATAAACCATGCCACCTCTCGAGTACCATTGGTTATATAAACCATACCACCTCTGGAGTACCCATAGATTATATAAACCATGCCACCTCTCGAGTACCCATTGGTTATATAAACCATGCCACCTCTGGAGTACCATTGGTTATATAAACCATGCCACCTCTCGAGTACCATTGGTTATATAAACCATACCACCTCTGGAGTACCATTGGTTATATAAACCATGCCACCTCTCGAGTACCATTGGTTATATAAACCATACCACCTCTGGAGTACCATTGGTTATATAAACCATACCACCTCTCGAGTACCCATTGGTTATATAAACCATGCCACCTCTCGAGTACCATTGGTTATATAAACCATACCACCTCTCGAGTACCCATTGGTTATATAAACTATACCACCTCTCGAGTACCATTGGTTATATAAACCATGCCACCTCTCGAGTACCATTGGTTATATAAACCATACCACCTCTGGAGTACCATTGGTTATATAAACCATACCACCTCTCGAGTACCCATTGGTTATATAAACCATGCCACCTCTCGAGTACCATTGGTTATATAAACCATACCACCTCTGGAGTACCCATAGATTATATAAACCATACCACCTCTCGAGTACCCATTGGTTATA